>BLSH010341530.1:1323264-1346068 GCA_018402905.1 Glandirana rugosa | reverse complement strand
AATCTTGTGAAGGACGGGTCTGGTTAAAAGTCGAAAGTCACGACAACGCTAAACTTGCTCTTGACGCACCAGCACGCTGCAACATGGGTTTGTTTCAAAAATAGTAAAACAAGGGTGTTAATCTCGAAAGAAAACCACCATAAACTAGTGGGGACGCCAAAAATAAAAAACGCGATATTTTTTTTCTGGCTTTTAAAACTTTTTTTTTTTTTGTAAAAAGAAACAAAGACAGATCTCAACTCGCTTGTGGACCTGCAAGCCCAAGACGACCAGGCAGGCTTGAAGCCCTTGTCCGTGCGATCGTTCGGGTTCCGTCCGGACCCGGACCCGGACTTTGTCCCGAAGTTCGGACGGACCAGCAGAACCCGAACGTCCAGGTGTTCGCTCAACTCTAGACAGAAACAAAGAAAAATGTTTTTTTTTTTTTCAAAATTTTCGGTCTTTTTTTTATAGCGCAAAAAATAAAAACCGCAGGGGTGATCAAATACCACCAAAAGAAAGCTCTAATTGTGGGAACAAAATGATAAAAACTTTGTTTGGGTACAACGTCGCACGACCACGCAGTTCTCGTTCAAATCGCAACAGCACTGAAAGCTGAAAATTGGTCTGGGCAGGAAGTGTTCTAAGTGCATGGTATTAAAGTGGTTAATGATGTCTGGGGTGGTGAAAGAGTGTGCCAGCAGGAGGCCGGCCGCAGTCCATCTATTAAACGAGGCCAGGGATGTCCAGGCCGGGTAGAAGGCCAGGTTTCATAGGAATGACAACATAGGGTTGTGCGGGGATTGCAGGCGCGCCTTGAGTTTAAGTCTGTCCCATAGCTGAAGGCTATGAGAGGTGACTGGATTTCAAATGACCCCAAGGTCTCTTGAATTTAGTCACAGAAGGTTAGCTGTGGATGCTCCTCCAAGGACACCCATAGGGGTATATCATGCGTAGCATGCCACTTGGACAAGGAAGCAAGCTGTGCCGCTTGGAAGTATTTGGCAAAATTTGGAACCCCAAGTCCACCCTTGGGTTTGGGGGAGAAAAGGAGGCATCTGCACACTCTGGGACGTGATTTACCCCGATGTATTGAATAATCCGCCTCTGGAGAATACACAGGAAGTGAGCTGGGACCTTGATTGGGAGTACACTAAACAAGTACAATATCTTAGGGAGGATAGTCATCTTGACCGCCGTGATATGGCCCTACTAGACTAAGGGTAACTTGGACCAGTCTGACATGAGTCAGGTTAAATGGGTCAGGATCGCAGGGTAATTTGCTGTGTAAAGATCATTCGGATCAGTGGTGAGCTGAATCTCAAGGTAGGAGAGTGTGGAAGGGGGCCACATGTAAGGGAGGCTCTGTTGCAGGCGGGACAGAGTGGTTGGGTCAAGGGAGATATTCAAAAGTTTGGATTTCGCCGGATTCACTCTTAGCCCCGAAACGGCTGCAAATTCATCGAGCGTCTGAAGGAGGTTGGGGGATGTGATAAGTGGGGAAGGAGGGAACATTAAGACATCATCCGCGAAGAGGCATAGCTTATGATGGTGTCCACCTACCTCTATACCTCTGAGGTAAGGGTTAGAGATGATCAGCTGAGCCAGGGGCTCAATGGCCAAGGCAAAAAGGAGGGGGCACCCTTGATGGGTACCTCTGCAGATTGGGAAAGGGTCTGACTTATACCTTGCGTATCTAACACTGGCAGAAGGGGAAGTATAAAGGGAAGAAACCCATGCCAGGAAGTGTGGGCTGAACCCCCATCGTTTCAGTACTAGGGTTAAGTAGGGCCAAGATAGGGTATCGAAAGTCTTCCTGATGTCCAATGACAAGAGGCATGCAGGTATTTTACGTGCTCAGGCTATGTGGGTTAGCAAAACCGCTCTCTGGACATTGTCTCCAGCTTGCCTAGAGGGTATGAATCCGACCTGATGCCTATGAATAAGAGCTCCTGTGATTTTGTTCAGTCGGGTAGCTAGAATTTTGGCCATGAGCTTGATATTGAGGTTAAGTAGGGAGATTGGGCGATAATTGGTCCAAGAGGAATCGTCAGAGGAAGGCTTAGGCAGCATGGAGACAACGGCCGAGAGAGACTCTGGTCGGAAAGGGTTGCCTTGATGGACGGTGTTGAGAGCGTCAGATAGCAGGAGAGCTATGAGGTATGCAAAGTGCTTATAGTAAGATGCGGGGGCGGTCCAAGTTACGCAAAGATAGAGCCAGAAAGGTGTCAGGCTTCTTGCTCTTGGTGTAGAATTTGTGTCTCTGTCTGCGTAGGGTCTTATCAGCCGATTCAGTCAAATAGAGGTCCAGTTCAAGCCTAGCTTTGTCTAGGGCTTGCTTATTAGAGGCTGTGGGGTCGGCTTGGAATGCCTTGTGCGCTTTAAGGAATTGTGCGTCTAATAATTTGTGTAGTGTGCATCTCTCCCTCTTAATGAAGGAAGCTTTACTGATGAGGGCTCCCCGTATGACAGGTTTGTGAGCCTCCCAAAGGGTGAAGGACAAGATCCCCTCAGTGGAGTTATCCTTAAGGTAGTTGGTTATGGTCATCTCTATATCAGCCCTGTGTGAGGGGTGTATTGGAATGGTATCGTTGACAGAAAGGTCAATTTGTTTAGGGATTAGGGATTCTAGAGATGTCACTACTGCGCAATGGTCGGACCACGGGAGAGGTAGAATCGTGGAGGCTAGTATAGCCGGTGTTGACCCTGTAGTGAGAAGGATATGATCTATGCGAGAGGAGACTTTGTGTGGGTGAGAGTAGAAGGTGAACTGTCGCCTCGTGGGGTTGGCATCATGGCAGGAGTCGATAAGGGAATGCCTTTGCAAGAGTTGCTGAAATGAGAATTTAGGCTGACTGGACGCCTAGGAGGAGGGGAATTGTCCAAGTATGGATACAGCACTTGGTTAGAATCGCCCCCTAACATTAAGGTGCCTTGTTTATGGTGATCAATTACGGAGAACAGGTGGGATAGGAAAGGGTTGGGGTTCTGATTGGGAGCGTAATAAGAGACCACCGTGACACATTCTTCCAGGAGGTGTCCTATTAGGATCAGGTATCTCCCCTCGGGGTCTTTAATTTCTTTGGTGAGGGTGAACGGTGCTGATCGGTGAAACCCAATCAGGACCCCCCCTCTGCTTAGAGTCCGCCGAGGACGTGAAGACCTGAGGGTATGACTGGTGAAAGAATTTAGAGGTGGATTTTGGGGTGAAATGTGTCTCTTGCAGGCACACCACTTGGGCTGGAAGAGAGGCAAAGGTACGGAAGGCCTTGACACGTTTCTGCGGGATGTTGAGACCCTGAACATTCAGGGTAAGCAGGTTTAGGGGGGCCATGATGGGGCTAGTGGCTCATGCCAAATGAACGTGTACAAGAGGGATGACCTGGCCTCCCTAGGATTCGCAGGAAGGGGGGGACAGAGGAGACATAGAGAGAGAAAAAGCAGACAGAAAGAAGTGGTAGAATCATGACAAGTGTCAAACCTACATGGTAGGTGTGGTAGGAGGAGAGACTAATGGTCATACCGTGCAAGGAAAAACCAATTGCCCGGTATGAGGGTTTGTCCATATGGAGTCAAGTCGAGTCCCTATGGGCAAAAGTGGAGGCAGCAGTGCCAGTCCAGGGGGACATCATGACCTTAGTATCTCGAGAACTACTCTAAATCAATAAAAAGCTCAAATTTATCCAAAAAAAATTTTGGGGCATATTTTAAACCTTCATTTAAAACCTTTAATTCATCCTCAGTGAAATTCTCTGCCAAATTGAATATACCTGCCTTTAGCGAGAACAAATAAAGTTTTTGTTGGAGGGACTGGAAACAGCTACAGCCAACAACTTCTTTTGGCATAATGGAGATTACTTCAATCAAATTAAAGGCGTTGCGATGGGGGCAAAGTATGCCCCCAATATTGCAAACATTTTTCTTAATAAATGGGAGGAAGAAGAGGTTTATGTAACACACTGACCAGAACTGCAATGCTACCGAAGGTTCATAGATTGTTGGAATTCCTATCCTCTGTAAACAATAATAAATATGGCATCAAACTAACAGCCAACTAGGATAGCGAGACTATTCATTTTCTAGATTTGGAGCTCTTTAAGAGAAATGGTCGTTTACTGTCACGGACCTATTTCAAGGAGGTGGACAGAAATGGCTATGTCTCAAAAAGAAGCTACCATCACCCTAGATGGCTAGAAGCAATACCAAAAGGGCCGTTCATATGAATCAGAAGGACCTACCATGAATTATCTGATTACTATCTACAAACTGATAAAATCATAGAAAGATTTCTGGAAAAGGGATATCAGAAAAAAATACTACATAAAACTAGAGAAATGGTAGGTAAACTTGAGAGAGATACATTATTTAAAATAAACCACACAGAACTGGAGCCAATGAAGTATCTTTTATTTCAGGTTTCCATAACCAATTCAGAAGCCTTGAGAGAATTATACACAAATACTGGCCAATCCTTCTGAAAGATGCTAGTCTTAAAAAAAAACTGACATTTAATTACAGAAAAGCCCCAGGTTTGAGAAATCGGTTAGCGAAAAATGTCACAGATCCTCCAAAAAGACCTCTCACATTCCTTGATAGAGAAGGTTTTTTCAGATGTGGCAGATGTAAATCGTGCAAAGCTACATGTGACAAAAAAGAAAGGTGTTGGCTTTCAGTAATAAAAAGGGAAAACTGTGTGGCCTACATTATGTAGGCTGCACAACAAAACCCCTCTTTAAAGAATAAACAAGCATGTTAGTACCATTAAAGAAGGCTGTTTTAAACATAACATCTCAAGACACTTTGGAGAGAAACATAATAGGGACCCTACAGGATTGAAATTTATTGGAATAAATAGTGTGTTTAAACACTGGCGAGGTAATGACATGGCTAGTCAAATATACCGTAACAAAACCTGGTGGATACACAGGATGGACTCCCTAGTACCATCAGGGTTAAAAAGTGATATAGATTTGAACTGCTACATTTCCAACTTCTAGTCCAATTAGCCGCCTTTCCAATATCAGTCCTGCATACTGGCAAATTTTTGTGACTGAACATTTGTGATTAGGGGAGGATACCTCTGGAGAACAACATCTTGCTCCAGTAATGTTCCCCTGAATTGAATGCATCACCCCAATCAGTATATAAATATGGTTCTAACAATTTTAGTTCCACTAGATGCCTTGGTTAAACATCAAAATAGGGTTGAACAGCTACCTTTCCAACTTCTAGTCCAAAATCTGCCTTTTTGACTTCTAGTCGGCAAATTTTTGTGAACGAAAATTTGTGATCAGGGGAGGATTCTTTTGGAGAATAACATCATGCTCCAGAAATGTTTCCCGGAAACAAATGCATCACTCCAATCAGCATATAAATATGTTTCTATTCATTTTAGTTCCTAATACCAAGAAATATATTCTTCTCCCATTAAGACACTACTAAAACAAAAAATTCCTGCTATGAGCATTAATGACCACTAGATGGCACTGGTTGCTAAATTTCATACTACCTACTATGGGCATTCTCGATCTATCTAGTTTCTGTATAATGCTGGGTTTTAAATTAACCTTATATTATACATTTTTTAATATATATTGTATATTATATTTTATATTAAATATCTATTATATTGCATTATGTAATACTTTTTTATGCATAGCGTTTTCTGATTTTGATGGATTTGTGATGTTTCATAACCATTATGAGAGAGTTTTTAAATGTACTCAATACAAATTATTTTTTGTAATCATATTGTTGGATAGACAGCGTGAATGCAAATGTGGCTAGTCCTGAGACTCTTGTATTGAAAAAGTATACCAAACAATCAATTTTAGCCCACCAATCACCAGTCACTATAGACTATTTAGAATAAGCACAGATGATGGGTAGGTGTACTTCCTGAAGACGTGTTTCCCTAATGCATTGAAGCCACGCCTCATCACCCGACATCACTTTCGGTTATCTGGTTTGGGCATGCACAGCGGTGAAGCGCACACTGCACTGTGAGGAACTGGCTCCATTTGAGCACTCTGTTTATGTTTGTGCTAACAGATAAGCCATTTTTTAGATGTTTTTAGCTAACCCCCTTTACAATAAACGGTGTTACACTATGTGAGCTTTCGTTTGTGTCTTCAACATAACTGTCTAATCCTCTGTGGGAGGAGAGTTGGTGTAATAACAAAAATTTTTTCTGATGGTTGGATTATCCTGATCCCTGGCTCGTCTATTCCATTTGATCTATGGGCTTTATACAATCTGTGTTTTGGTAAGAGCAAACCCCTGACAAACATTTTGTGGTGAAGCACATCTTGAAAGTTTATACTGCACTTTGTCACTTTCAAAAAACACGGTTATGGACTTCTCTTTTATTTGATTTCTGATTAACTTTTTTTGCTAATTTTCATGGCATTAATTTATCATTTGTGCTAGTTTGATTCACATTGGTTAATATTTACAGCACTTTTTGCATTTTTTTCATCAGCTATATTTTTTTGCCAATCAATATTGTATTTTATGAATTCACCATCACTACTGCCTGATTTACATAGAGACTATTATTATTTACAGCACTTTTTGAACTAATGCACTTTATGTAAGAGGTTATGCACCAAACACTCTAATGTTTTGTATGGGATTTTTTTTCCCCAAAAATACGAGGAAGAATATAAATCGGCCAAAACCGATGAATAAATTTGTTTTTTTATATTTTTTTTTTGTATATGTATTTTAACAAAAAGTAAGAAATATTGTTTTTTTTTTGCAAAATTGTCGCTCTTTTTTTGATGAAATGAAAAATTCCTTTAAACATAGTGCCTGGGGGTCTCCTTAGTCTGCCTGTAAAATGGAGCATCTGTACCGTATATAGAACTTGCTGCAGCAAAACTAATATTTATAAAGAAAAAAAAAGACATTTAAATTGACTTTCCCTGCAAGTTTTCTTTATTTTTACATAATTACATAGTTACATAGTTAGTCAGGTTGAAAAAAGACACATGTCCATCCAGTTCAACCAAAAAAATATATATATATATTTATATATATATATATATATCTATATATAGATATATATATATACATATATCTATATATATATACATATACATATATATATATATATACACATACACAACCAAATAATCCCATATACAATCCTTCACCCACAGTTGATCCAGAGGAAGGCAAAAATTTTGTAAACAATGGCTTGGGGAGCCAGTCTGTATGATGAGGCAACAATTTAAATCTGACACCCCTGTTACACAGTTGTGGGAAAATTGGTATTTGGGTTTTGGTGGTGCCTTCACCCTATGACCTTCTAGAGGTACTCTTGATGAAAGCAAGAATTGACTTTGCTGTAAAAAATTGAAATGTAAAAGTTGGTCCTTGGGTGTTAATTGTGTCCATGAAACCTATACCAAAAAATTACACCCACAAAGCTAGGCAACCTAGACAGTCTTGCAGAGATACGAGATTCCAATAACGCTTAATCAGCGACATCGGTCAGCCAGTCAATGGAGTCTGTGGATAGATGTGCACTTTCATCTGTCACAAAACCTCCTGCAGCACTGAATGCTCATTCGGAAAGCATGCTGAATGCAGGGCAGCCCATCAGCTCAATTGCATACTGGGCAAGTTCTGACCAGTGGTTTATGAAACCCAGTGAATTGTCTACTGGAAAGCTCTTCATGTCTGTTTTTACCACTAGATAATCTTCCACCATATGATGCCAATGCTGCTGATGGGATCTTGAAGCTGACAGCCCTGGGCGCCGAGGACTAAAAATTTTTTGAAAAGCATCCCTGGGGCAGCCCCTTTCTCCTTTGCTCCTCCTCAAAACTAACTTTTCCATGAGACCGTCACCTACCGGAGTCTGGAAAGGCATTACATAGTGCCAACTGTTGCACATAAGCGCTTGAGACAGCTATAGATTCATGAACAAGGTGTAGAACTCAAAGTTAATAGCAAGTAGTTTATTCTCAAAGACATAACACCTTGAATAAAAACCATAGGCATGAGCATATATAAGCATATAGAATATAAAAAAAATATAAAAAAATATATATATAAGAAAATAGTCAATGTAAATTGATCACTATAAAATCGCAGCTGAACGCTTGATTGTGTTGAATGTAAAAATTTTGGGAAACAATTGTGATGAGAGACTTGTGGGGTCTACACATGAATGGCCCAAAATGGAAAGCTGGGAAATGGACTTACATGTGTGTATGGTGACCACGAGTCGAGAAAACTGTTGGGAAGCACCTTGCTGGTATGGCGCAGCTATGAGGTTACAACCAGAAAGCAGGGAGTCTTACCCATTGGTACATGGTAATGTCTGGTCGAGGAACATCGCTGCCGGGTAGGCTGAGGGAGCGAGGAAGGAGGCCAAGGATGTCGCACCTCACCCCTCAACTGCCGACCTGTGGATGGAGGGTGCTGGTATGCTGTGCGATGGTGTGGTGATCCGTTCATTCCTGGCTGAGCAGTGGGCTCCTGTGCGGCTGTGCGGCTGGTGTGGCTGTGTGGCTGGTGCGGCTGGAGCCGGCTGGTCTTGTGGCGTGAGGTGCACGCCTGCTGACGGGAAACTCCTCTGTAGATTAAGCTTGGGTTGGCTGTGAAGAGGCTGGGATTGGCTGTGAAGTGGTCCGTCCGACCTGTCTGAGCCTGGGGAAGTCGCAGGGGGGAGGAGATCAAAGCTCCTGTCACAATGACTGTCATTTGCAGCTGTGTCTGTTTTTTGGTTTCGATTTCCTAAATGTCAGCGCAGTCTTTTTCACATATTGTTGCTACCTGTCACCTACAAGTTGCAGAGTTGCAATCTGATCAATCTAAAGTGCAGCCTTTTTGAAAAATTATACTGCCTTATGAAAGAGCGTGACTGCTGGAACACACATAGGACACACACTCTAAAACGCATCGCACAGTGGTGACGTCATCCTCCCTCGACTCCAGGTTGCCAGCGCTCCAAGCCTCACTTTGGGTTTCCCTACACCACACGCCCATGCATTTACTACAATCAGAACCAGCGGGACTGCAGCACCTGTGGATTTCTTATCGAGAAACTGAGGATTTGATCATCTAACTCCTATCTAGGGATGGCTGTCCCCTACAGATGTGCCTGTTTTTATCTGCTCAAATGTGAGTTGCCACTTTGCTGATTTTAATAAATGGGTTTTAATGTCTGCACTTAGAGGCACCTCTTTTTCTTGTCTTACTCCCCACTAGTACAGCCCTGGCTGCCAGGCATTCAGGAGGTGGTATTGTTGACACAGGTGATATTGCTGCAGCTGATGGGGGATTTTCTATTGAAATACCACATCAATGGGTCACTTTTACCAGTACTGCCTGTCAAATACAAGCTGTTGTAAAATTTTTACACACTATGGTTGCAACGCCAAACTGTGCACTATTATGGCAGGGGCTTGGCGGTTGGGATGACAAAACCATGGTTCAACCATCTATTTTTACTTCCCCTTGGACCACCCGTGTAAATGAGGAATATTTTGTATATTGTGACATGCCATGAATTTATTCATGCAGACTTGTAACGTCACTGAAGAGTTAACTTTAAAGTGGACCTTCACCCTAAAATGTATGTCATGTTGCTCTGCCTCCTCCCCCTCCCTCTCTTATGATTGAATGTATATTTTTTTTTATCGAATGTCTTCCAACTTTCTTGCCTAGGCAAGAATTACTTTTTCCCCTACCCCCTGCACATTTGCAGATGTGCTGCTGGACTTTGGGTCTCAAGCTAAATTGGCTATTGGGGAAGTCCCGTGCCTTTGCTATGTATGAGAAATCCCCTGTGCATGCACAGATGTGCAGAAGGGCTCTAACAGGATCTGAAAGCTGGGCAGAGAGCTTCTGCACATCTGCACAGGTACCAATATGGCAGTGCAGGAGCCACCTGACAGAGGGACTGAAGGTTCACTTTAATATCTCATGACTGTAACTAATTATTTTGATATGTAGAGAGTTTCATGACCAAGCTTAGATCTTTTGGGAAAATAACTGACTAAATATTCCAGCTTGGTCAATGTGAATGGCAACTATTGTTTCCCGAACCTTTATTATAGAAATACTAAAAGTTGGACAATGCCCATCTAATGGTTATGGGCACATCATTAGACTAATTGTACACTTTGAGAAAGAACCACGAAGGAGAGAAATATGTGTGTCCTACACACACCAGTGATTCACAGTTACTATACAACCACTTAGAAAAGCTTAAAAGGCAGAACAAGATCAATGCAATATACTTTATATAATAATTGCAGATTTTAATGTGGCGTAGAGTGCTGGAATTCTACAGACATTCCAGCAAAAGGTGATCCAGACACAGACTCATTGATTACATTTACTTGGGACACCTGGCTCAGATTAATTTGTAAACAAGATAAGCAAACCAAGGCTGCCGGCTTCAAATCCTGTATGCTTTGACATACTTGCTGAGCACAATTCTGGCAGAGGGACAGCTAAGCAAGAAATTAAAACAAATGGGATAAAAATAAGGTACAGCTGTTCTAAAACAGACTTCTTGCTTGAATGCATTAGCTGTCTACATTTCCTTAGCATGTAATGGCCAATATATTAATTTATAATTAGTGTAATACTGTAAGGCTCAGCAAGTAGCTGTGTGCACCTCCAATAATTAATCAGCAGAGAAGCAGACATTAATGGCTGGCAGAGTTACTGCCTTTGGTAATTGGGTAGACTGAAAGATATTGGTATTCCATCGTAGAACGATAAGCTACTCTGTTGCACTGAACTTGAAAACTCAAAGAAAAATGTATTGGAGGTCTTTTTAAAAACAAATTGCAGAATACATGGAAGCAACATGCATAAGAAATGTTTCTTAAAAGTATCAAACCTAATATTAATAATATTAGACTAATAATATCTCTTACTTTCAGAAATGTCCCAATGTATGATTTTAATGCTTGTTTTATTTATTGTGGTAACATTGGAAAAAGAAATGAGTAAAAATTGCAAATTTTTAATTTCCCCTAAATGTTACCAAAAATTGGGAGATTTCGACTGAATATTACAATTTCAGCAACATGTATTATAGTTAATAAAAAAGGCAAAATTAAGAATGCTTTGCTGGCTTTTAAGGGTGCAATGGTATTTAAATTTCTCCTTACGTGTCTGGAAGCTCCCTGTAACTGGAGCTGTTCTTGTATCATAAAATGGGACCTCCACTTTTTCAAAGTGACAACACACAATGGGCAAATAGAAATAAAAAAGAAAAAAAACACAAGCTAAATGAAATAAATGAAATTACCCCAAATATACCCCAGCTAATCCCCACACTCTCTTAACAATGAAAAAGGAATAATTTTGTTTCTTTTAAGCAAATTGTGCCTGAGCAACTCAATGAGTGAAATTGGTATTTCTGCAGTAAAATTAATTTAGCAAATCACGATGTTCTTCCCTTATTAAAAATAATTGTTATTGAAAGTTAAATCTGTTGCCTGTTCAGGATCATTCTGTACTACTGTTTGTGTTTCTTTTACTCCTTCAATTAATCTGAGTTTGTGCTTTCACCTGCAAGCTCCTCTAACTGTGTATGTGGGCCATCTGGCTACTTCTGTGTGACTACCAGAGAAACTGTTTTAGTACGGTGACTATAGATGTGAATTCTCACTGACTATTTGCTCAGCACTGCTCTGCCAAAATTACAGCATGCAGTCTCCAGGTTTTGTCCAGCACAGAGTAAAATATCAATGAATACTAACACCTGAACTAACCATACAGAGCATCTATCTCCATCTCCATGTGGTGGATGAGACACTTTCATAAACTAATGCTGAAAATAGTAAATGTAAAAGTGTTCAGACATCCCTGGGTACAGAGTCTGAGAGGTTTAACATATTTATTATGGTGGTTGGAATGAATTTCCTCAATTAAGAATAAAATATCCATTCTGAAGACTACATTTGTGAAATAGAAATTTCAGACAAACAACTAAATACACAGCAGAAATTATGTTTACAGTTTTACCTACCAAAGACTTTGTAATTCTGTCAGCCAGTCTTGTAATTTGAAAAAAGGCACTGTCACCTTTCCTGTGCTGGGCAAAGTAACAGTTCCTCTGCAAAGGGCCCCAATGACCCCCCTTTCCCATACTCACCATACCAGTGCTCCCTCGCTGCTCTTTCTTTCCCTGCAGCCAGCACTAAATGTGGGATTGTTGGGGAGTGATAACACCATTTCTTTTGTCACAGTGTCAGGACAAGTTCATCCAGTGCCCATGGCGGAGGCAAAGATGCCAAACTGTGCACCCCACCTGTGGAGTAAGGACATGGCTAATAGTGGTATATGCAGTGCCAAGCTGAAATGTATGTAATGGGTGTGACATGTACTGAAATAAGTCCAAAGGTTGCATTGCAGTGAAATGAATGGTGTAATAGCAGTATGCATTATGTGCCACAGATAAAATACGAGGGGAACAGTGCTGAAAGGAGAAAGGCCATGGCATTAATGTGAGGGGAAAAATGTGCCTGCGTTAATGAAGTCACTGGGAGGAAAACATGCCCCTGTGTTAGTGTTTCACTGGAAGAAGAAAATGCCTTGGCATCCATGGTCACTGGAATGAGAAAAATGCCTCGGCATCCATGGTGTCACTGGAATGAAAAAAAAAATGTGTTTGCATCCATGGTGTCACTGGATTGAAAAAAAAAATACCTCTGCATTTGTGGTATCGTTAGAAGGAAAAATACCTCTGGTTAGTGTGTTGATGGAAGAAAAAAATACCACTGCCTTTGTGGGTCAGTGGCATGAAAACATAATTCCATGTGTCATATTTCAATGCTGTTATCTTCAATATAATATAGTGCTAAGGACTGGCTTAGGCTTTAGCATGGAAATATTAATAGCCTAACATTTAATGTTTTTACTGGAAATATCTGTCCTGGCTTAACCACCTAAGGATTGGAAGGATTTCCCACTGTAGGACCAGAGCACTTTTTGCGATTTGGCACTGCGTCACTTTAACTGACAATTGTGCGGTAGTGTGAATTTGTACCCAAACTAAATTTATGTCCTTTTTTCCCCACAAAGAGAGTCTTCTTTTGGTGGTATTTGTTCCTCTCTGTGTTCTGATCACTGCTATTAACAAAAAAATAGCTACAATTTTGAAAAAAAAAACAATATTTTTTCTTTTTGCTATAATACTTATAAATATATATATATATATATATATATATATATATATATATATATATATATATATATATATATAAAAACAAATGTATTCATCAGTTTGGGCTGATATATATTCTTCCTCATATTTGTGGTAAAAAAAAATGCGTTTATTGATTGGTTTGCGCAAAAGTTGCCGCGTTTACAAACCATGAGAATTAATTTATGGCCTTTTTACAATTTTTTTTTTTTACTAGTAATGGCGGTGATTTGCGATTTTTATTGGTACTGTGATATTGCAGCGGACATGTCGGGCATTTTTGACACTTTTTTGGGACCCATGACATTTATACAGCGATCAGAAATGTAAATATCCACTGATTACTGTGTAAATGTCATTGGCAGTGAAGGGGTTAACCTGCAGGGAGTGATCTAAGGGTTAAGTGTGTTCCCTAGGCATGTTCTAACTGTGAGGGGGCTGGGCTTCCAGGAGCATAAGAGATCTAACTGATTCCATTGACAGGGATCAGTAGATCTCTTACATGCGCCTGACAGAGTGGGGAACCGCTGTGTTTACATCGGCGGTTCCCCGTTTTTCTTCTGTGCCAGGCAATCGCAGCCCACCGGCGTACATCGAGTCCACCTGACCCACGGCCCTACTGCTGGAGAGTGTGGGGGGCACGAGAGCCGCACATGCGCGAGCCGCTGTTTATAGGCGCCAATTCTGTAGCAGTAAACGTACACGAGGCAGTCTGGAACCTGTTCATTTTCCCTTTTTCTGTGCTTTCAGACTAAGTTATGATTTCTGCTTTGAGTGAGTTCAAATGAAATGTAGAGGTATTAGCAAAATAATCCGAAAAAAAATGTGCAACTTAAATTTTACTGAATCAGCTCAGGATAAATTGACAATGCGGACAAGATGGTAACTAGGGTAAGCAATACGCACAAAACAAATAATAACAGAAAATACAACTAATGCAATAACAAGAGCTTTTTGCAGAAGTTTTCCAATAGGGACAATAGGTGGCAGCACAGTTCAGCCTATGAGACACAATGAGCATCTATGGCAGGGGTATTGAATTAAAAGTTTCGGAGGTCCGGTCAGTAACATTTTCTTCCAGCAAAGGTCCCAATCTGATATTTGTGCTATAACACATTACAGTTTCCCCTGTACATCAGTGTCTTCAGCCACCCTTCACATCATAGCCTCCTTTACATCACAGTCCCCTCTTTATGTCAGTGTCCTCAGTCCCCCTTTCACATCACAGACCCTCTTCACATTCCCACTTCCCTTTACATCACAGTCCCCACAGTGTCCTCAGTTCCCCTTAACATCACAGTGCTCCCTTTCACTGCAGTCCCCTTCACAATCCTACAGTGTCCTCAGTTTCCCTTAACATCACAGTGCCCCCTTTCACTGCAGTCCCCTTCACATTGCACTGTCTCTTTACATCACAATGCCCCCTCACATAACAGTGCTCCTTTATATCATAGTGCCCCTCATATCATAGTGCCCCTTTACATCACAGTGTCTTGTTACATCACAGTGCCCCTCACAAAACAGTGCCCCTTTATATCACAGTGCCCCCACATAACAGTGCCCCTTTATATGACAGTGCCCCACATAACAGTGCCCCTTTATATCACAGTGCTCCATTCATTGCAAGCATCCCCTGCACAGCCTTACCTTCAGCAAGGTAGAGACACTTATCAGCCTGAGGTGTCCTCTCCAAGGTCACCTACTTGGCTGCTGCTGTAATCCTCACAGCAGGGCAGGGAGCAAGAGGAGTTTCAGATCTGGACTGATGGCAGGAGGTGCCCATTTTATTATGTTAACAAGCGGGTAATTGCCCGCTTGTTAATTTGAAAAGACTCCCACTCTCTGTCCCAATCTGCAGCTCCACCCACTCTTTGCCCTGCTGTGAGAATTACAGTTATGGCTGAGTGTCAGACCTGGGAGAGGACCTCCAGCATGACTGCTGTCTGAACAGGACTGTCACTTGGTCTGGGTCTGGATTGTGGTCCACCATTTAGTTATCCCTGGTCTATGGTTTGGACACAAACCTGAGCAAATGGCATTGGGCCATCCTTTTGGAAGCTCAGCACCCTGAAAACAGTTGAAGTGCCTTCTGCAGTGACTGGGTCTTGTCCTGAAGTTGCATGCCCCAAATTGGTTGCTCGCATGCTGGATAAAATAGTGAAGCACCAGATACCTGGCAACCAATCTTACCTCTGCATATAAACAATCTTTCATGCATGAATACCGATATCACTAAGGGCTATATCTCGTGAGCTGTAATTTTCCACACTGGAAAAATGCAGGTAATTGCTAGGGTAAAGAAGGGCCAGGAGCACCAGCAGTGGACCCTAGAAGAGGGCGATCAGGGCTGCTTTGTGCAAAACCATTGCACAGGGCAGGTAAGTATAACATATTTGTTTTTTTTTAAATTGCCTTTAATATCACTTTAAGTAGTTTCAGCACATTGCACCACTCCCTGACAGAGCTTGCAATTGAGCTGTCCACACTGTAAAATGCTGCATTTTATGACATGGGCTAGTTTGAAAGAGGCCTAAAGGTCACAGAAAAAGAAAATGCTACAACAAATTGTGCATGAATGAAACTCCATACATAACCATAAACCCATAAACTCCATACTCCTACAGTATATATAAGCTGTGGTATTTACAGCATGACAAATAAGTCTTTTAAGGTTTTTCCTTGTTTTTGTTTTTTATTTTATATAGAGGGACATATATAAAGCAGTGAATGTGACATTTACCAAACCTTTGCTGCATATGGTTATTCTGGGTTGTATTTTTTTATTAGAGGGAATATCCATACTTCTAATCTGAATCACAGGACTGCACTTATTTTTGCACTCCTGTGACCAACAGTCAGCTTATAGCAGGCTATTGCCCATTATCAGTGACATCACAGAGCCATTCTAGGCTCTGGAACGATCCCAACCATACTGTCGGCATCCACTCAGCTGCCTGATTGACAGCTGGCTTCAGCCCGGGGCTACAGTGAGTGCTGAAGGGGCAGTGCAGAGAGCAGTGAGTGCTCTCCACCACAAGCTGACTGAGAACAAAACGATCAGGAGTCATGGGATAACTCAGTTCTCGGGCTTAGAGCCGATGTAGGACAGCTGCAGAATCATACCGATGATGCAGCATAGAGGTGAGTATCGATGTTTGTTTTTTATTTACCCCAAACTTCTCCTTTAATCCATCTGTGAATGTATGGTGAATGTCACATTCACTTCCTTTTAAATATACACATACCTTATTGAACCTTATAGAAATGCATGTTACAAATGCAGCATTATTTAGATGTTTAATGCACACTACAAACTGGGACTGCATCGTAAGCACTGAACATGAGTGTTAGCAGTAACACCCTTAGCAGTAAGGGTAACACGCTCGCTAAGTATGCATACATCTGTGTGCAAGCATGCCAATTATCTTCATAGCTATTCTCTCTGCTTTAGTACATTTCCTTTTATTAAGTAAGGCCCTTTAGAATAAACAGTATAATATAATAAGGAACTTTGAATTACAACACCCAGGAGCCAAGCCAGTAAACACACTTAAAACAACAAAATGTAATAGTTTATATAGAAAAACCCCAACACACAGCTTACACACACATCCTTTCACAAAAGACACAGCTGGAATAAAATTGCTTGGCACATTCAAGCAAAGAACAAATCATATGTTATCCTGACCACTATAATATTCACAGCTTTATGTTAGTATCTCCATTTCACCAATTAGTAAATGCCCAATGAGTTTCATGGATGAATCTGTTTCACTGGACCCCAAAGCAAAATGGGTTGTGAAATCTATAAATTATCAACAGCATTGTAAGGGTTTGATGAGCAGTCTGTAATGGTAACACACAAAATAAAATACAAAACAATGATAATAATTCCACGCAGAACAGTGAAGATATCAACCAGTAGTCTCCATAGACATTCTGTACATCATACAAAACTCCATATAATATATACTTACAAAAAAGCGCCATAGGCAGAGGAAAACCTAGGCCTCTAGATCAATTAAACACAGTAAATGCTCCTGGTATCTGGAAATACTGTATAACAGATAGGTTAGTAGGTAGAGAAATCATATAGACAGGAAATTGTGTTGAAAGGACAGTAATCTAAAAAAATAAATAAAAGTAAGGCACAAGGCAAAATATCCACTAAAAAGCAGTACTTACGTTACCTAACAAAATTTCTGTCACCAGAATTTCTCCAATCTGCTGCTCTAACATTTAATCAGCACCCTCTTTTCCCCACCATAGATAAATGCTGATAGCTGGTGGTCCGTTGATCCATGGATCTTTGTCACATCTGATTTTTTATGAAGCAAACAATTAAACCCTGGTGATTCTGCTACTTTAGGGCTCATGCACACTGCAGCTAAAGAAAATCTGCTTTTACAGGCATTTGAGCTTTTATTTCAGCTTGAAGAAGCTTAAGCTTTTTTTGTGCTCTTTTGCATGTTTTTATTGAGCTTCTTTCAGCATAAGCATTTTTTTCACAAACCCTCCCCTCAGCTCATTTTTCCTACTTTTTTTGTGTGTTTTCGATCTTCTTTGAGCTTTTTCATGCTTTTTTTGTGCATTTTTGGGCACTTAGGCTTCTTTTCTGCTCATAAGCTCCTTTAAAAAAACGAGAGTTTGGTGCGGGGGTTTTTCTGCCTGTAAGAGCATATGCCTGTAAAATCCTGAAAAAGCCATAATATGCATTGACACATTGGCTAACATGGAGGAGAGTTTCCAGGTGGAAAAAAAGAGAGCTCAAAAAGTCTGTAGTAGCAGCTTCTTTGAGCTTCTTTGAGCTGCAGTGTGCATGAGCCCTTGGAGTACTCCAATCTCTTCATCACTCTCAAACCCTGAAGAAGGGGGAGATCCTTTATCCCCCAGAATCCATTGGCTGTTTTGTGTTTAAGCAGATATCAATATTAAACGCTTTTGGACTCTCAGGCCTTTTGTTTAATTTTTTTTTGTGTTCATTTTTTGTATTAATATACTATTCAATTTGTGTACAATGTATGTGTCTTAATATTCAATAATTTTAAATGTGTTGGTTTGCTCCTGGGTGTTATAATTAAAGTCCCTTTCTATAATATACTTTTCTTGCTAAATAAACTTGGGATGGCAGCACCCCAGGAAAACAAGTGTTTTTTGTTTTTAATTGAACATGTGTTTTTTCACACACAAGTTACAATTAAATTTATTCCACAAGAATGGCTCCATTCACCTAGTTCCCTAGAAGTTCCATAAAAAAAGAAAACTATTATCTTTGCCTTTTAAATTATGTTTGTGTGCCTTAGCTAAAACATGTATATTATAGTCAATATTGTGATTTGTTTGTATTTGGTAAAGCTAGTTGTAGTTCGCCACATTTAACTGGATTCCACTAGACCTATGGTTCTGAAAACTTTTTCGAGTCATGGGCCCCTTTAAGAATCTGATGAAAGTTATGGACTCCCTCCCCAGAAATATTCATATAAAGAAAAGTTTGCATGCAATGAGTATATATTTTATGTTTTGAATGCCTTATATGACAAAGTGTGAATAAATGGTTTATGTGAACGGAGTGTTTTGCGGTCCTAGCAGCGCTTGCCGAATAGTGCTCCCCCTATTTTCCTTAATAAATACAAATGCTAACTGATATGTGCAATTTCATATACAAATATAACAATATGACTATTTCATGCAGAATTTGCAAAATTATATACAACATAAATGTGCTGTGCTTTGTGCAAAATTATTGGTATACAGTCCGTGTTTTCAATAAAAGTGCCAGTGCAGTTCAGTGACAATATTGCTCCAATCCTTTTTTCAGAAATATTCTTCAAGTTCTTTCAATCATAAAGTGCTTGTGCCGTACTTAAGTGCTGAGTGGTGAAAATAATAACTCAGGGTACTAGACCCTGCATACCAGATCTCTTTGACTCTCCAACCGTATGGTGTGGAGAAGTCATGCGCGCTTTAGGTCTACAATCCGACCTATGGATATTGGTGTCCTCTGTTTCCTCTCCCTCTCTCCTCGGTCACCATTCCATGTACAGATGAAAAAAAGGGAAACTCATCGTCTACCTCTTTAAAAGATTTATTGGCCAAACTTCACAGTGCAAATACCATAAAACAAATACAGAAAACTGTGATCGTTCCGTGACCGCGAACACTGATGCGCACCTTCACTTCCTGCTTGCGGGTCAACGGAACGTGGCCTCTCGCACCTTGCGTTCCATCTAACGTGTTTCGTCACTTCCTGTGACGTCTTCAGAGGTGGGCTCAAGGTGCGTTCCACGGCCTTATATACGTGCGTCATTACCCATAAGTTTCCTCACATGTGTCTGCTAATGGGAGGTTGCCCTTCCTATTACTTCAGTTACCGGTCATATGACCACTACTAATATTTTATTTAAAACCAGTGTTTATCTTTATTTAAAATTACTCATGTTTGGCATCTATAAATTTAAAATTAAAATTAAAACAACTATTTATGTTCCGTGCCGGATTGAGCCCACAGCTTTATGTGTAAGATATGGTTCACATCATATTGCGGGGATTTTCAAAGATTGTTATCTGATGTTGTGTGGGCAAATAGGTGTTTATATATATATATATATATATATATATATATATATATATATATATATGTAAAATTATGAATATGTCAAATGTGTGGAGACTCTGCCACGCTTTTAATACTGATATATTTTTTTTTTTTTATGGAATATGTATTAAGAATGAATATTGATATTAAAAAATGATAAAAATGGACCTCAATAATAGGATTATATATCAAAGGTTGCTATTTTTAGGTAAATGACTGGATTTTGGGTGAAAAGAGCAAATAAAATTGAAAAATTGTGAAAAAAATAAAATAAAATATAAAAATATTAAAATAATAAAAATAAAAATAAAAAAAAAATGAAAATGAAAATAAAAATATAAATAAAATAAAAATAAAAATAGAAATAAATAAAAATATAAATAAAAATAAAAAATAAAATATAAATAAAATTATAAATGAAAAATAAAAAGACTGGAATGAAAAATAATAAATAAATAATAATATAAATAAATAATAAATAATATATATCTACAAACAAACAGCTTTTACTTCGGAGCAGAGTTAGGTAGAAATCTGCAACAAAGCTTCTGGATCTGTCTTCATCTCATCATCCTTCACTCCATTAGCATTCACAAGATCATTGATGGTGTTAGCAAAATCTCCCATTTTTGTTTCAATGTGGTCTACTCTGGATTCAACAGCCTGTAGCTCTGTGGTGAAATTATGCATACAGGAAATCATGTCTGCATGAAGGGAGTTCCTTAGGGACATGTGCATGTCCTTCAGGACTGTATCAATTACTGGCTGATTCAGAGGCGTAACTAGAACCTTCAGGGCCCCGGTGCAAGAAATTATGAAGGGCCCCCTTGACCCCTGGCCAGGGCCCTTCCCTCTTCCCACTGATCCTGGGGCCCTTTATTACGTTCCCACCGAATAAACAAATAGTTGTGTACCAAGCCTCCCATTCATTCAGAAATGGAAGTATAGTAAAAAATAGTTTACTATGCTTCAGTTATGAGTGAACCAATTGGTACCAATCACTGACTCTGTCCATTCAGAAAAGGAAGGAACCGGTAAATGACAAATTTACAGACCGTTCCGATCTCTCCATCATGACATGTCTTCTACAGCAGCTGGCAGGAGAGAGGAGGGGGAAGACAGCAGCTCTGTGGGGGGAACCAGGGAAGCACACACTGACCCTGGGATCAGCAGAAGACAAGTAAACTGGATAGGAGTGGCGGCAGGGGCAGCATGTAGAGTAACCAATCTCCATTAGGAGAAAAATGGAGGAGAATGATTCCTCTAAATGCCGCCCCCACCATCCCTCCTATCCAGGTGTACAAGGAAGGCACATGGGCCCCCTGGAGCACAGGGCCCGGTTGCAATTGCAACCCCTGTAACACCTATAGTTATGCCCCTGGGCTGATTGCTAGTAGGGAATTCCAAAATGGAATTAGGCAACTCCCTTACTTAGGACTTACCTCAATCCTGTGTCTTAATTCATCCATCTTGAATCTTGCTTTCTCAGGACTGCCAGACATTGGAGTGGAGGAAAAGGAGTGTGGATTTTTTGATTTACTGACTTCTAATATTCAACTCCCATTGACTTTAATAGGATTCAGATTCAGCACCGGAACTTCAGTAAAGTTTTGCAAACATGCCCCTATCCAAACTGTATGCACAGGGCATTACTAAATGACACCACTGTACTGCTCATTGTTCTTGCTGGAGAAAAAGCTATACCTGATGCAGGGATCCTGCCTTAAGGTAGAGTATTCTTAGTACATTTTATGTTGATTTGCAGCTAAGCTGTAGTCAGCCTGAGCT
The DNA here is from genome assembly GCA_018402905.1 of Glandirana rugosa. NCBI lineage: Eukaryota > Metazoa > Chordata > Amphibia > Anura > Ranidae > Glandirana > Glandirana rugosa. The sequence continues at coordinate 1,324,526 of BLSH010341530.1, read as the reverse complement.
TTCTTTTTTATGCTCTGTAGGTTTTTTCTAACCTCAGGGAATTGATTATTTCTGCCTGCAGCTGTTGCGCTGTTTAATGTATGTTGTGTGAGAGTTACCAGTGTATCAGATATGAAAATGTATTCACCTTAGCCAATCACTCAGTGTTTTGGTGGAGTGGTGGAGAACAATAGAAGGTGATAAATGTTTGCTGCAAACCTCCGGTGGGTTTTTTCTCTTTTGGGCCTTGCCCCAGCTGGGGGTCTTTTCTAAAAGGTCAATGGAAATTCAGCTGCTCTGCTTGGGGGTATATCCAGAGGGAGGGGAGCTTGAAAATAGTTTGCCTGGATAGACCATTTCTAAGAAATCTTCTATGCTATGGAGTGACCAGAGGAGAGCTGAAATGAAGCTGCTAGGCTGGTCATTGCAAGGAATTCTTACTGCTCAGTGATCAAGGTACGGGTGGCAGTTTGCATAGGGTCAAGGGCCCTAATTAATTTAGAGAAAAAGAAAGATTTAGCTTAAACAAAACAATTGTCCATAAACAAAAGATTGTGACTGCTCTTATGGAGTCATGGATTTCAATAGTGATTGCTATCACAAGGTCATTCCAATCGACTTGGCTGCTCCTAAAGGGCCAAAAACATTCACTGTTATCAAGAAACCTGTGAAATTTGCTGATATTTCATTGTTGAGTGTCCTGTACCCCATACCCTCTCTCTCAATAGTTTGTTTAGAAAATACAACAGTAAAAAGACTAATGTGACTGGCACCCATCTTCGTTTACCCTACTGTATGTTGAAGATTCCACCCTGAGTGTGAAAAACTAGCCTGCCACACCAGTAGTCATACTGAGTGCTACACTGCAGACCAGCAGTGCAAGGATCTCCATGCCTCCATGTCAACTTTTCTGTGGATCTGTGCTTTTTTCACTTCTCCAGCTGCTTCTTGAATATTTCCCAGCAGCCATTAGATTACTAGTATTATAGGGTGGCAGTCCAGAAATTAGAAAGCAAAGTCCTGCTTACATCGTGAGTCATACTGATGACCACACCGTCCGATCAAAAAGTGTGAGTCCCACCTTAGAAGTTGTATGTCATCCCATTTGCTTCTACCCACGGTCAGTGTAATCAGAAAAATGACAACATAAAAGATTTGTTTGATAACTCTCTCTCCCATACCCCATGTCCTGTGAGTTGTTACTTTATAGTCGTTTAAAGTGTCCAAAGAACTATTGTCACTTACAAAAACCGGGAAATCCTCGTCGGTTCAGCTAACCTTAC
>BLSH010341530.1:1307213-1317771 GCA_018402905.1 Glandirana rugosa | reverse complement strand
TATATGAAGTTAAGATAATAGGTTTACTACACGCCAGGTCAGTTTTACTAGTTTAACGGTTAGTTAACTTTTCGGTAGTGAAGGGTCGACTAATTAAATCTAGGTAAAAGTTCGTTTAAGTTAGTTTAGTCGGTTCCACCTTTTCAGTACTTTGTAAACGTATTTAACCGTCGTGATTCTATGAAACCAGTACTTATCACAACTCGTTTGGGCCTGGGCCTGTAAAGTTTTTAGTAAGCCCAAGCCAGGCCCCAAGACGATAAAATGAGGTGCACAACTCTTCGACGTCCCGTCGGTTAGTTGTTCACAAAGTGACCAAACGGGAATCTTCGGTAGTGTCGGAACCAGTGAAACACTTGTTGATTGGCTGCCCTGCAGCTTCTCAACACGTGGAGTAAAATAGCAGAACCCCGGACCGAACCCGAATGATTTTTGAAATGTCCGGGTCCGGGTTTGCTCAACACTATTCATGACCAAAGTATCTTAGTGCTGCCAATTTATGCAAATGTTTCATGACTTTTCCACCTTGGCTGATTTGATTGAATTTGCTTGAAAATGGATCTAAATTAATCAGCTGGGAAGTGATGGCTTTTCAATTGATTGGCAATTTGATCATTTTGACTGGACCGCACATCATTTGGATAATAGAATTGAAGTATATATGGCTACCATTAGAGAAAATGTAGATACATTTCCTGGAAAAATATCAGGTGCAGTAGGTATTTGAGAGCTAATAGACAGAAACACACAATTATTTTGTCTAATTCAAAAACAGCAACCAAAAACACTGAACAAACTAAACATTATTTTTAAAAATGCTTACCGGAGTACTTTCATTTGAATTTAGTCAACAGTAATAGATGGAAAATATGTTTAAGAACAACTTTATAGAACAATTGTTGTTCTTAAATTCATTTACATGGTCTTTTAAGCAAACATTTAAGCAAACATCTGTCTGTGTTGTTTTTTCTTGAAGTAAAGATGAATTTTCTTTGTTGTTGCTACAAATTCTCAAGGTGCTTGTCAATCAAATGTTGATTTAATCTTTTCTTTTTATGGTTTTATGCTAGAACTAATAAAAATATGACAACATTTAAAGGGATCCATTGGCATTAAATGAGAGAAGATATGAACGCTTATTTGTCTGTTGGCATTGGAGTAAATACCAAAAAAACTGGTGCTAGCTCAGCTGATCTGCCCTTGTATTCCAATTTGTCAGGTTTCTGATACACTGATCTGCTTCTTTCTTCTTTTTTGTTTTTGGTGTTTTTTGACAGATCTTATTTTGTCTTACAGAAATATGTATGCGGTCTAAGACAAAGGCACAAGTATATAACATAGGGCAGGCTTGCTGTTATCCCAGTTTAAAGACTGCAAGTGTTAAGGCTCCATAGGCATGCGCACGGGGTGTGCCGGGTGTACCTGGCCCCACCCTAATCACCCCGACCATAGCCACATGCCAGCTGTCTCATGTGATCTGCCCGCTGGGCTACTGTGAAAGGCTGCATACAAGAGAGTGGGTATGCAGCCTGTGAAACAGTTCTACATTGAGTAGAAGAGGCTTGCTAGAGCCGCTCAGTGTGTACATTTTTCCTGTATTGTAACTGCTTGCAGGGAGAGAGATCATCTGTCAAATGTCAAGGGTGATGTTGGGAGTGGGCGGGACCAAACAAGCTATTAAACACCAGCCAATGGGATGGGGACTGGGCGGGCCGCTACGTGTATGTGGCTCCACTACTTTCTTAAGCAGCCCAATCATTGGCTGGTGTTTGATAGCTGCTCGGTCCCGCCCATCCCCTACATCAATGTGGAATTTTGACAGCCGATCTCTCTCCCTGGAAGCTGTTACAATACACGTTTCACATACTGAGCAGCTCTTGCAATCCTCACGATCTGCTCAATGTGAAATTCCCCCTCTCCTCTGCTCTCTCCCCAATCAGTGCCCCTGTCAGTGCCTATCAGTGCCCCTATTAGTGCCAATCAGTATCACATGTCAGTACTCCTATCAGTGCCACCTGACAGTGCCTATCAGTGCCCCTATCAGTGCCAATCATTGCCATCTGTCAGTGCCTATCAGTGCCACCTATCAGTGCCAATCGGTGCCAACTGTCAGTGTCCATAAGTGCTGCATGTCAGTGCATATCAGTGCTACATATGAGTGCCAATCAGTGCCATTTATCAGGGCCAATCAGTGCCCATCAGTGCTGCCTATCAGTGCAAACCAATGCCACCTATCAGTGCTGCCTATGAGTGCAAATCAGTGTTGCCAACCAGGGCCACCTATCACTGCCAATCAGTGCCCATCAGTGCCACCTATCAGTGCCCATCAGTGCTGCCAATCAGTGACCATCAGTGTTGCCTATCAGTACCATGTATCAGTGCCCACCAGTGCTGCATATCACTGCCAATCAATTTCCATCAGTGCCAATCAGTGCTGCTCATCAGTGCCACCTGTCAGCGCTCATCAGTGTTGCATATCAGTGCCAATTAGTGGCCATCAGTGTTGCCCATCAGTGCTGCCTATCAGTGCCAATCAGTGTCCATCAGTGCTGCCTATAAGTGACAATTAGTTCTGCCCATCAGTGCCACATGTCAATGCCAATCAGTCCTGCCTAAACACCTATCAGTGCCAACCAGGACCCACCAGTGCTACCTAACAGTGCCACCCCTCAGTGTCCATCAGTGCTTTCTATTAGTGCTAATCAGTACTGCCAATCAGTGCCACCAAACAGTTCCTATGAGTGCCCATCAGTGCTGCCAACCAGTGCCACCTATCAGTGGCCATCAGTGCTGCCAATCAGTGCTGCCAATCAGTGCTGCCAATCAGTGGTGCCTATCAGTGCCAATCAGTGGCTCATATCAGTGCCCATCAGTTCTGCCAATCAGTGCGGTCAATCAGTGCCCATCAGTGCTGCATATCAGTGCTGTCAATCAGTGCTATCAATCAGTGCCCATCAGTGCTGCCAATCAGTGCCCATCAGTGAACTGAGTGCATGGATGGGGAGATGAACTCAGCAGCCAGGCACATTGTCCATGGGGGTGGGGGGGGCAGCCTGGTGGGGCACAACTGAAATCCGTTGATGTTTATTAATTCCACATGCCAATCTTTAGTATAATCACCACAGTGTAATCACTATACTACTATTTACAATAAAATACTGGTAAAATAAAAAAGTGTCAGTAAAAGGCTTGCTGCTAACACTGTTATGTGTTCTCACACCACAAAAAAAAGTACAGCGCTAACTTACTGATCAATAACTTAACAATTATCTTAATAAGCTTCAATATTATCACAGTACCGGTCTCTGTGATATGTAGCATCACATATAATACATCACACTGAAAAAAAGACATAAAAAAGAAACTTAGCAGGAATGGTTGAAACCCCTTCTATAGATATTTTCCATACAGATTAACTTCAAGTGCAACATCTTTTTAGTTGGGAGGTTCACATCATTATAGCACTTTGGAATTTTTATTTTTTTCGATTTTTTACACTTAATTCTATATGTTTTAGTTACTATTATAATGTGAATTATTGCACTTGAAGTTACTTTTTCACCACCCCTGCTAAGTCCATGTCTTTATGGACCATGCTTTGTGCACTGGTACGCAGTCATGTTGGAACAGGAAAGGGCCATCCCCAAACTGGTCCCACAAAGTTGGGAGCATAAAATTGTCCAAAATGTCTTGGTATGCTGACTCCTTAAGAGTTCCCTTCACTGGAACGAAGGGGCCAAGCCCAACCCCTGAAAAACAAACCACACACCATAACCCCCCTCCACCAAATGATTTGGACCAGTGCACAAAGGAAGGTCCATAAAGACATGGATGAGTAAGTTTGGGGTGGAGGAACTTGACTGTCCAGCACCTCAACCCTGACCTCAACCCAATAGAACACCTTTGGGATGAATTAGAGCACAGACTGTGAGCCAGGCCTTCTCATCCAACATCAGTGCCCGACCTCACAAATGATCTTCTGAAAGAAGGGTCAAACATTCCCATAGATACACTCCTAAACCTTGTGGACAGCCTTCCCAGAAGAGTTGAAGCTGTTATAGCTGCAAACGGTGGGACAACTCAATATTGAACCCTACGAGCTAAGACTGGGAGGCCATTAAAGTTCATGTGCGTGTAAAGGCAGGCATCCCAATACTTTTGGCAATATAGCGTGTGTGTGTGTATACATATATATATATATATATATATGCACGCATGTGTGTTTGAGCTTCGGGGTGCACACCCTAATGCAATAGGCTGCGCACACCTAATTAAGGCTCTATCACATTCCTAATAGAGGACATAAGCCCTTCAAAGCAGGTGCCTATAAAGGATGGGGCCCATCTTTCGAAGCACCAGTTTATTGCTGATGGAAATTGAACTTTTCAGCACCACCAGTGCCCCAAGAGAAGGTAATGTCAGAACAGATTAAGTGCAGATTAAATGCTTCAAGAAGAACATCTTCCTTGGTGAAGTGGTAATGTTTTGGCCCCCCTCTCTGCTTAACATTGTGCATAGTAAGTGAAAGAATATGCTCAGTTTCACTTCACTAAGTTTCACTAAATTTCACTCATTAACCACTGTACCATGGAGCTTACAGTTTGTTAACACTTTATTCTTATGGAAAATTTGATAGTAGTAGTAGTTGCAAACTAGCAATCTATTTCTCACACTATCATAGTTAATAGTTTCATTCACTCAGAAGAGTCTTTGAAATTACACTGAAAACAATGTCATGTCATTTAATTAATATATTCATTCTTTGATGACAACAGATATTTATCCTACTTTTACTACAGTGAGATATTTTTGCCCAAAATGCATGCACTTATAATATGCCAGTGTCTACTTAAGGTACTTTGTAGCCTATCATCAAACATTTTTAATGAGTCATTTACATAAAATTATTTGGTAAGCTAAACCATTTCAAGGGGTGGTATCTTTCCAAAATAAATTTGTAAAGCTCTCAGTTTAAATAAGAGTAACTCATTGCTGCAAACGGTATGCATTGTGTCCCTGTACAGCTGTGGGAAGAAGTTACACCTGCAGGAAATGTTTGTTTAATGTCACATTCATGGCTTAATAAATACTCCCTGAAGTGATGAAGAATTAACTAAGGTTCATTTGCAGTACTATAATTCGGCCTTAGACATGCCAACAATGCGTTCCCCGTTGAACACATGTTGAAACAGTGAGGTGGGGGGAGTCTTCTAATTTAGGTTTAATTACATTTATGTTAAATAACATTATGTCATTGTTAAAATGTTATAACTGAAAAATATTTAAAAAAAATCATTTTACTATCAATCTATTTCTAAACACCAAATTACACATTATATTATACACATTATTATGAGTTTTGGTCCTGAGGAAACCTAGGCCAACCATGACTAGAGGGTGTTCAGTGCAGTGTTTTCCTTCAACACGTAATAGTTCTTTTTACAGATGCCTGTAAGTGACTTCCATACCACAAAAAAAGGCATTGAAGCAAATGCCGGAAGGCTGTAGACCCCTGATAACTGTGTATCTGCTGTGCACTTCAAGATCTCTACACTATATCTTTATTTAATCAAAGCCAAATGAAGGATCTCTGCCTGTGCAGTGATCACACAACATGAGCAGAGACTACACAGGGTTTACACCTTCCACTCTGAGCCGAGAGGGGGATGGGGACAGCTGTGAGATCAGAGCTTGCAGCTCCAGCTCTTTGTTCTCTGTCCTTTTAGCTGTGCTTGTCACAGATGTAGAACAGAGAAGGGATCCCTCCTAATTAACAATGGGACTTGCACCCCTTTTTGTTAATTTGTCACAGCATCTGCTCCATGTTCCATGTTAGTTCCCCCCAGTATGTATAACTTAATCAAGCTGACTGTTGGCTTTCAGATGGAAAGGAATTCTGGTGGCTATAAATCTGCACAGTCATCTCCACAACCACTGGAATATTCTGCCCCCCCATGCACATCTGCCACTCCATGTGTTCCAGGCTCCACTGTCCCACCTGCAAGGTGGGTGTCACTGGGTAGGACGGAGGGATCTCATTGAGTGCCCATTTGGTAAATCTCCCTTTGGTGGAAGAACCAGGAGGCAACATGTATTCTGTCCCCTGTCATTCTCCTGGAGTGCTGGCATGGGAAGCAGCACATGGAGCATGATCTGTGCCCCATTCAGTTCTGTGGAATACAAGGGAGGTATGTGATAGCAATATGGTTTTGTAAAAAAATAAGAAGTAAAGTTATAAACTTTTAAATTGACAAAAAATACAAACACATACTGTACATACATAAACACGTGTTGACACCTACATATGAAAGAAGCAATTATGTTCCACATGTCACATGTGACACCATAGGCATTTACACAGGGTGTGGCAGGTGTGCCCAGGCATACCCTAATCACCCTGTGCAGCACAGATTCCCCCTACTGCCCTGCCCTCCCTTCCCCCTGCAGCGCTGCCAGGTTTCCTCCTCTCCTCTCCCACCGGCTGTTTCTGCCGGGATGTTTTAGGATGAGTGGGGGAAGAAGCTGGTAAATATGTAATTTACCTGCCTCTTTCCTTTCTGAATGAACATTGTGAGTGATCGATAGTGTGTGTTTGAGCTTTGGGGTGCACACCCTAATGCAATAGGCTGTGCACACCTATGTGTCACACCAGAGTGAGAGCAAGAATTCTAGGGCCATTATTCATGGTTAATTCTAAAATGATAATCTGTAAGGAGATATTCCCACTGCAAGCAGCCACTGACGTCACGGCGCATGCGCAGTGGTGCCCCTGCGAAAGCCTGGTGCATAGCGCCGGACTTTGACGGAAGTTCCGCCGTAAAGACGTGCTTCCGCGTTTGGGGGTTTGGGCTAATCTTCAGGAATAAAATGGGCATTTTAAGATGTGTGCAAAAAAAAAAAAATGGCTCTGGAACTAAAATGGTTACATCCCATATGGTTTATCCATAGCTACATTAGGAGACTGCAGTTCACCATCTGAAATAGGAGCTTATGGACAAACAATTACACATTAATGAATCTGCTAACTTTGTAGCCCGGCAAGAAGGTTCATATATTTGTTATCAGTAAACTTGTATCTAAAGTGCAGTTTGAAGTTTAAATTTACTTTCTGTGATCCCAGTGCTAATAGTACAATGCACTGATGAAAAAAACATATAAGGGAATTAATTCTCTGGTAAAACGCTGTGCATGCCTATCCATCCAATACTGAGTTGTACACAGCCCTTTCGCACACAACAGCCAGGCAGATGACACCTCTTTATCTGTTAAAGTTAAAGTGGAACTTTACCTAAAGGAAATTCTGCTTTTTCTCCTCCCCTAGGGTATCTATATCTGGCAGTTAGCTACTCTCACTCCTGCTCAGCTCACCTAGGCGAACCAAGAAGGCTTTCAACCCCTCCCCCTCTGCCCACTGTGGGTCCATTCAGAAAGCATAGCACAACTTGTGCATGTACAGTGGGGAACTAGCTGTGAAGCCACAGGAAGTCCTAGCTAGCTTCCCACAAGGAAGATGGCAGCACCAGAGACCTGGAGACTAGTGAAGAACTGGCCCAGGTAATGACAGAGCTGGATCCCTACACTGGTAAGTGGGTGTGTATTAAAAGTCAGCAGCTACATTGTTTGTATCTGCTGACTTTTTGAGTTTTTTTAGAAATTGACCAGAACTCCTCTTTAACCACTTCCTGACCGCTGGCCATCCAAAGACATCCTTGTGTTTGAGCCTTGATATCTGAATGATGGCGGCACCTACATGCATCATTCAGATGTCATTTTTATCCACCGGTGATTCTCTGCACCATGAGAATGATCATAGTGGCAGTTTAGCCGCTTTATCATTCTTAACGGCAACGGGAGGGGACGTCCCCCCTTCTGTCGTCCTCCGGTGCTTCTCCCGGGCCGCCCGTGCCATTAGCAGTCCGGAGAACAGTACCATCGCCGGCGCTGGGACCATTGCTGATCTTTTGTCTTGCCGTGAACGGTTGTTGGGCCGGGTGTGCTGAGCAGACTGACTTTTCAGATCCCTTTTGTGGGTTAGGGCTCTTGATATTGGTCCTTGACCCTACCCTTGATGGGAGAATCTAGCTGGTCCCCCTTTTGAGCCGGACATCTGCATACCCCTCTGGCCATAGACGGTTTTCCTATATTTGACACCGACATATCCTCAGTACATACTGCCATTCCACCCGGCCCCCATTGCGCCTGTCTTTCTCTGTGACTTATACCAATATTATTGATATTTTCTGGACCACCTTTCAATACCCAAGGGATCGCTAGACAACTGGAGTCCTTGGTCCCTTGCCTTTTCAGGGGCCATCTCCAATATCTGCACCTTGGATACTCTCTCCAATTTCTTAGGATCAAACGGATATCCATCCCGCCTTTTGCTCATGTTGGACTAAGACGGGAGGGAATGACTGTTCGACATTTATATTGACCTTCAATTTTGCCACCTCTTTCAGCTGAGGTTTTAATTGTGACCACTTCTCCCCTGAAGAAGAACTATCGAAACGCTTTGGGCTTCACCGCCACATTGTGGCGATGCAAGTGGTCCTTTTTGCTGTTTATGTTTTTAGTCTGTCAATTGTGTATGTTTTTCATGATGTAACCCCTGTCAGTGTCTAGTATCATCACCATTGTTCTCCCCTTGTTGGTAGACCTATCTGTTCAGGTCTGACTTTCGCAACTTTTATCTACTCTAATAAAATATATTGTTTTTTGATCCAAACTGGTTTTGATCTTTGCTCCTTCAGGAGGTTGGTTTCCGCTAAAGTCCCAAATTTGGGGGTTCACTTTTCCATATTCACGAAGTTGAGCATAGAGATGACTGATGACTAGATGGTCACCAGTCATCTCTATGCAACTCGGAGGTCTGGGCACGACGTGTGACGTCACGTCCGTGTCACGTAAAGTAACCAATGCCCTAGAACTCGGCTGAAAAGACAGAGATCGCTGTTTTTTTTCTGATCTCGGTCTTTCCAGCCTAGAGGAGAGATGTGGGGTCTTATTAACCCCATATCTCTCCATAAAGAGTACCTGTCATGCAATATTCCTATTACAGGGGATGTGTACATCAGTGATCAAAAAAAATAATTTAAAGAGAAAGTGTAAAAATAAAAAAATAAAGGTAAAATAAATAATAATAAAAAAAATCTAAAGCGCCCCATCCCGCAAGCTCGTGCACAGAAGTGAATGCCTATGTAAGTCGCGCCCGCATATGTAAATGGTGTTCAAATCACACATGTGAGGTATCGCTGCGTGCGTTAGAACAAGAGAAATAATTCTAGCACTAGACCTCTGCACCTCTAAACATGTAATCAATAAAAAATGTTAAAGTGTCGCCTATGGAGATTTTTAAGTACCAAATTTGGCACCATTTCACGAGTGGGCGCAATCATAAAGTGTGACATGTTGGGTATCAATTTACTCGGCGTAACATCATCTTTCACAATATATAAAACAATTGGGCTAACTTTACTGCTCTGTTTTTTTTTTTAATTCATGAAACTGTTTTTTTTCCAAAAAAAAAGTTTGAAAAATTGCTGCGCAAAGTTGCAATGACCGCCATTTTATTCCCTAAGATCTCTGCTAAAAAATATATGTAATGTTTGGGGGTACTGAGTAATTTCCTAGCAAAAAAATATGATTTTTACATCATCAGGAGAGAAGTGTCAGAATTGGCCTGGCGGTCAAGTGGTTAAAGAGGAGCTCCAGTTGTTTTGTGTTTATTAAAAGTCAGCAGCTACAAAAACTGTAGCTGCTGACTTTAAATAAACACACACTCCCTAGTCCCACCTCACCTGAACCATCCATTCCCACAGGCTTCTCTCCCCGGCCCTGGCATTTCAACTGTGGGCACCTGGCTGTGACAAATTTGCAGCTCCACAGCCACTGCATACATGCGAGTCTCCCTGCACCTCCTGAATGGTCTGAGTGTCTTCTGAGACCTGTGACGTGTCCAAGAAGACTGCAGGGAGGGAGGGGAGAGGAAAGCTTCAACTCGGGTTGTCTAGGCGATCTGAGCAGAAGTGGGAGGGGACACCTGTCTAAACTAGGCCCCCCCCAAAAAAAATGACATGCCAAATGTGGCAGGGGAGGAGGTGAGGAGTACTTAACCCCTTCATATCCCGGCCATTTCTGGCACTCCTCTCCTACATGTACAAATCATCATTTTTTTGCTAGAAAATTACTCAGACCCCCCAAACATTATATATGGTTTTTTAGCAAAGATTCTAGGGAATAAAATGGCGGTTGTTGCAGCTTTTTATGTCATGCGGTATTTGCGCAGCGATTTTTCGAACGCGTTTTTTTTTAAAAAAAACAGTTTAGTGAACTAAAAAAAATCAAAACAGTAAAGTTAGCCCAATTTTTTTCCATAATGTGAGCGGATACCTCTAAAAATTATTGGTTTCAAGCCGCGGTAAGGTGTTCAAACGCGTTAAAATTTTACACTGTACAACCCATAGATAAATGAGCCGCATTGTAGTAGAAAGTGTAATACCTTTTTTTAACCCGATTGAAATGACAAAACTAAAAAAAATCAAGTGATTTGACAAAAAAA
>BLSH010341530.1:1285626-1306754 GCA_018402905.1 Glandirana rugosa | reverse complement strand
TCTTATAGAGCCAGTTACATTCCTTTTTATGGAACCTCGACCGTCGGTTGTTCTCCTTTCCACAAGGTAGTGGGTCGTCACACTTTACAAGACCTGGGTCCTGAAACCACTTTAGGACTTTGTCAGGACGTACTAGAACCTGTCGACTTCCTATATGACACACATATTATTGTAATTCGGAGAAAAAACAAGAATGTACGTTTTAGAGTTTTTTATGTAGGAGATAATTCCAGAACTAAAAAACGATATAGACAAATTTACATTAAAATAGAAATTACGATTTCGAAGGCCGTCTATATTTTAGTCATCTCATCTCCTAATGGAGTAAAGGAAAAAAATGATACCTCAATGATGCCTGCAGGTGCCGGCATCATTGAGATATCACCACTGAAATCCCAGGACGTCCATGGACGTCCTAGGATCTGAAGTGGTTAAAGTGTAACTTCCCCTTTTGGGTGAAACTCTGCTTTAAGGAAGAGAGTGGTGCAATCTCTCCACCCCCAACCTGCTGATTCAGCAGAGAAAGAGCAGCAGCAGGCTAATGAGGTAATCCTCTACTCTACTGATTTTATATCTGCCGGAAGCTTTAGCATTAAAGATAAAATTACATTTAAACAGATATAGCAAAAAATCAAGACCTTAATAGAGGATGTATTTTTTGAGATTTTGCATGTAAGAACAAAAAAGAGGCTTAATGTTATTATACACACAGTATATCCTTCAGCTGTCCAAGATCATGCAGGACTGTTTCAGGATTTCACCAAAGTCCTGGGTCCAGAACATTTCACACTGCTGGGTGATGGAACACCTTTCCTCTTGTTGGCTGCCAGCTCCAAGGTATTTTTCCTTACATTGACCGAGATATTCTTCGTTCCACTGCCAACCTATGCCAGATCATTCATCCTTCCACTGACCAGTAATATAAAGGGCACTATGTTACATACTAATCACCAATGCATTCTATAGACTGTGCTGTATGTTACATTCTTCTGCCCTCTGCACTATATGTTATGCTGTACATTACATGCTCCTGATCTCTTTATTCTGCAAGATGGGCTGTACATTATATAGTCCTTACCAATCTGCTCATTGGCTCAGAAGTTGGTATTTGCTAAATTTTAACCAAGGACTTTTTTAGGGTAAGCGTAGAGAGAGTGTTAGTTCTATCTTTATATTCTGTGTACAAAAAAGTATAATAGAAGCATTTCAATTTTTTTAATGATTATTTTTCTTCAAGTTTATGTGTATATTTTAGACTTCTGCTTGTGGGACAGTAATTGAAGAATTTTAGTGGGTACAATGGCTGTGAAATACATTTGCTGTGTACAATGCAAACAGTTTCAGGCTCTACTTAAGCATGCCCTTTTAACCTGTGCCCGATATTCACTATATTTTACCGATTGTAATTTTTTACTGCAGCATTCTTCATGCTCCAGATGTTGTCCTCACTCCTAGGTGTCCTCCTTTTTCATGTTCGGAAGTCAGAAGGTTTGTTACAATAGCACGTTCCAGTGAGTAAGGTGATGAAAACATCATCCTGTAAGGTAAAATAAATGGAAAGCTGCGCTTACCCTCTCTGTGTTCAAGAAACTTGTACAAAATTGCAATGTAACATGCCTGTGATACTTAATACCAACACAAAAAACGTGTGCAAAAATGCAATATAGTAAAATGCCTATGATCCCTAATACCAATACAAAAGGTACATACGGTACCTCACAAAAGTGAATACACCCCTCACATTTTTGTAAATACAGGCGTTCTCCTAGTTACAAACATCCGACTTACAAACGACTCCTACTTAAAAACGGAGGAAGACAACAAGTGAGAGGAAATCTACCCCTAGGAAGGGAAATTCACTCCGGTAAGAGTTATTATGGGAAAAAGGTGTCTCCACTGAAGCTTTATCCCCAATCCTTGTTTCCACAACAACCCAACATTTTCAAAATCCAATTATCATTGGGGCAAGAAGTGAGGTGAAATCTTCTCAACAGAAACATAGACAGCAAAACAAACTTTACAGGGGTGTTACCCCTTCCCTATGCTATCCAAAAAGCTTAAAAATATATTTTTTGGCTGAAGCTACACTTAAAAAATGTAAGTGTTCTGACTTACAAACAGGTTCAACTTCAGAACAAACCTACAGTCCCTATCTTGTTTGCAACCCAGGGACTGCTTGCATTTTATTATATCTTTTCATGTGACAACACTGAAGAAATTATACTTTGCTACAATGTAAAGTCGTGGGTGTACAGCTTGTATAACAGTGTAAATTGCTGACCCATCAAAATAACTCATAGAAACATAGAAAAGTGACGGCAGAAAAAGACTGAGTAGTCCATTGAGTCTGCCCTTTTTATTTTTTTTTTGTTGTTATTTTTTTTTTTTTTTTCCCATTAACCTCGTTGTCTGACTATAGATTTATGTTTATCCGAAGCATGTTTGAAGCCATTAACTGTTGACTGTCTCACAACCTCTGTTGGTAGTTCATTCCAATCATCAACCACCCTTTCCGTAAAATAATACTTTCTAAGATTAGTTTTGAACTTCCCTCCAGTTAGCTTGAAGTCATGTCCCCGTGTTCTTGATTTTGGTTCCATATTGAAAAGACTGCCCTCCTGAACCTTATTCACCCCCTTGATGCACTTAAAGGTTTCAATCATGTCTCCCCTTTCCCTTCTTTCCTCCAGACAGTAAATATTAAGTTCCTGAAGTCGCTCTTGATATGTTTTATTCCCCAGACCTTTCACCATTTTTGTTACCCATCTCTGAACTCATTCTATATTATCAATATATTTTTGTAAGTGAGGTCTCCAGAACTGGACACAGTATTCTAAGTGAGGTCTCAATAAAGATCGATATAGAGGAATCAGGACCTCCTTTCTCCTGCTGGTGATCCCTCTACTGATACATCCCAGAATTCTATTTGCTTTTCTCACTGCCCGGTCACACTGTTTGCTTATTTTGCAATTATCTGAAATAAGCACCCCCAAATCTTTTTCTTATGTAGTGCTGGCTAACACTGAACCCCCAATGCTGTACTCTCTAAAGGGATTATTTTTCCCTAGATGCATTATTTTACATTTAGAAATATTGAACTGCAGTCTCCACTGCTTTGACCAATCTTCCAGCAATGCTAAATTGTGTTCCATGTTACAGACACCTCCAGGGATATCAACCATATTACACACCTTTGTATCATCAGCAAATAGACATACCTTGCCCAACAAACCTTTAGTTAGATCACTTACATAAAGGTTAAATAGAACTTGGTCACCGTGCTTCAGCTCAGTTTTAGGGTCTTGGCAAACTTCTCATAGCCTAGGTCATGTAGAGCAACAATTATTTTTTTCAGATCCTCAGAGAGTTCTTTGCCTTGAGGTGCCATGTAGAACTTCTAGTAACAGGTATGAGAGAGTGAGAACGATAATACCAAATTTAATACACCTGCTCCCTATTCACACCTGAGATCTTGTAACACTAATGAGTCACATGACACCGGGGAGTGAAAATGGCTAATTGGGCCCAATTTGGACATTTTCACTTAAGGGTGTACTCACTTTTGTTGCCAGCGGTTTAGACATTAATGGCTGTGTGTGGAATTATTTTGAGGGGACAGCAAATTTACACTGTTATACAAGCTGTACACTCACTACTTTACATTGTAGCAAAGTGTCATTTCTTCAGTGTTGTCACATGGAAAGATATAATAAAATATTTACAAAAATGTGACTCACTTTTGTGAGATACTGTTGTGAGTCCTTATAGATAAAATAAAAAATTCATCAAATACTAAAGCCCATAAGTGACTGGTGCTGTACTGACTTGCTTTCCATAGCCTTCATCAAAAAGTACTCTGTGCTTTCCACGCATTCACCACTTGTGCCCCCTCAGGGTATACACTCACCCACTGTCATGGACCCTCTGAGCCTACACTCAGGTTGCTATGGTTGCTATGCCATTGTCAGTTATCTGCAGTGGGTCCACATCTCAAGTGGGGAAATCAGATGAGAAGAGAAACCAAAGGGAACAACATAGCGTAATTCTGTATTTTATTGTTTAAAAGTCGAATAGTAGCATGCACTTACAAATAAGGTGCCCTGCCTGGCACCAGGGGTTGTCAGCCAATTCACCAGAAGAAATATGGCGGCCAATGCTTTGTGTCCCCTAAAGCCAGCGTACGTTCCAACGAGCGGATATGATGTCACCAGAAGTCCCTATCCCTACGAGTTTCATCATACAGACGTCATCAGAAGGCGCCTCCTCAAACCTCATGAAATGCTGCATCCAAATAAAATTGGTGTCCTTTTTTCCCACAAATCGAGTTTTTTTGGTGTAGGGATGAGCCGAACGCCCCCTGGTTCTGTTTGCACCAAAACACCGCAAACAGGCAAAAGTGAGAATATGCAAACCCTATTAAAGTCTATGGGACACGAACATGAGAAATCAAAAGTGCTCATTTTAAAGGCTTATATGCATGTTATTGCCTTAAAAATGTGTATGGGGACCTGGGTACTGCCCAAGGGGACATGTATCAATGCAAAAAAGTTTTTAAAACAATTGTTTTTTCAGGAGCAGTGATTTTAATAATGCTTAAAGTGGAACAATAAACATGAAAAATTCCTTTAAATTTTGTGCCTGGGGAGTCCCCTTAGTCTGCCTGTAAAGTGGCGCATCTGTGTGATGTTTAGAACAGTGTCACAGCAAAATTACATTTCTAAAGGAAAAATGTCATTTAAACTTGCTCTCGGCTGTAATGTATTTCTGGCTTCCGGCAATGTAGATAAAGAATCAAGGAAAAAAACAGTGTAGGGTCCCCCCCAGTCCATACCAGGCCCTTCTGGTCTAGAATGGATATTAAGGGGAACTCCATGCCAAAATTAAAAAAAATTGATGTGGGTTCCCCCCAAAATCCATACCAGATCCTTATCTGAGCATGAAGCCTGGCCAGGCAGGATGGGGGGACAAGCGAGTGCCTCCCTCCTCAACCATACCAGGCCACATGCCCTTAACATGGGGGGGTGGGTGCTTTGGGGCAGGGAGGGCTCTGCGCCCCCCCACCCCAAAGTACCTTGTCCCCATGTCGATGGGGACAAAGGCCTCTTCATGACAACCCTGGGCTGTGGTTGTTGGGGTCTGTGGGTGGGGAGCTTATCAAAATCTGGAAGCCCTCTTTAACAAGGTGGCTCCCAAATCCCAGCCCCCCTCTATGTGAATGGGTACCCCTACCCATTCACCAAAAAAGTCTCAAAAAAGTAAAATCCACAGGAGACAGTTTTGGACAATTCCTTTATTAGAAAAAAAAAGTGTCCCCGCGATGTACATCCATCATCAATCACGCCGCCCGTCTGACTGAAAAAAAAAAAAAAGAGAAACACATCACTTTCAGAGGCGACTTACCGAATGGGCTGCTTATATAAGCAAGGGTGGGGCCACCCAGTGATGTAAAAGGGTGACCCAGCCCCCCTCTGATGTCACATGACCCCACAGCACCCTCCCCATGTTAAGGGCATGTGGCCTGGTATGGTTCGGGGGAACTGCCAGTTTGCATGCTCGGCTAAGGGTCTGGTATGGATTTTGGGGGATCCCCACGCATTTTTTTTTTAATTTTGACACGGGGTTCCCCTTAAAATCCATACCAGACCTGAAGTGCCTGGTATGGATTTTAGGGGGGACCCAACACCATTTTATTTTAATTTTGGCATGGGGTTCCCCTTAAAATCCACCCCAGACCTGAAAGGCCTAGTATGGATTTTGGTAGGGACCCCCACTCCATTTTTTTTAAATTTTGCCACAGGGTACCCCTTAAAATCTATAACAGACCTGAAGGGCCTGGTATGGATTTTGGGGGGACCCCATGGCAATTTTGTTTAAATTTTGGCATGGAGTTCTCCTTAACCACCTCAATACACCGTGTTATATATACTACGATGACTGTACTATATACTCTGAATGGCATTATATATACTATACTGACTGCACTATATATTGTGAACTGCAATATATAAATATACTATAAGGACTGCACTATATACTCTAAACTGTATTATATATACTATGCGGACTGCACTATATACTCTGAACTGCATTATATATACTATGCAGACAGCACTGTATACTCTGCCCCAGTCAAACTGGTGAAGAAAAATTGGGCCTTGGGTGTTGGTGGTGCCAGAACACTGTGACCCCTCACAGCGTCTCTTGTTGGGCGCAGGAACGGGCCCTGCTGTAAATAATTATTTTAAAAATTGAAATGACATGCCCCCGTTAAACAGGTGCAGAAAAATTGGGCCTTGGGTGTTGGTGGTGCCTGAACACTGTAACCCTTTACAGTGACTCTTGTTGGGTGCAGAAATGGGCCCTGCTGTTAAAAATTATTTTAAAAATTGTAATTACATACCCCAGTTAAACAGGTGCAGAAAAATTGGGCATTGGGTGTTGATGGTGCTTGAACACTGTAACCCCTCACAATTACTCTTGTTGGGTGCAGGTATGGGCCCTGCTGTTAAAAATTATTTTAAAAATTGCAATTACATGCCCCAGTCAAACAGGTGCAGAAAAATTGAGCGTTGGGTGTTGGTGGTGCCTGAACACTGTAACCCCTCACAGTTATCCTTGTTGGGCACAGGAATAGGCCCTGCTGTTAAAAATGATTTTAAAAATGGTAATTATATGCCCCAGTCAAACAGGTGCAGAAAAATTGGGCCTTGGGTGTTGGTGGTGCCAGAACACGGTAACCCCTCACAGTTACTCTTCTTGGGCGCAGGAACGGGAACTTCTGTAAACTAGGGTTGTCCAGATACCGATACTAGTATTGGTATCGGTACCGATACCGCGCATTTTCACAAATACTTTTACTCGCGCAAATGCTCCCGATCCCTGGTCCGATACCTGGACACTCAGGAATGATTGCTGCAGCGGTGGGGGAAGTTACAATCACCGATCTCAGCTGCTTCTCCTCCTCTCCCATCCACAGCTTTAAGCTGCTTTATAGGAAACCTCACAGGGAGATCAGTGATTGTAACTCCCCCACTGCCGCAGTGTCTCCCTGAGAGTCTCCTGCATCCTCCTCCGGCTCCCCTCTGTGTTCCTCTGATCCCCCCCTCCTTCTCCGGTCCCCTGTGTCCAACTCCAATCCCCCTCTGTGTACTCCTCTGTGTGCTCCTCTGGTTCCCCCTCCTCCACCGGTACCCCTCTGTGCTCCTCCGGTTCCCCCCCAGTCCCCTCTGTCCTCCTCCGGCTCTCCCCTTATCCTGGAATCATTTAGGATGGAGAGCTGAGGAAGGAGCCAGTAAATATGTAATCTACAGGCTCCTTCCTTTTCTGAATGGACAGAGTCACTGACTTTGTGCATTCATAATTGAGCATCGTAAACTGTGCTTACGATGTCTCAGTTTATGAATGGAGAGGAGCTGCTGTCTCCTCTTCATTCATCTTCAGTGCAGCTGAGGTTGTAGAGAAAGGGACTGGGGAATCTGTGTCATCATTCCCTTTCCCTGTCTCACAGGGGAGATGTTTGGGGTCTGTTTAGACCCCGGACATCTCACCAAAGCCCTCCTAACAGGGTTGATTAAAAAATTAAAAAAAAAAAAAAGCAAAGTTGTAATAAATAAATATTTAAAAGTAAAATTGTAAAAATAATTAAAAATAGAATAAACACTGACACCATCCACTCCCCTCCCCCCAAATAAAAAGAAAGCTTTGTAAAATTACAAAAAAAATATATAAATTGTAAAAAATAATATAAAAAATAAATTGTAAAAAATAAAATTGTGAAAAAAATAAATAAATAAAACTTAAAACCTACTGACACAGCCCACGCCTCATCAGTGCCACCTATCAATGCCCATCAGTGCTGCATATTAGTGACATTTAAAAAATTATCGGTAATGGGTATCGGCGAATACTTGAAAAAAAGAATCGTTACTTGTACTCGATCTTAAAAAAGTGGTATCGGGACAACCCTGCCGTAAAAAAATATTTTAAAAATTGAAATGACATGCCCATGTTAAACAGGTGCAGGAAAATTGGGCCTTGGGTGTTGGTGTTGCCTGAACACTGTAACCCCTCACAATTACTCTTGTTGGGCGCAGGAATGGGCCCTGCTGTTAAAAATTATTTTAAAAATGGTAATTACATGCCCCAGTCAAACACTGTACACCACCGAATGCACTGTCCATATAGTCGACACTGAATGCAGTATGTATATATATATATATATATATATATATATATATATATTAATACACCGACTGAAGTGTATTATATACTGTACACCACAGAATGCACTGTCTATGTAGTCTGCACTGAATGTAGAGTGTATAAATATATATATATATATATGTGTGTGTATATACTAGACTGTATAGATATATATTAACCGGTTCCCGACCACGTACTGCCTTTTTACTGTGGCAGTGTGGACGGGTACCGCGAATCGCCGTAAAAAGGCGGCGATCTGCGGGTGGCTGCTAGGGGGCATGTGCGCGTGCCAGACGCATTCTGGAGGAGTGTGCCCGCGGCTCGGGCGGACCCGATGTCCGCTGGAGAGCCGCGGCGAGCGGCCGCAGCCAAAGGGCAGGGAACTGCCGATGTAAACACGGTGGTTCCCCGCTCTGTCAGTGCAGGCATAGGAGATCTACTGATCCCTGTCACTGGGATCAGTTAGATCTCCTATGCCCATGTTAGCCCAGCCCTCTACAGTTATAACACACCCAGGGAACACAGTTAACTCCTAGCTCTCCCCCCCAGGTCAACCCCTTCACTGCCAATGACATTTATACAGTAATCAGTGGACATTTAAATTTACAATCACTGTATAAATGTCATTGGTCCCAAAAAAGTGTCAAAAATATCTGACATGTCCGCCCCAATATCAAAGCCCCGCTAAAAATCGCAGATCGCCGCCATTACTAGTAAAACATTTTAAAAAATAAAAACCCCAGAAATGAATTCTCATCATCCGTAAACGTGGCAAACCAATCAATAAAAGCCGATTGCGATTTTTTTTATCAAAATATGAGGAAGAATATTAATCGGCCAAAACCGATGAAAAAAAATTATTTTTTATATTTTTTTTTGGATTTGTATTTTAGCAAAAAGTAAGAAAAACAGTTTTTTTTTGCAAAATTGTCACTCTTTTTTTGTTTATAACGGGGATCAGAAATGACGCAGAGGCAATCAAATACCACCAAAAGAAATCTCTATTTGTGGGAAAAAAAAGACGCAAATTTTGTTTGGGTACAATGTCGCACGACTGCACAATTGTCAAGTAAAGTGACGCAGTGCCAAATCACAAAAAGTGCTCTGGTCCTAACCTGGGAAATCCTTCCGTGGCTGAAGTGGTTAATATACCGGCTGAAGTGTATTATATATTGTATAACGCAGAATGCACTGTATATATATAGTCTACACTGAATGTGATAACACAAAAACATTTCTTTCACTCATGGTTAGTGCTTGGCTAAAGCCATTTATTACCAATCAACTGTGTTTACTCTTTTTAAATCATAATGACAACAGAAACTACTCAAATGACTGCACACAAGTTGACACAAAAGGGTTTGAATGGCTATTAAAGGTCTGCAAGTCTGCATTGCTGATCAACATTTGTCCGTGTTTGTCTTTGTGTGTGATTGTTCCTAGCGTTTGCTCTGAGTCTTATTCCGTGCACCGATCTTTGGATTGTCTGACTACCCCTGCCTGCCTCATATCCCGATCTTCAGCTTGTTCTCTGTTTCTCCTGTCTGTTTGTGGCCCTGACCCTTTGCTATTACCTCGGACTATTCTTTGCTGTTCCTGCACTGCTGCTTCCTCTCTTCCACCTGTAGCCAGCCGAGCGTGAGCTAGAGGACTCCAGGGGCTGCAACCTGGATCAAGTTGCAGCCAAATCCATCCTCACCACTAGAGGCACTAGTGAACACCCACTGGCTCTTAGACTCCACACCCTGGGAAAACCGATGCACTAGCTCCCTGTATTTCAGCTACTGTGCTCCAGGGGGCCCTCTTCCCGTATCAGCCGGAACTCATTAGCAGCAGTTAGACTTAGGTCCACAACCTTAGTGGTGCGCTTCACAACCCTTGGTGCAATTCACACTCTAGTAGTGCGCACCTGTCACCTGACCCCAGGTGTCGTGACAGTTTGATCAGCATTGGACCCGGCTGATCTGTCGCTACCTGCAGATGATCTGCTGCAGGGCATAGTCTGCAGACTCGAGACCCAGGAATCGAATCAGACCCAGGTGATGTGATTCCTCCAGGACTTGGCCTCCCGCTTTGAACAACTTCAGGCCTCTTTAGGACCTCCGGTGCAACAAACTCAACTGCCATCGGCAGCCGCACCTATTCCGGTCAAGCCGCAGCCACAAACTCCTTGCATTTACCAGCTCCGTCCCGGTACTCTGAGGACTCCAAGGCCTGCGGGGGGTTCCTTAGCCAGTGCACCATTCATTTTGAGCTCCTGCCCCAAAACTTCCTGTTCGATTGGGCAAAGGTAGCCTATAGTAGATCTCTCCTGTCTGGCCTGGGCCGCCCCCTTCTGGGAGAATAATGATCCATTGGTTTCTAGCCTGTCTAGCTTCCTGAAACTCTTTTGGAATATCTTCAAGAAACCAGGTTGTGTTTCTTCAGTGGCCAGCACCCTTTTACGTCTCTGTCAAGAGTCCGCTTCTGTAGGACAATATGTGCTTCATTTTCGTACACTGTCTGCTGAGCTGAGCATGAATAATGAGGCCTTAGTTGCAACCTTTTTACATGGCCTCTCTGACAGCGTAAAGGATAAATTAGTGGGAACAACCATCCCCGCTGATCTGGACTGGGTCATCTCCTTGTGTAACCAGATCGACATCCGTTTTCAGGAGAGGTCCCTAGAAAAAAGACGCCAGCACTTCCCGGCCCTTAGACAGTCTGAGCTCCCCTCTCTTCATCTTGAGGAGCATCCCCTGCCAGCCGAGGAACCCATGCAGCTGGGCCAGACCAGGCTATCTTCCGAGGAACATGCTAGGCGCAGAACTCTGGGCCTGTGCCTCTATTGTGGGGGCAAAGGTCACTTTAGTGACACTTGTTCACTCCGCCCGGGAAAATGCTCAGGTCAAATAAATCTGGAAGGTGGAGTATTGGACCCAGAATTATCACCTTCACCTCCTCGTCTTCTTTTTTCTGTGTCCCTCCATGTTGGCGCTTCCTCTCATCCGGTCATGGCATATCTGGATTCCAGGGCTCCTGGCAATTTCATGGACTGGGGTACTGCATCTTTTATGGGGCTTACCCTTTCACCAATACCACGCCAGTGATGGTACCGGCAGTTGATGGCACTGTTCTCCCAGGGGTCCTATCCGCTTCCAGACCCTCCCCATTAGGATGTCGGTAGGGACACTCCACGAGGAGTGGATGTCCTTCTTCATCTTGCCTAAGGCCTCAACCCACATCATATTGGGCCTTCCTTAGTTAAGGCTCCATTCTCCACACGTGGACTGGGCTTCTGGGCAAATCTTGGCTTGGGGTCCCTCCTGTTCCTCGTCTTCCCTACTCAAGGTTGCACCAAAAGTGGAACTTCCTGTTGCCACCACCTCAGTATCTCCTGTTCTTTTCGCTACGTGTAGCAATTTCTGGAATGTGCCCTGCAACAGTCAGGTTGATACACTCTCTAGGTCATTTGGCACTCTGGAGGAGCAGTCCACCTGTGAACCTGAGCCTATCTGTCTAATCCCATGCGTCATTGCCCATTCTACCACCTTGGAGTTAAAAACTCCTCCGGGCAAGACCTTCGTCCCCACTAAGTTAAGAGCTAAGTTGCTTCGTTGGGGACATGATTCCAAGAGGGCTTGTTGTGTTTCTGCCCGGTCTGAATCCTCCATACAAGCTTCTGCTGGTCTTCATTTACCCTTGCGCACTCCTAAGAAACCTTTAGTCCTCAATAACTCCTTATGTCCTCTCCCTACCTCTGTTCTGGTCTCTGAGGATAATCAGGAGTACGAGGTTAGTTAAATTCTGGATTCTCTCCTCTGTAAAGGCATCCTTCAGTGCCTAGTGCATTGGAGAGGGTTTGGTCCTGAGGAGAGGTTGTGGATTCCTGCATCTGGGGTATTTGCGCCTCATCTTGGGAAAAGGTTTAATTTGAGGATTCCCTCCAAGCCTTGACCCAAGTGGGAGAGGTGGAGGCCTCGTAAGGGGGGGGGGGGGGGTACTGTCATTAAACCAGAGCAAGCATTCATGTCTTATATGTTGCCTATCTTGCTGGGATAGTCAGACAAGCCAAAGATCGGTACAGGGAATAAGACTCAGAGCAAACGATAGGAACAACCACACACAAAGCCAAACACAGACAAACATTGATCAGCAATGCAGGCTTGCACTGCCAGGTGTTATATCCTGTTCCCAATTAAGGCCTGGGGTGGAGACCAGCTGAGAAAGGCTTACTAAAGCACACAGGTGAGGGAGGCCTGGCCTTTAACTGGACACATGCAGCAAAGTAGGCAACAGATAATGCTGTGGTTTCATGGCAGAATGTTTACTGTGGTTTCATGACACAGAGTATATATATATATATATATATATATATATATATATATATATATATATATATATATATTAAACTGTATATATATATATATATATATATATATATTAATACACTGCCTGCACTGACTGTATATATAGTCTACACTGAATGCAGAGTGTATACAGTATATGACAAAAGTGAGTACACCCCTCACATTTTTGAAAATATTTTATTATATCCTTTCATGTGACAACACTGAAGAAATGTCACTTTGTTACAATGTAAAGTAGTGTACAGCTTGCTTAACAGTGTAAATTTTCTGTCCCCTCAAAATAACTCAGCATACAGCCATTAATCTCTAAACCACTGGCAACAATAGTGAGTACACCCCTAAGTAAAAATGTCCAAATTGCGCCCAAAGTGTCAATATTTTGTGTGGCCACCATTATTTTCCAGAACTGCCTTAACCCTCTTGGGCATGGAGTTCATCACAGCTTCACAGGTTGCTACTAGAGTCCTTTTCCACTCCTCCATGATGACATCACAGAGCTGGTGGATGTTAGAGACCTTGCCCTCCTCCACCTTCCATTTGAGGATGCTCCCCAGTGCTGGCAGCACTCATGCAGCCCCAGACATGACACTCCCACCACCATGCTTGACTGTAGGCAAGACACACTTGTCTTTGTACTCCTCACCTGGTTTCCACTACACATGCTTGACACCATGTGAACCAAATAAGTTTATCTTGGTCTCATTAGACCACAGGACATGGTTCCAGCAATACATGCCCTTAGTCTGCTTGTCTTTAGCAAACTGTTTGCGGGCTTTCTTGTGCATCATCTTTAGAAGAGGCTTCCTTCAGGGATGACAGCCATGCAGACCAATTTGATGCAGTGTGTGGCATATGGTCTGAGCACTGATAGGCTGACCTGCACCCCTTCAACCTCTGCAGCAATGCTGGCAGCACTCATACATCTATTTCCCAAAAACAACCTCTGCACATGCACTCAACTTCTTTGGTCGACCATGACGAGGCCTGTTCTGAGTGGAGCCTGTCCTGTTAAACCGTTGTATGGTCTTGGCCACTGTGCTGCAGCTCAGTTTCAGGGTCTTGGCAATCTTCTTATAGCCTAGGCCATCTTTATGTAGAGCAACAATTCTTCTTTTCAGATCCTCAGAGCATTCTTTGCTATGAGGTGCCATGTTCAACTTCCAGTGACCAGTATGAGAGAGTGAGAGTGATAACACCAAATTTAACACACCTTAGACTTTGTAACACAAGTGACATTTCTTCAGTGTTGTCACATGAAAAGATATAATAAAATATTTACAAAAATGTGAGGGGTGTACTCACTTTTGTTATATACTGTGTATATATATATTAGACTGTATATATATATATATATATATATATTAAAACACTGCCTGCACTGACTATATATATATTCTACACTGTCTGCACTGTAATATATACTACACTATAATATATAGTCTACACTGCTTGCACTCTGTATATATACTACACTGACTACATGATCTATCCACTAACTAAACTGCCTAATCTCTCTTCAGTTCTCCACTCCAGCACACTATAACGATATATAACGATAATAAAGTTCTTATAAAAGGTGCTCAAACGTGCATCCACACAAAGTTCATGAGAGTGATGTTTAGACATGCATCCACTAAATAGTGTTTAAGAGGCAGGGTAAATCCTTAAGTTCCTTGAGTCTCGTCACCACCACACCACGTGAGCTCCTCTCCCCTATGGTAATGCACTCATCACAAATGAGATACAATTGCGCCTTAAGTGTCCAATCTCTTTTGCACCGTTAACATCTCTCCTACACCAGGATTCACAACAGAAATGCAATTGCGCCTTATATCCCCAATCTCTTTTGCACCATTAGTTCTTGACATACCGCAGCATTCGATACAACATGCAAGGAATGGGAACAACTACATAGGGTAATCCTGTTAAAACTTTATTTACCAACTCCCCCCTTGATTAAAATGTGCTTATAAGATACCGATTCAAAGTTTGCATGTTATTTATACACAGTATCACTGCCCGACCAGCCTGCATACTCTCAACTCTTCCTTGTTATTCTGTTGCAGTGTTCCCGGGATGAGATTCAAGTTGATGATAGTGTAAAACAGCTGCATGGTCACGCCCTAATGTGTTTCGTCATCATGTCATTGTCAAAGGGTGTGGCCGTGCAGCATGGCTCTTTCTTTTATGCCGCACCTCCCAGGCTATTAACCCTGGGTGGTGCTATCCAAGTACTATTGTTCAGATCTCACTCTCTCAGGCAATCTGCCTATCTTGTATCTTACACACGCGCTACTCTTGCCAGTCTGTATACACAAATCTAAAATATGGCTACTGGGAGCGGACTGCTCCGCTCACCCCAACATCTTCAATTCTATGTCCGGACCCTGTTGGTATGGTTAAATTATATATGTCCAGACCTACATGGCGTATCATACCATCTTCTACATTTACTGCATGTGTAACGATACGAGCTTGCCTGTATGCACGGTATTCAAACAATACAATAAAATAAATTATGTCGCATTTTGTAAACAAGTCTTCATTCAATAATAAATGATCCTTACCCTATCTATTAAAACTATGATTATGTTAGGGATACATTAAAAATATATATTAAAACAGTGTACATAATTTATACAATCGATGAATTTAAATACAAATTTGGTAGATAGAAAAACCTGATATGTAGAAAGGATAAATACCTATAGAGAATATATGCATTCAGTTCTCCTGTTAATCGAGCTAGATTATTTGCTACAGTGATCCCTTAATTGTTACAGTATCAATAATCACTGATGAAGCAATTCAAATCTAGTTCTACATTCATTCCATTAGGGTTCAATGTATTGGTAAGGTATATCCGTTTAGTTTCACATCTGGATAATTCCTGTACCATATTGGGACCCCTCCATGCTGGATGAATTTTATGGATGCCCCAGAATCTCAATCCTGCAGGGTCTCTATTATGTTTACGTCTGAAATGAAGTGAGACGCTGTGATCTTTAAAACCTTTTCTGATATTTTTTATATGTTCAGAAACTTGCTTATTCGTGTTTTGTTAGTTCTGCCTATATACATGAGCCCACATGGGCATTCCAGAGCTTAAACTACGTGTGTTGTTTGGAATTTCAAAGGTCTTACCATTTGCTGTAGATCTAAATTTTGTTAAACCTTTGATGTGTGTATGGTACCTACTGACAAGATCTGCATCTCCTGCATGCATCAAAGTCTTCTTTATTCCAGAACATTTGTGGTCTGGTGGGTGGGTCTAACACTTTCTTGACCACCTTATCCCCAAAGATGGATTTATTCTATATATAAAAGGAGGTTCCTCTGGAAGGACCTAATTCAAGGTTTTATCCATTTTCAAAACCCCCCAATGTTTCCTAAAAATCGATTGAACCTCTCTATACTGGTCATGGTAGTTAGTAATAAACCCCCATTCATGTTTGGTGTCATTAAGATTGATCTTATCAACTACACAACTTTTCTGTGTGACTGAACTTACTTCTTGAATGGCTTTATCTAAATGTTGGGGGTTATATCGCTTTTCAAGGAAACTTTTTCTTATTATCTGTGACTGAGCGAAATAATCCGCATCAGAAGAACAATTTCTCCTGATGCGGGTAAATTGCCCCTTTGGAATGTTCTTCAAATACTGTGGGTAATGGCCACTACACTTCGGGAGGTACCCATTTTGGTCAGTGGGCTTGAAAAAAGCTTTTGTGCTGAGTTGGTTATCTCTTCTCACAATTGTTAAGTCCAGATAATTCACCTGTTCTTCACTCCAGTGAAACTTACAATTTAATATTGTGATCATTGATGTTTAACTCGCGTGAGAACTCAACCAAGGAAGTCTCATTGCCTGCCCAAATGAAGAACGGGTTATCAATGAAGCATTATTAAATAGGAGCTCCTTTCGTTCTTTTCCAAAAATTCTTTTATCCTTCCACTCACTCATGAAGAGGTTCGCTAAGCTGGGCGAAAATCTTGCGCCCAGAACTCCCCATATTGTTCGCTGTTCGGCGAACGGGCAAACCCCCGATGTTCAAGTCAAACTTATGTTCGACTCGAACATCGGAACCATACCTATTTTTGGTATTTGATCACCTCTCTGTTTTTTATTTTTTGCATTATAAACAAAAAGACTGACAATTTTTCTAAAAGAAACCATATTTTACTTTTTGCTATAAAACTCATCCAATAGCAAAATGGAAAGAATCACATTTCTTCATGAATTTAGGCCAATATGTATTCTGCTACATATTTTTGGTAAAAAAAATCCCAATAAGTATATGTTGATTGGTTTGTGCAGATGTTATAGCATCTACAAACTATGGGATCTATATATATATTTTTTTTTTGTTACTAGCAATGGTGGTGATAAGCGACTTACAGCAGGACTGCAATATTGCGGTGGACAGTCAGACACTAACTGACACTTTTGACACTTTTTTGGGGACCAGTGACACTAATACAGTGATCAGTGCTAAAAATATGCACTTTCACTGTACTAATGACACTGGCTGGGAAGGGGTTAGCATCAGGGGGATTAAAGGGTTAACTGTGTCCCTAGCTAGTGTTTTAGTGTACTGTGTGAGGTGCTTTTACTAGGGGAAGACAAGGATCCTAGCCCCTGTTTTGCAAAGACACAAGATCCATGCCTTCCCTCCTGTCAGAACGTTCTGCCTGTGCTTGATGGACATCGAGTCCTCAGTACCCACAATGATCAGGCGCAGCAGTGCCACCTTGCCATCGTACATGTAAGTTATATGGTCGGCAAATGGTTAAAACCCGTATTAAGGGGCGTGGTCTGGACATGGCGGAGTAAAGACGTCTTCTGCTGTGGCTCCCTACTCTCAACCGAATCTATCGACTAGTGTGCGAGCTGATGCCAGGCCATGAGCTTTAATAAACGGAGAAGGACCAGGGGAACGACCAAAGGACCCGCCAGAGTCTCGATTTCACCTAAAATCAGCACCTTTTTGACGGAAGTCCCAGGCAAGTCCGCAGCAGCCCGACCGCTGAGCCCACGCAGCCCTCTGCGGCCTGGTGAGACAGCATCCTCTACCATCATGGCGGCATCACAAAATGATACCAGGGCACAATTAACGGGCTTCCCCGCTCTCCTCGACCCCTCTTCCCAACCCGGCAGTTCTATTAGCGGGGACTTACCCAACGGCTCCGGGGGTCGGGATGTGTGGGCCCTGCTGCAGTCGCTCCCTACAAAGACTGATCTGGAATCCATCTTGCTGCGCATGGAAGAACAACACCGAAGGGACTGGCAGCAGGTTCGTTCAGAGGTCCGCAGCCTGGATGGCCATCTCGCCAAGGGAGAGTCAGCCGTGGAGCTCCTAGAGCAGCGGATTGTGAGCCTAGAACGGAGCCGGGAAGCACACCAACTGCAAATGGCGGAGACACAGCTCCGTATGGAAGAAATGGAAGATAGGAGCCGCAGGAACAACCTGCGGCTCCGTGGCTTACCCGAAGCGACGGGGCCCGAGAATCTGGCGGAAACGGTTAAAGCAATTCTGCACAAGGTACTTGACGAAGGCCTTCCACCAAACTTGGAATTTGACCGCGTTCATAGGGCGTTAGGGCCTATACCTACTCACCCGGAGAGACCCCGCGATGTGATTTGCAGGGTACATAGATACTCCCACAAAGATCAGATCCTCCGGGCAGCATGGTCCAAAAGCCCGATAGAATTTGATGGAGCCCAAGTATCTATCTACCCGGACCTCTCTAGAGCTACCCTGATTCGCAGAGCTATGCTAAAACCCCTCCTGGAGAAGCTTCGGGATGCCGACCTGACGTACCGATGGGGTTTCCCTATGCAACTGACCGTCCGCAGAGGGGGATCATCGTACACGATTCGAAGACAGAGCGACTTGCCGGCGCTGTTTCGGTTCCTAGACTGGGAACCCTTTCCCTTGCCGGACTGGTTGGGGACCTTGCCCTCGAGAATACCGCGTCAGGAGGTACAGCACGCCAGCCTTCCAAGCCGCAACTCAAGGAGAAGGAGAATGGATCGGGCCCTGACGGCGGAAGCCGTGCCAGAGTCATAGACCCGGTCGGGCCGCACTCCTTGTCCGGAGGCTTTACCCTGAATGTTGTCTAGTCCTAGGATGCAAATGACTGATGAAGTGCCCTGTGCTCCGGCGCCCACGTATGAAAGAACTCCTACGGACTTCCCTGGAGGTTTGGGGGATCGGGGAGGGGAGTTTTGCTTGAATTAGAATGTTTTATGTGGAGTATGTTGTCACTATGGAGGGCTGGGGGGATGAGACCCGCCATGGGTCTGGACTCTGGGAGACGGGGAGACATGCGGCTTTGAGTTTATGCATTTCCGATCGTGTGCCTCACTGGCCAGGGCGGATATCACTCAATACAGGGGTAATGTGTATAAATGTTTATTGTGCGACCTCGGTCTCCCCGGGTGGGGGCAGGGGGGTGGTTGGGGCGGGGTGGCCGGGGGATGGGGGTGATGAGAAGAGGGTCTCCTCCCTTGATTTGGGTCTGCCTGCCATGATGTGGACTATCCCGCAGATACCTTCTTGTAAGAGCACATGGGGTGGGGATCACGAGACCTCCGGGAGGGGAGAAGGTGGCTCCTATTAGATGTGAAACTGGATGATGCATGTAACGTCACCCAGAGGGATGTTTTATGTCCTCCCCCCCTTGGATGTAGTCATGGTGCAAGGGAAGATCTGGGGGCACATATTCTGCTGTGCATGCCCCGAGACTGTAGTGCCTCATCAGTGGCCCGGGGTCTCTCCCCCCCCCTTCCCCCCCTCCCTTCCCCCCCTCCCTTCCCCCCCTCCCTTTCCCTTTCCCCCCTCCCCTTCTGTCCCCCCCCTCCTGATCTTCACCTCCCTCCCCGTGCCCTAAGGGACGCACGGCAGGCAGGACCACATAGTTTGAAGGGGTGGGGTCGGGGGAGGGCACGGGGGACGGCATTCTACTCACCAGGGTATGCACTATCTAGGCTGGAGGAGTTCATGGGAAACCACGGTCAATGGGTATTCGTAACAGGGCTTACATATACGGTTACATTTACTGGTTCTGTTTACTTACTTTCTGGTTTTACTTGCTCACTGCATAATGTATTTTGATATTGATGTGTGAAATTTCGGTTGGGATGGGGAGCCAAGGCTCCCAGCTGTGTCCTACTTCTCCCCCACATAGGGTTACACCCTTTGGTACAGCCGCCCATTGACTGGGATTTTTGTTTTTTGTTGGGCTGTCGGGGTGTTTTGAGACGAGGTCTCACCTACGCAGTTAGCGTAGAAGTTCCGGGAACCCCACAGGTTCCCCCCCTTTTTTTTTTTTTCTCCTCCCTCCTCCCCCCTCTCTCCTCCCACCCCCTCGTGTTCTCTATCCCCCACTTCTGGTATCTAACACTGTTCTTGCCCCCCCCCTTCGCGCCCCTGTTCTGAGAAACCATGCCGACAGAGATGAGACCGCACCCAGCGCAAGGGGACCCAATTCGTCTCCTATCTTTAAACACAAAGGGTCTGAACCTACCAGAGAAGCGTTCCATGGTCCTTGCCGACTTGAAACGTATGAAGGCCAGTATTTGCTTCCTTCAGGAGACACACTTCCGAGCCGACAAAATACCCAAACTTCATAACCGCACCTTCCCTACGTCTTATCATAGCGGTTCGTCGAACTCCAAGTCATGCGGGGTCAGCATCCTACTGCACCACAGAACACAATGGGTGTTGAGTGATCAGTGGACGGATACAGAAGGCAGGGCGCTCTTTGTGAAAGGCACAATCGGGGCCCATAAAGTGACACTGGTCAACTTATACCTTCCCAACTCCAACCACATTACCTTCATGGAACCTATATTCTCCAAACTTGGAGACTTTGCAGAAGGGGCAGTCATGATTGGCGGGGATCTGAATTTCACGATGGACCCGGTCCTGGACAATTCCAGACGAACCTCGCAGGTCTCCTATGCTAAACTGAAAAGACTCAAGAAAGCATTTCATGCCTTCCACTTAGTTGACACATGGCGGGTTCTCAACCCAGAGGCCCGGGATTACACGTTTTACTCGCATCCTCATGACTCCTATTCCAGGATCGATCTATTACTGCTCCCACAGTCCTTACTGTCTCGGGTGATATCGGCTTCCATTGGCACAATTACGGTCTCCGACCATGCCCCGGTCATGGTAGAGGTGGATCTCCTTTCCTCCATGCCGAGATCATGGTCCTGGAAGCTTAATGATTCTCTTTTGCAGGCTCCAGAGGTCAAGACGGAGGTCATGAAGGACCTGCGCATGTTCTTCTCTGAAAACACAGGCCCCGATAGTAGCCCAGAGATTGTATGGGAAGCTCATAAGGCATACATCCGGGGTGTCCTGATCAGATTGGGCTCTCGCCTTAAAAAAGAGAGGATGAAACAGCAGGAGGATCTGCTCAAAAAAATTAGAACCTTGGAGAAGGCTCATAAGGAGAGCCTGGCGAAGCAGGCCTTAGCAGAATTGACAATGCGTAGACAACAGCTGCGGATTCCGGACGAAGCGGTCCGAGAGGAATACTCGGAAGAGGTTCCAAGATTAAAAA
>BLSH010341530.1:1258706-1270484 GCA_018402905.1 Glandirana rugosa | reverse complement strand
TTGACGAGTAATGCCGTACCGAGACTTCCTTTCCGCGCCCATACGGCAAGGTAGTCTCACGTACGTAGCCACTGCAGTGACCGACGTAGGTTTCATTTTCAGAGAATTTGCCACGTGCAAATCCTCTATACATGACATGGATATAAATTGGTCATGTCCAGGCACGATAACTGTTTTCTGCAGTTGTCGCGCCTGGACTTTTAGGCCCACCTGCAGGTACCTGCAGGCGGGGAAGTGTACGGGGGACGCGCGTGACCCGCCGCCACCGCCGCGCGCGCGCGGCGTGCGACGCACCCGCACGGACGCCCAGTCCGCCTGAGGTCCCCTGTCACAGAACGGGGAACCGCCGTGTTTACATCGGCGGTTCCCCGTTCTACTGCTCTGTAAGGCGATCGCGGGTCAGGAGCGGACATCGAGTCCGCCTGACCCGCAGGCACGCCCACGCAGCGTGCGGCGCGCGCGCGCCGCCACCGCCGCCCAGTGCGCGCAGGGGGCATGTGAAGGGGCGGACGTCCATGGACGTCCACCCGGATTTTCAGGTCCGCGCTGTTGACGTCTTTTGTCAATAGCACGGACCTGTACTGGTTAAATATAGGTACAGTACATATCTCCTAAACGTGCACCGTTTAAGAGACTTTTACTTTGGATGCAGCCAGTGACGTCACCGATGCATGCACTCTGATGGAACGGCATACCCGCGCCTTTCCTTCAGAGCCATGCCGTAATGAGCAGTTCCTGTTCACGGGTAGTGACATCATAGACGGATTGGCCATTCATGTTGTTGAAGCCCGCAAATCAGGAAAGAAGACCGGGTGAGGATAGAAGCACCTTCAGTGGTGAAGGTTGATGTTGTTTACTACCGCTTTAAAAGCTGGTTTGTTTTTAAAAGCAAAATTTATTTTCTGGGAGGATATAAAATCATTTTCCACAGATGATTTTTAGGGAACTTGCATATGGGTTACCTGAGCCCCAGCAATGTAAATTCCAGCATATTTCCCCCATCCAGAAGGCCCAGGTGCTAAACACAACCACCCATAGTCATGAATGGCTGTGCAAGGCTGTACTCAGGAATACAAGTAAATTTTTCTATATTTGTAATACACCTATATGCTCTACAAGTGTTTATGCCAGTACCAGTGTATACCCGAATATGGTCATGCACAGCCATTCATGTCTATGGACAGCTGTAGGTAGCACCAGGGCTTCCCAGGCAAGGGAAAAACACTGGAACGTATGGGCTTGGTGTGCCTATGTGCAAGAGCCCTTAGTGTTTATGTACAGTCCAGTTCTGGATAGCATGGCGAAGGATTTAGAGCCCCTGTTGGGTTTTACTTGTATTCAGGGCCCTATTAAGCTGGCCATACATTATACAATTTTCCTGTTCAATTTCGTTTAGATTTACCTTCAGCTATGTAGTATAAGGGCCTGCCTGATTGCATACAAATTGAAAGTGTTTAGGTTTGACCTCATATTATATGGTTTTGGTCTAAAGGAAAATTGTACAAGAAAATTGTATATTGTATGGCCAGCCTTAGAGAGATTTCCATGCTTCAAGACATCCAGCAGGCTCCCAAACACGGCTATGCAAAGTCCAAAAACAAATGGGATGGAGCACAGATCTTCGTGCCTTGTCTTTATTTAAATGTACATGTCAGAACTCAGAAGTGACAATCATTGACTGTTTCACTGCCCTTCATTTGCCTTGTGAACTTGGTAATGGGCAGCAATGCCCAAAACAGTTCTGTGTTTCTTGCGACATGTACATTTGAATAAAGACAAAGCAAGAAGATCTGTGCTCCATCCCTGTCATTTTCATATACATATACAGTATACATACACACACTGTTAATGGATTTTTTTTTTTAGTTTAGTAGGAGGAAGGCTAGAACCAACATCAGATTTTAATTACTGTCCTTTTCCCTGATTCAGATCTAGGGAACCTGACAGCAAATCAGAAGAAATCTCTGTAAGGGGACTGTGAATGCCAGTAAAACCTCACAGGAGCTCTAAATGCACTGGTTGAATTCCATTCCATTTAAATCCTGCTGAATCGGCCATAAATTTATTCCGTGGGTGGGCCTATTGGTACTACCTGGCTTGACAAATGTTGACTTTTTAATTGACTTTTGTCAAAGGAATTAGGTAGAAAATTCTTAGGCAACCAACACCTACATCCATTCAGATGCAGGCACTTTTGGGGTATGATGACAATCACAGGTGACAGCTGTCAGAATACAATGGCCAGCACTGTAGATTTGTCCATTCATGCTACCGAAAGGAAAAAATAAAGCATTTGAATGGACATTCATATTAAAAGACACATGCTATCATTGTGATTGATGACAGAGAGATTGTATTTATGTGGATTGATGTGAAATCTGTGCAAAATCAGGTACATCAGTAGAAAAGGCGATTGGGATATAACGACTGACCTCAGCATAGAGTTCAAATTTCAAATGGTGACCTCAACGACTAAGCCCAATCTGGGCAAAACATGTCAGAAGGGTGTGGCTAGAGTGGGGGGGGCTGAGCTGAAACTGGAATACCTTCATGAAATAAAGTTACAGTTGTTACAGTGTTACAGTTTAGGGCAGTGTTTCTCAAACTTTTTTTGTCTTGCGGCGCACCAAAAAGATCTAAAAATTTTCACCGCACACCTGAAAAGATTTAACCATTTTTGTGGTAAAGAATTTATTTATTTTTATATATACAGGGTGGGCCATTTATATGGATACACTTTAATAAAATGGGAATGGTTGGTGATATTAACTTCCTGTTTGTGGCACATTAGTATATGTGAGGGGGGGGAAACTTTTCAAGATGGGTGGTGACCATGGTGGCCATTTTGAAGTTGGCCATTTTGAATCCAACTTTTGTTTTTTCAATAGGAAGAGGGTCATGTGACACATCAAACTTATTGGGAATTTCACAAGAAAAACAATGCTGTGCTGGAAGCCTGTGCTAGCATTTCTCCTGTGCTGTTGCTATCAGTGTGTGAAGAGTGGGAGAAGAGGGTTGCATTGACAATCCAACACAATGGGCAGCACATTGAACACATTTTATAAGTGGTCAGAAACTTGTAAATAACTCATGAAAGAATAAAGTTGCATTAAAACCAAGCACACCATTGTTTTTCTTGTGAAATTCCCGATACGTTTGATGTATCACATGACCCTCTTCCTATTGAAAAAACAAAAGTTGGATTCAAAATGGCCGACTTCAAAATGGCCGCCATGGTCACCACCCATCTTGAAAAGTTTCCCCCCTCACATATACTAATGTGCCACAAACAGAAAGTTAATATCACCAACCATTCCCATTGTATTAAGGTGTATCCATATAAATGGCCCACCCTGTATATTTAATTCTAAATTTAATGTGAAGGATTTTCTTGCTTTCTAGAGCAAATTAGATTGAAGCAATTGTAATCTTCTTTGTACTTTTGCTTGCTTCCTTGCTTTTCATTTAACACTTTCAGAACTTCAGACATGATTAAGTATTTTTCCATTGCTAAATAATGAACAATCTTAATTTATACTAATCATAAAGTACTGCACTATTTCAATTAGAACTAGTGCTGCTACTTAAAATGCAATAAACACAAACAAGGCGAACATAATATAACAGTGATCAAAGTTCACAGTAGCGCAATCACAAAGCAAATGAACAAATCTTTGTGAAAACAACAAATATTAATGAAGAACATTATATTGAATTAAAATAAAGTGCCCATATTCATAATGTCCATCATAACAAAAAATATGGAAAAACTGAAGATGTGGAAAAAAAAACTGTACACCAGTGAATTGTGATAATCCAAAATGAGGTCTAAATTAAGCACCATGGATCCTCCACCAAGGTGCAAAAGTGCCACTGCCACACTCTATTGGAATAAGGCTCACCAGATAGAGATGAAATATAATTATATTTCTGATTAGTCTAGCTGCAGCCAAGAGCACCAATTATTGTTTCCTTCCAAGGCTCCTTCAACCAGCACTCAGTCTAAGATTCTCCACATGTAAGTAAAAAATAAAAGAGAGCCAGAGTGCAAAAAACATCTCAGGTAACAGCCTATTTTAAAAGTAATGCTCTTACATTTAACACAAAAAATCGAAGCCTTTAGTCAGTATAGTTTCACAAAACGGATGCCTGTGTGCCACATACTACATCTCTGATCGTTCATACCGCCAAGTTAAACGTCCAACATCCAACATAGTTGCCGTGTAGCCATGCCCCAATGCATTTCGTCACTTCCGACTTCGTAATTTATAAGCATCAAATTTGGAATGGAACGGTCTCTATTATAATATAATTAGAGCGATCAAGTTCTCCCGAGATCTTGCACAAGTTAGGAAAGGAACCAATGAATCACAGACTGACAAAAATTGCATTTTTATACAGTATATGTTTCTTTTTTAACTTTTGCGACCATTTAATTTTTCGATATGTTCAAGGTTTTAAACCGCTAGCAATTTTAAATATTTTTCAAAACTCCCTCAGCACACCTGCAAATCTCACGCTGCACAATATTGTGCCAAGGCACACAGTTTCAGAATCACTGGTTTAAGGCCTGAGTGTAGTATAGAATCAAATGTTGGCATGCTGCCATTTTTAAACACCATTATGACTTTTCAATGGCTTTCAAATGTCATATTGCTGTCGGATAAGTCAGCCACATACAGTATTTCATCTATGGCCAGCCAAAATCTGCAGATGGTTCTCATACTAACACATTATTATTAACCACTTCAGTTCCAGAGCTTAACCCCCCCTTCCAACATTAAATGCTATGTCAACCCAACATTTCATATGCCCAAAATATGTCTGCTGTACCATGTAATTGTATGAAATAGTATCTTGTTCTCTTTGTATTGCTTCATTTTTGTGAAATCCCTGGTGTTCCTGCCAGTCCCTTTGCTTTCCTTAATAAAAACTGACCACACTAAGCAGGAGAGCACATCATGGTCGGTTCTTTAGCTGTTCTGGGAACTCAGCCTGATCTCCTCCAATGATTAGACTTGTATGACACCCCTCCCCCCCCCAGCACAGAATTTCATTGGGAAGATCAGTGTGATGATGTTTCTCCTCCTCTGACTCTTATGTAGCTGAGATATATGATCACTTATAAAAAAGGTAAAAAAGGTGTTTATATTTTTTATTTTATAGCTATACACAAATGTTTTGCCTTTCGTTTCTGAATGGGATCTTTTACAAGGTGATTGTTTACAATCACTTTAAGGTTAAACCATGTGCAAAATAAAAAGTGACATATATGATGACGTCTGTCACTAGCTCTAACACAGCAGTTTTTGTTTTTCTTAGTTCCCTTTGTAACATATTTTTATTACATATTGATCCTGCCAGTAGACCCACTATCTTTCCACTACTTTTCACAGGGTGACAACTCTGTTCTGCAGTGGAATTCAGCTAAAACTTTTTAAGCAGTTAGATCAACAATATTTTATTTTGGAGATAAAGGTTTACATTACAGTATATGAATAAAAGCTGATTGTTGTAAGCATCCCCATTGGTGTATTATGATGCTCTTTTACTGAAAAGCTTGAACTGATAAAAAAAAAAGTGGAAAAATACCGCATAAACTCACAGGATCAATAGGTAATACATTTTACAGGACTCAAAAAACATAAACTGCTATTGACAGACTCCATTATATATGTAATTTCTTATTTTATCCCAAGTTATACTTTAAGTCCCAGGGAGTTTTTTTTTCTCTCTGCAATGTCTTAATATTTAAGAGGTTGATATACTAAGTGAGTTAAGAACCTTTGCTTCAATTATCCAGTCACATGAAAGGCAAATTCCATTTATTTATTTAATTTAATTCAATTAGTGAAGATTCTCAATCCCTTTACTCAATCAACCCAATTTTTTTTAAAATAACGATGTACTATCTAATAATTCTGACATTATGAGGTTGATTTATTAAGGTAAATGAACAAAAGGAGGAATAAATAATTACGACACATGCAGGTGTATGTGTGCATTGTGATCGCCATTGCTAAAACTGTCTAGCTGAAGGTACAGTACACTGATGTTGAAAATGTAAGGTGTGGTCTCAGTGTGCTGTGCATGTTGAACATACAGATTATGAGTGTTGAACATCTAGATAATGATTGATTTTGTGATTTCTGTTCATATAGGGTGCTCTTGTCAACATTTTAATTGTGAATAAGGGTACATTTGCATTGTAAAACACCTGTCACTGCAAGGACACAGATAAAAGTATTGTTTCCTGTGTGTCCTATTCACATTGTGAAGCAGCCCGGAGCTGTGCTCCAACTTGCTGCGATAAAATGCAGAGATGCTGCATTTTATCGCATTTGACTATACAGAATCACATGGCACTGTACAGCAGCACAGAGTAGCACACTGCTGTACAGCACTATGAATGAAGTATACGTTTTGTACACTTCAAATAAACCGCAGGGAAAGGACAGCAAAAAGACTGTTCTGCTTGCACTTTGCAAGTGAATTTTCCTCAGAACTTACTGAATGAAATGAAGCTCTGTTGACTTCCATCATCCAATAATGTGCAAGTAAAATGCTGTTTTTTTGCTTCCTTGTATGTGATTGGGTATTCTTTTGAAAGTGAAATTTCACCACATTCACTAAGCTATGCAAAGTGCAATTTCCTTTCCAAAATAAACAGCCATTTTGCCTTTATTAAATCAACCCCTGTATGCTTTGCTGCTGTAAGAAAGAAGGTAGGAAATATACAGGTATTTACCATTAGAATCTCTATTTCAAACATCAGTGTACGGAATCCTGTATGTTGGCTTGTCCATGCAGACAAACATATGCATGTGTGCAGTACAATAACCCCATGCGTGAGACTTTTTTAATATTAGGGTTCACAGTTACCATTAATGATACCTATGTACATTTGATGTTGTTTGATATCTACATACTATTTAACATAATACATTTTATTCCTATGTGTTATTTCTAGTAAAGAAAATACATTTGGAAGCAAGCCATACATGCCATAGCATTTGTTAGGTTAATTAGTCAGTAACATCACTTAATTCTAACAATACATTTTTTTTAGTACTAGAAATACAAAGAAAAGCTAGGAATACAATGAATGCCAAGGTAGTTACCAATAAACAGTAGCTGTGGCTAGACACACCCTAATCACCCCATGCACATTAGCGTTATTGTGTGCCAACGGGAACATGGAAAAGATCTCCATCTTACAGACTCTGACATAAGAATAGTTCGTACGCAGTTCTCTTATGCAGATCTCCCTGCCGACAATATATATATGTGGATTGTAGACACACATGTGTGCTTGAACTTTAGGGTGCACATCCTAATGCAATAGGCTGCTCACACCTATGGATACAGAACAAGCATCTAGATCAGGACGTTTGGCTTCATTTTGACTCTGGCTGCATGCTTGTTCCAAATCCACGACTCAGCAAGTATTAAATTCGGACACTACCAGGCAACTGGGAGGTGCACAATGACAACCCTTGTACAGGTTCCTTTTAGAAATGATTACACATTTCATTGTATGTGGCTAAAAAGTCTAAGAAGGAAAATAAAATCACTAGGTAACCTTTAAATACCAATGATGAGAGAACCAGACTGGATGGATGGATCTGACAGAGCAGATTAAAAAAAAATTGCTCAGCTGCATCTACTGTATAGTAGGCTATAAAGTGATTAGCTTATGGATTATGATCAGCTTGCATTATAATCACATTGATTGCTATTCACTTTTTACTTGTCCTTATTTTCTAGGAAAGTCAGGACATTTAAAAAAAAAAAACTTCCATGGATAAGGCAAAAATAACTTTTTCCTACTTTTCATGGGGACAGTGAATTTTAATTGGCCTCTGAGCTCTATGGAAGCTGCTTTCAACTACCCTGGACCTGTTTTTTTGCCCCAATTAGCCTCACTATTATTTTTCCATAGAAAGAAAACATAGACAGTGGAAAAAAGATGAATAAAAAAATGCAAAGTAACAGGACACAAAAACACTCAAAACTACAACCAACCCCCCCCCCCCCACAATAATAACACAATGGGGGGGATTTACTAAAACTGGTGCCCACTAAATCTAGCGCAGTTGTGCATAGTAACCAATCAGCTTCTAGGTTTTAGCCCTGTTCAAATCAGCGCGATTTTACATGCGATTTGTCAGGTCAAATCCCATGTCAAATCAGAGCCTATTGCTGGCAATAGGAGCGTTCCGACTTTGCAGTGCCGCACCAATTTCCAAAAGTAGTTCCTGCACTACTTTTGGCGACTTCGAGGGCGATTTCAATAGAAGTCTGTGCATGAACCCGCACAGATGTCTTTCAACTCACCCCCGAAGTCGGACTGAAATGCAGCTTTGAAATTGTGCGAGTTCAAATGAACTCGCACAATTTCAAACCGTGCTTAGTGTGAACGAGGGCTCATTGTCAAAGTTTAATTGAACAAGCTGAAGTTAGAAGCTGATTGGTTACTATGCACAGCTGCACTAGATTCTGTGTGCACCAGTTTAGTAAATTTTCCCCTTAGCCCACGTTCACATTGGGCCAATTTGGCATGCGATTTGACATGTTAAATCGCATGCCAAATCGCCGGATATTGCCGACAATGGCACCGTGCAAGCAGCTTTGTGGTCTGCATTGATACCCAAAAGTAGTTCCTGGGGTGATTTGAATGGACGTCTGTGCATGAACCCACACAGATGTCTGTCAAATGGCCCCCGAAGTTGAACTGCATTGCCGGCTTTAAATCGTGCGAAAGCTGAACTTGTACAATTTCTAACCCACATCAATGTGAACCAGGGCTTAGCCTTGGTTCATACTGGTGAATGCGGAAAACACCACTTGTGATTCGCAGAGGAATCGCACTGAATTCCTGCGCACATCACATGCAATGTCTGTGCGGTGCGATTTGAGCCATACATTATGTATAGTTCAAATCGCATTTCATCCACACCAATATGGTGCAGGACCCTTTTTTTCCACGCATTGAATGGGTGTCCAAACCCATGCAATGCGATTCTGGCAATCACACTGCCTTTTGCATCTGTTTTGGGGTGTTGTTTATCTAACATTGACACCTGCAGCAGATCGCAGTGACACAGTGTGATTGCTATGCAGTGCAATGTGATGTGGGGAAACACTTCTAACCTTGTCCGTTTCCTGTATCGCATCAGTGTGAACCAAGGCTGACACCTGCGGCAGATCTTATGAACGCTGTGCGATTACTATGCAATGTGATATGGGGAAACGAAGCAGCGAATCTTGTGCGTTTTCCACATCACATCAATGTGAACCAAGGCTAAGGGTCTATTTATAAATGTTGTCACCCAAGATTCACCCATTTTACACATAAGATTCAAAAGGTTTAACTTTTGGGTGAAAGCTATGCAAATCTTAGGTGAAAACATTAACCACTTCCCGACCGCGCACAGTATATTTACTGTGGCAGTGTGGCGCTGTTTCATGAATCGCTGTAAATAGGCGGCGATTCACAGACGCGCATCTAGGGGGCGCGCTCTCATGCCCGCCGCACTCTGGAGGAGTGTGCCCGTGGCTCAGGCAGACCCGATGTCCGCTGGCGAGCCGCGATGAGCTGCTAGAGGGAAAGAACGGGGAAACGCCAATGTAAAGACGGTGGTTCCCCGTTCTGACAGGCGTCATCTAAGAGATCTACTCCCTGTCACTGGGATCAGTTAGATCTCTAATGCCCCTGACAGCCCAGCCCCTTCACAGTTAGGACACGCCTAGGGAACACAGTTAACCCCTAGATCTCCCCTGCAGGTTAACCCCTTCACTGCCAATGACATTTATACAGTAATCAGTGGATATTTAAATTTCTGATTGCTGTATAAATGTCATTGGTCCCAAAAAAGTGTCAAAAATGTCCAAC
Organism: Glandirana rugosa; assembly: GCA_018402905.1. Classification (NCBI taxonomy): domain Eukaryota; kingdom Metazoa; phylum Chordata; class Amphibia; order Anura; family Ranidae; genus Glandirana; species Glandirana rugosa. Next base: position 1,260,589 of record BLSH010341530.1, on the reverse strand, counting down.
ATGCGCGCCCCAATATCAATGTCTCAATAAAAATCGCAGATCACACAATCGCACATTACTAAAAAAAAAAAAATATATATATATAAACGCCAGAAATTAATTCTCATGGTTTGTAAACGCAGCAACTTTTGCGCAAACCAATCAATAAACGCAGATTGCAATTTTGTTCACCAAAAATATGAGGAATATCATAAATCGGCCAAAACCGATGAATAAATTTATTTTCTTATAGATTTCTATTTTAGCCAAAAGTAAGAAATATTGTTTTTTTTGCAAAATTGTCGCTGTTTTTTTGTATGTAGCGGTGATCAGAAATGATGCAGAGGTGACCAAATACCACCAAAAGAAAGCTCTATTTGTGGGAAAAAAGGACACAAATTTTGTTAGGGTACTACATTGCACGACTGCACAATTGTCAGCTAAAGCGACGAAGTGCCGAATCGCAAAAAAGTGCTCTGGTCATAAAGGGGGAAATCCTTCCGGGGGTGAAGTGGTTAATAAATAAATCTTAAAGTGAAGTAATATAAACTACTAAGTATATATCCCCCACTGTTAAAAAGCACACCAAATAAAAGAATAGATCCGTTTTTGTTATATAAGCAAATTTAGCTTAACTCTGAGTAAAACTGAGAGTTTCTGTTCAGAAAAACTAAATGGCAAAATCAATTTCCTGTGTATTCTCTACCATTCATCCCTATTGTTCAGCTCTAAACACCCTAAATAGTGCTTATGTTGTACTTGCTGCTCAGTTTTTCACCTGCCTTTATCAGATAGGGTACAGCTACATAAATAAGCTCCATAAATTGTGTCTAATTATAGAGATTGGGATTTTTGTGTACACATTTTCACGCTGCTGCTGCTGCCAACACAAAGGTGCTTATTTGCTGAATTCCATTTTGCAGACTCTACCTTTGCTGCACATCCTATTATTTACTAGTTCTGTCTGTTATAACCAGAGAAGGCACTAGGGGACACTGTGCCTCTATCATAGCACAGCCACCCCATCCTACCTCCTTCACAGTCCCTGAGGATTCTGCTTAAGCTAAGGCTGCCAATGAAGTCAAAGCCTAATGCATTTCTCTGTGGTACCACAGGCTGCATCTCTTTCAAATTACAGTGCAGGCGGACCAGACAGCATTTTCTGAATTAGCATCTCCGGGACTCCTCTGCTCACACACACAACACTGTGCACATCTGAGGTCCAGCAAAGTACCTGCCTGCTTTAACCCAGGGACATCAGCTCTCCACCACTTTGGATTAGGGGGGAACTCTAATTTATTTTTTCTCTCTCCAAAAAGCACAGCAGCCAGGAGTTTCTGGAGGGGGGGGGGGCCCACCTTGGCCACCTGCTCTCTTTTGCTTCCCATGATTGTCCCTCTCTTTTGGATAGCTAATGGATGGGTGAATGCAACCTTGGTACTGAAGAATGAGCTAAGTTTGTTGAGTTCCATCAGGAAGCAAGATGCATGCATGCACAATTATGGAATTGTAACTTGGATATTTGATGGATATCGATTCTAAAGAAAGGCTACAGGTAGGTCTTATGTGCCTTATTATCCTTACTACAGGTGTTTAACATTCACTTAAAAACCTGCTCATCAATTCTAGCTAGCAATCACTGTTTTAATCAAACACAGGTGTGCATGGCAAAATGTTCAGCATACAATAGCAATAACAGTATAAGAAAAGAATGAAAATTAAAAATGACAACGTACTACTCCCCCGCACTTTTTTTTTTGCAATTCATCGGAAGAGCAATTTATTTGCTGTAATCGATCATTCAGACGTGTTAATGATTTGAAGGGGTGATTGGAGGGGGAGATCAGCGTACGATTACTGGATAAAGTTTGCCTCACTGGCTCACATTGAACAGTACTTTCATG
>BLSH010341530.1:1238196-1254885 GCA_018402905.1 Glandirana rugosa | reverse complement strand
ATATATATATATATATATATATGTGTAAAAAATTAATAACGAGTACTGAGCAATAATTAAAAAATGTGTATATATATATATATATATATATATATATATATAAATATATATATATGCACAACACACACACCTCACACGTATGTATGTCTATATACTTCTGGGAGATTAAGACGGGACATCTCCCCTATTGATGGAATCAATGATAAGAATCAAATGAGGAGAGGTTTATATATATATATATATATATATATATTATATTTATTATGAGTATTTGGAAGTGTACTATGGGCCTTACAATATTGCAAGTGTATTGACAATTTTATATTTATAGCTGCACTGATTATTTTATATTTTTATGTTTTTAACTCCATGGTCAAACTTTTGTGAAATGAATAAAAACTATTAATAGGAAAGTTTTTTTGTTTTTTTTGTGTTGATACGATTTTACATCATTCGATGGTGTAAATTGTTTAAAATCAATTTCAGGATGGAACTATGTTCTGAATTACATATCTGGACATTTGAAATGTGATTTGGTATTCGGCTAGTCAGCATTCTCCTTTCAGACAGATTTTTAGCGGTTTCTGTGGTTAGTTGCAGGGAAAGTCTATTATAGGCCTTTTATACCTGGGAATGTGTTTGAATCGCTCCTCGTTATCTTACAGCCAGGCCAAGATTTGCAGAATCCCAGTGGAAATCCGGTAGCTTTTTCAGGAACAAATGACAATTTAATTCTGCCCCAGTAGCATGCATTGATAACTTCCTTATGGTAACTGTTGATTAGTTTTTGCTGGCTTAAACTAATTTTTGCCATTTATCGCAGTGCATGGGGTGATGTGTGCTCTGCTATACTAAGCTCTTCTCAGCTTCAGGTCTCCTAATGAGGAGTTCCTTAATAGCTGCAGGGCATTTTCAGCTAGAAGTAGAAAATATCACATGAAAGGAAACTTCACAGGTTTGTACTACACACTGAATCTGGCAAGGTACAGCATATTTTACAGTATGATCTCCCTAATGGTAGTGTACTGCAATAAATTAATGTAAATATGAATATTGGTTGTCTATAAAGTAGTGCTAAGTGTAATGGTGATTTGTAAGATGCAGTAATCCATAGCAACCATTGACCACCTTTCATCGGTTTAGAGCAATCAGAATAGTTATAGACTGTTTCTGATTGGTTGCAATGGCATAATGCACTTAGCGCATCACTTTTCCCCTCCTAAACATACTAAATATATTAAATGTTTTCATGTTTTAGCAAGATATGTTACTATGAAATAAGTATATGCTATGAAATTAAGTAGTTGAAGAAAGGGAAACAAGATATATATATATATATATATATATATATATATATATATATATATATATCACACATTGAACTGAAATACAGAACGGCACAGGAAATAACTTTGCTTGACTCTTTTTTTGTAAATGAGCCGCACTACATCTACAATCGTAGGTTACCCTAGGATATTTTATTTCCTTAAAAGTTAACAGGAATTGAAATGTTTGAATTTCCTTTATGTCCTCTTGGGTCTTTGATAAAAAAAAATGAAAAACCTAGGTGCATAGGCCTAGAATAAAGCTAATGCTGTTTAGCAATCATCGCCTAAAGGTTAAACTGACATTGTACATTCGTACAAAGGGGCCAGGCCTTCTAAGTAGATTATCTCTTCTACTCAGGCGTAATTGATAATAAACGCTATTGTTACAGGAAATTTGGTTAAGCTGTAAAGGATATACCTATTTGTCTGTATTTAGTAGGAAGGTTTGAGGTTTGCCTAACCATAATTAGTATTGGTCATTTATGGGCTCAATAAGTAAAGTTTATTCCAAACATGCAGAAAGGAGTGCAATAACTCAATTGACACAACTTTTCTTGATCAAATAGGAGTTGCACGAATCCAAAGTATATGTAAGATGAGCAAGAGAAAGGGCATATGCCTGTCAAGATAACAATCTCAAGTGCAATCCCAACATAACTATATTGTCAGATGCTCCATTTAAAAACTTGACTTCTAAACTTCAAAAGATGCTATACACAATGTTGTATTGTTTTTTACACACATTATTTTAAAACCGTTGGATGACATAAATGGAATACAACATATTACACCATGATAATGTTCATAACGGATCATTGCCAAGTGCCGAGATTTAATTTGGGCACGTTATGATAGTTTGGCTGGATAGCTATTTTTTCTGAGCTGCTGCTAAAAGCTATGATCTACGTAAAGGTCATTGGCTTGCACTGAACAATGTGTTTGCACGGTGGGTAAAATGTTTGGGCACATAAAAGGGTGTTAGATATGTGAAAAAGGTGATGCTGTAGTGAGTGCAAAGGTTCATTCCATTATCTACTGTATGTATGAATATTTTGGTAACACAGAACATCAGGGAGTCTCGTAAACTTTTTACACTAATAAAGGTGCTGAATAATGCTGAAACTCCATATTGATCACTTGGAGGAGAACAAGTAGTGACTTATATATAATCCAAAAGAAAAGGCAGAACTCATGGAACTTAAAAGGTAAACATTTAGTGATAAGGTTTATTTGGAGCCCATTTTCTCTTGGATATGTGTGCAATGGCAAGCACTCCTTTTTATACCCACACACACACACACACACACACGCATAGATATAGTATATACTGTGTGTGTATATATATATATATATATATATATATATATATATATATATATATGTGTGTATATATATATATATATATATATATATATATATATGTATAACTTTTTTAGGGCTTACTTACCTTAACTACTGTATTGCTGAGTTTGTCAGAATTCTCTGCCAGTCACTGACGGGTGGTTTGCATTTGCAGCTGTGGAGGGAGCTGTTCAGGTGCTGAAATAAGGAATGCTAGGCCTGTACATTATAAAGCAAAAGCTGAAGTGACCTTGAAAAGGGATAGTGCAGGGGGTGCAGGTGTAATAAGGATTCCAAGGGCTGCTTTGTATAACCAACACATTTTACAGGGAGGAAATATCTAGCTGTGAAATAGGAAGGCTCTGCTCTTGTGAATGTTTCATAGAAAAAGGTGGAGAGAAATGAAATATTTCTTAACCCTTTGTAGCCAAGCTCCCATATTCTCTGCTTTATGTAATAGGACAAGGCAATTATGCAGACTATAATTACATTACATTACAGCACCAAACAGATAGGAGGAGTTAAAAGGCAATTTTAATTGATAGGAAAATAACAAGGAACTATTGTTTCATTATTCTAAATCTAAATTTTAAAATTAAACATTTGAGCCTATTTAAAAAGGGCATTGCAAAGGGTTACGATGTGCAAAGTACCCCAAACCATGGCAAAAATTAGATTTTACATTTCATCTGTTTAGAACAGCCAGAAGAATGAGTGATGAGTGATGATTTATGTTTGATCTTAGAGCATATTATGAAATACACATTCTGTCCAACTGAAGATATTTAGGCTGTTAAGTTGTTTGGTCCAATAGGATGAATATATACAACTATATACAGTATATATATATATATTCATCTTTTTAGTGGTAGCTGAGTATTAGAGACTTTTTTAAAACTGAACACCAGGAAAATATAAAAGGCACAAATAAATGTAGCTCTGTAATCTATAGCACCTTATTTAAAATTATTTTTTTTAAACACAAGTAGTGTAAGAACCTGCATGTGACTTGGTTTCTACTTCTTGCAAGTCCACTGTGCAATCCGTTCAACCAAAACAGCATAGCTCAGAGAGGGTGTGTGAGATGTACACAAGGAGCCAGTCTGGTGTGTTGCAGTGCAGCATGCTGATAGGAGTATAGAACAAAATGACAGAGATATAAACTCATCAGTGTGCTGCTTCTCTTTTTACTGCCCAGTCACAAGGAGGGGTTGGGGAGAAGGCCTGCAAGGGAGAGTAAGGCTGGGTTCACACTATGTGTGGCCATGGGGCACAGCAGGGGGTCCAGTGCATCCCCGTTCACTGTTTCAGGTCCAAATCAGGTCTGAATGTTTGCCTGAATTTGGACTTGAAATGGAGCGAAAGATGAGCAGGACCCTTCTGCTGTGTGCTCCGTGGCCGCCCGGGAGCTGTGTGAACTGGCTCCATCGAGAGCCAATCACAGTCTTCTGTCATGCGAATTGGATGTGGAGAAACCCACGTCCAATTCGCATGTGTGTGAACCCAGCCTAAAACTACAGGAGAGACAGATCAGATCCCCTACCTAGCTGGGTTGTGCTGTGTTGCAGAGCTGTGTAGGTCTCAGAACTGAATGGACAAAATACAAGTCTTTTGGCAGATCAAACAGTCCCCATATATGGATTTCATCTGTGTATTTAGCTGTTCATTTTAAACTTAACTTTAAACAATCACACCCCATTTTTTACTGTTCATTTATTCCTGGTTTAAACCAAAATGATGTTTGATGGTATTCATTCATTATGTTTATTGCTAAACGCATTCTCTATTCTTCCCAACAGACCTGAGTGTTAGGTGTATAAATCCATTACATGACTAAGACAAATAAGGCCTCATTGACATGGATGTACATAAGCACACTGCCTGTGTTCGGGATCATGCACTGCACCCGCATGACTGTCAAATTGGGAGCAGTGACTGTGCATCTGCTGCATCCCAATTGATATAATTGGGACTGCCTGCAAGGTGATGAAAGAAACATATGTGCATCCCTGTGCGTGCACAGTCCTTGTATGGATGAGCATCTGTAGTATGCCCAGTGAACAAGGCCTAAGGCTTAGCCTGGAAATTTTTTCTTTCATTGACATTTCTGGGCTAATATGGTGCCAACTTCTCTATTATTTTGACCATCCATGGCAAGCACAACTGTCATTTCCAAATGCATAATTTGGTGAAACATATATTTTTTTATTCAATTGGTTTAGTGCGCTGTGCCCCTAACTCTGGTAATGGGAAAATGATAAAACTATGCTTTACACATAGTTCTGCCACTGATGCAACTATTGTTTCCAGATCTTCTTTTTGCTTGTTACTGCAATATGCAAAATTCATTAGAGCACAGTACTTGATGACTACCCAGCTATATTACTAAGCAATATGCAGTGATATATGGTTCATAGATCCAATGCACTATCACCCTGTCACATGCGTCCCTACAAGTAGTTAGATTCACACACACAGATATGGTCTGGTCGGGAAGCTGACAATGGAGCAAGTGCAAGTATTTAAAAGAGACTGGAGAACATTTTTCTGCATGATCCCGTAGCACCATATGTTATGATTTTTAACTAATGTTTGCTTGGAAATGCCATAAATTCCCACTCCAGTCCTACTTTCTAGCATCATAACATTTGTTCTCATGTACAGTTGTTGGGGAAAAAGAAAGGATTGTGTCTCACAAGGTCAGTTAGAATGCACTGGGATACATGGTCAGACTCTGATGTGCACTTGACTCTATTGTCACATTTAAGCTTTGTTCACGCTCTGCAGGTATCATCATCCATGTGAACAGTGTCTTAGACCCACTGTGCAACTGTTAGTAAGGGGAAGTAGAGGTAAGACTATACAAATAGGAGTTGATAGTGCAAGTCTATCATCCAACTAAATCATTTTTTCTTTGGCTTCTTTTAGCATGCATCTCCAGGAATCGACAATGGAGTGCTTTATGAGCCTCTTTTGCACAAAACTTTGTGTGGAAAATGTAAATTCCAGTACTTCAAATCTGAAAACACTACATTAGGATAAATACTTAAATAGCTAAATTGCATACCACAATAAACCAAAGACACTGACTGGTCTTTAGCTTTCTCAAGTTTTATACATAGTCATATATAGAATTTAAAACTGGTACTACAATTTTATCACATTCTCCTTTTTTAAGAACCTGTTCTGAGAAACATACAGAATGCTGCTTCTAAAACTACTTTTTGCTAGGCTGTCATGCTAATCCTTTGGATTCAATACTTTCTAAGCCATTGACCTGGATACAATATGCATATCAGAAACGATGACTTCAGTTTTTGCCATATTTCTTCTGGTTGGTGGTTTATAAAGTACTAAAGCCAGTCACATCTGAGAAACGATCATTATAAGAAGCAGATCAGCAATGACAGTATTTGTATATCTCTAAGGATAGGGTTTCAAAAGTGTGTATGTGTAGACAAAATTTGGAAAATATATTATCGGCTGTTTGGCTGTACAGGGCTGGACAGTGCAATGAGTACTATTAACATTTAGGGTAATATGCACCCACTTATGAATACCCACAGTGCAGTATACTCACTTTCAGGCTTTCCCAGAGCTTTACGGGCTGCTTACTTACTTGATTACTTAAATTTACTTACTCCATATCATGCCTATGGTGTTTAAACCAGGTGTATGAGATGCCAGTGTTTAGCTGTGGTTAGAAAGCAGAGTCATATCATCCAGCCCTGCTGCCAGCAGCCTGTAAAACTCTATAAGGGGCTGAAAGTAAGCATTCCATGTTGTGGGTGTTCATTTCTGGATGCATGCTACCCTAAACATTAGTAGTACTCATTGCACTGTCCAGCTCTGAACAGCCACAACAGCTTTCAGCCTCTCAGGTGTTTTACAGGCTGCTGGCTGCAAGGCTGGATGGTGTACGTGTGCCTATTGCACTGAAATGCTGAAATCTAATTTACTAGGACTCAGTGCACATGAGGCATAAACCAAACAGAGACATATAATGGCAAAATGTACATGTTTTGGAGAGCTTAAGTACTGTGCAAAAGTTTTGGGCAGATGTAAAAAAAATGCTGTAAATGAAGAATGCTTTCAGAAATAGAAGTGTTAACAGTTTTTTCTCACTTAACAAAATGGAAAGTAAATGAACAGAAGAGAAAGTCAAATCAAATAAATATTTGGCGTGACCACCCTTTGCCTTTAAAACAGCATTGATTCTTATAGGTAAACTTGCACACAGTTTTTGAAGGAATTTGGCAGGTAGGTTGCTCCAAACATCTTGGAGAACTGACCACAGATCTTCTGTGGATGTAGGCTGCCTCAAATTCTTCTGTCTCTTCATGTAATCCCAGACAGACTCAATTATTTTAAGATCAGGGCTCAACATCATAATGCTTACTTCTCTTCGGCATTGGAAGTGCCATCAGCATAGAACTGGCTGAAACCAGTCGGACCCAGGTACACCCATCTACTGTCCACAGAAGTCTGGTCACAAGTGGTCTTCATTAAAGAATTGCCCCAAAAAAACCAAACCTACCAATGTGGAAACAAGTGTAAGTGACTCAACTATGCACAAAAACATAGGAAATGCAGAAAAATGGCAGCAGGTGCTCTGGACTGATGAGTCACAATTTTAAATATTTGGCTGTAGCTGGAGGCAGTTTGTTTGCCCGAGGACTGGTGAATGGCACAATAATGAATGTCTGCAGGCAATAGCAAAGCATTGTAAAGGTTTCTTGCAAGTTTGGGGCCTCATTTCTGCAAATGGAGTTAGAGATTTGGTCAGGATCCATGGTGTTCTCAATGCTGATAAATTCAGGCAGATACTTATCCATCATGTCATATCATCAGGGAGACATGTGATTGGCCTCAATTTTTTTCTGCAGCAGGACAATGACTCCAAAGTGATGGTTTGTTGCTGTGGGTTAAGAGCCCTGATCTCAACATCATTGAGTCTGTCTGGGACTACATGAAGAGACAGATGGATTTGAGGCATCTTACATCCACAGAATATCTGTGGTTAGTTCTCCAAGATGTTTGGAACAACCTACCTGCAGAGTTCCTTCAAAAACTTTGTGCAAATGTACCTAGAAGAACTGATGCTGGTTTGAAGTCAAAGGCTAATTATGCCAAATATTGATCTGATTTAGATTTGTCTTCTGTTCTCTCACTTTGCATTTTGTAAAAGATAAACAATTAAAATATATATTTTTGAAAGCATGCTTACTTTACAAAATGTCTGCACCTGCCTAGAAAGTTTGCACAGTACAGTATGCATTTTAAATTTTGCTCCCATATACTGTTTAAGAATTTTCTCATATTGCATTGAAATTGTATTTTGAGTACAATGACGGGATCTAAGAAATACATTTATGAAAAAGAAATAAAAATTGTCATCCCTTTAGATTACTTATTTTACTACAGTATATTACCAGCTGCATGATGATACAAAAAAAGCCAATCTCATCAACAAAGCGAAATAACAAAAAAAATGTTTAGGCTTGGAACTTAGTTATGAAAATGTGATTCTCTCAAGTTCTACAGCTTTACTTAATAACACTGAATCTGTTTGTAAAGCAAGTTGATTAAAAAAAACAAAAAACAAAAAAAAAAAAAAAAAAAACAACAACAATCCTTTCAACCTCTTTTTTTCACCCTGTAAATGGAGAAAAATCAGATGGAACAGGGGACGTGTTGATGTTTGTTTGTTCTAACTGCCTTCTAAATTATTTACAAATTATCTAGTAGTGTTGCTTTGAAACTGGTACAATGGCTATGTTGGCTAAATGAATGATCAGTCGTAAATGCAGAACAGAACATAAATAAAGAAATAAAACAAGGATGCATTTGATTTTATATTTAAGGACTCTAAGGCCCAGAGCAATTGGAGGTGATACCATGCATACGTTAGCTGTACTCTGTATTGTAGGACAAATGCTTTCCTGAGATGAAAGGATGCTTTTGCCATTAGATTAAGGATATGGTGTAAAATAAATTGTGTAAACAAATCTAAAAGAAGTTTGATATAATGTGAAATGAATACTGTATAAGCATTTTTTTAACTAGATATTTTTGTGGTCATCACCTTCTTAGATTTTACTTAGAATTAGGCTTACAGTCATAGTGCAGTAAGCAATTTCTACAGCAGTGAACCAGATTTTGTGTACTATAGTGAGACCAATGAAAGTTCATTTCTAACATCCTAGTTGCTGTGGGTTAATTCACTTTTCACATTTGTCTGCTTTTTCAGAGAAGCATGACAGTTTTCAAGATGAACTGTATGTGCCTATCTTACATCTGTCAGTAAAAGATTTGGGAACTGTTGCAATCATTGCAAAACACATGTATTAAAGCCATATTATCATTTTAAATTAAATATAATCATTGACAGTGATGAAAAATGTATTTTTAAATATGTTAGGTTTGTTGTACTTTAATTAAGTTCATTTCTTTTTACAAGAGTCTGCATACAAGAAACTACTGCTTTTTGTGTTAAAGCAGCATTCTTTTTATAGCAGTGTATAGCATCTCTGCCCTTCCTTGAGTCACCACTACAGTTCTGCAATCAGCAATGTTCCTGTTCCCTAATTGCAGCACTGTCCCCGTAGGGCTTGCTTTGTGTTGATGTCTTAGGCCTCACTCTGATTATCTGCAGACAGTTGCTAGGGGTTTTTCACATATCCCCCCTTACTCTCGTTTGCTCGTTACTCAATAAACAGTCCAGGGTGGTTGGGTTTTTTAATGTTTATTGTGGAGCTTGGATGGGAGAAGGGAATAGTGGGATACTCCAACTGAGCTATTCACAGTAGATAAGGACAACTCTCACTTCACCTCACCAGAGTACTTGTGGAAGCAGGCACACTGCTTTTACCATACTGCCACTTGTATGGAAGAATTAAGTCTTCTTGCTCTCTATAGCAGCAGACATGATGTAACTACTTTATCTTCAGGACCCTATCTAGCATCACCTTGACTGACACCTATCCTCTGACTCTTCTAGCTGAAGGGATAGCCCTCACAGGACATGCCCCATGACACAGATCTGTACTCACAGTAGGCAGAATCAGATCCTTACTCGTGTCTCCCTTCCAGTCAGTTCTGCAGGACTTCTGGGTTCAGCTTCACTCTGGCTTCAGGCCCTTAGGTCGACTCCCCAAGGCCGCATGGCAAGTTCTACAGAGAAGGGTCAGCCGCCCCCTCCCTCTGGGACACCGCTCTCCAGCTGAAGATCCCAAGCACATGTGTCCTTGGCTTTTATACAGTCACCCAGCATGCAATGAGGCACTTTCCTCTGCCAATAGGGCTGTAACAATGCCTGTGCCCTCACTTGTCAGGTTATCTCCCATTGTCCAATATGCCTCCCTATTGGACCAGTGGGAAACATTCAAACAAGCTGAGCTGCACCTGAGCACCATGAGCAGACCTCACCAATAGATCCTGCTCCCTGGTAAGCAGAGAGCATTTTAAATTTGCCTAATGATCCTCCTGTTAGGCAGGAAGACCCAAAACTAGAATCTCTTCTAGCACCTACCTAGGAGGGTGCTACATTGTGATTGCATATTTGTAGTAGGGGCATTTCAAACTGCAGTACAGGGACAGTGGATCTCACATTGAAAGGATCAATGGTCTGAAAGGTAGTGTTGTCAACACCAGTATGTTTACTGGCAGCCATTAAAAAACAGGCACTTTTCTGCTGTCAGCAAATGCTAGTGACAGGAAAGGGTTGCCAGTAAAAAATGTGGCTGTGATGCTCAGCATGCACAGTTCTGGTCCGGAGCCAGCAGAGACAATCTGAGTGCCTGCTACAGTGTGTTTGGGTGGCACCGGCCAGGGGCAGGTCTGGCAGAGGCAGTGCCTGAGTGTGTCATGTGATATTATGGTGCAAGGGAGCTGAGTGGAGCACCCAAAGCCTCATGTATGGATATGTGGGAAGGGAGCAAGGCAAGATGGGAGCGGGACTGTCAGTTCTGTTTGCACTGGAGTGGACTGAAAGGACCACTTGGCATGGAGAGAGACTGTCACTGTGACTCAGTAGGGGACGTGTTGTGTTAGTGAGGTGTCTTCATCATCTGTGCTGCTGCACACTGCTGTCAGTGTCACTGTGAGAGTCATTTTCATATGTGTGTGTGTGTGTGTATGTGCGTGTAAGGTACTTGTAGGTGGTGTCCGAAGTGGAACTTGTGCACTGAGGATTCAGGTGAAATCGTAATCGGGCAGGCCAGGTCAGCAACAGATCAGGCAAAGCGTTACAAAATTAGTATCCAGTGGCAGGCAGAGGTCATACACAAGCTCGCGATGAAGTACCAAATCAGCAGGCTGGAGAGTAGTCAAGAATTCAGGCAGAAGTTCAATACACAAGAATCAGAATTATAGAGATATCAAACACCCAGGAAGCAAGTCCAACAAACGGGCATTGAGTAACAGGAAGTGCTGCTATTTATGGGCTGCTTGATTGTACATTGTCTGCAGCTGGCAGCAGGTGGGGCTAGTAAGTCCAAGGCAGTGCATCAGACTGGAAGAACATTGCAAGAACTCTAGAGCTCCCATGTGGCACAACAGGTAAGGCTGTGGCTGTGGGACCAGGAACATCCTGGTTCAATGACACCCAGGTACATGACATGGCCCCCTCCCCAGTGGACTTCCATGGGGGCCTAGCGGGGCTTATCAGGAAAGGAGGCATAGAATTCTTGAATAAGAGCGTGGGCATGCAAATCTTTAGCTGGAACCCAGGGATGGTCTGTGACAGGATATCCCTTCCAATGGACCAGATACTGTAGGCCATGGCCCCGCTTTCTAGAGTCCAGAATTTTAGAGACTTCAAACTCATGCTGTCCATCAACAAGAACAGGAGGAGGTAGCTGTTGAGTTCTGCAGTAAGGATTGAAAATTGCCGTTTTGAGGAGAGAAACGTGGAACACGGGGTGTATTCGGAGAGAGGAGGGCAATTTCAACCATTAGGGGAATTGGCCTGATTCAAGCAATTACTGTGTATGGACCAATGAATCGAGGACCCAATTTGGTAGAGTGTTGTTTCAGTCTCACGTATTTGGTAGACAGCCAAACTCTATCCCCACCGCATATGGAGGTCTATGGCGTCTTCGTTTGTTGGAGACAAGCACATATTTGCTTACTGACTTCCATAGCAATAGGCAAATCCTTTTGCAGTGTAGCAGAATATTTTTTACCCGATGATCCGCTGCTGGTACACCGGAATGAAGTTGAAGTAGGGGAAAAGTCTGAGGGTGATAGTCTAGGGCTGCGTAGTATGGCATGGTATGAAAAGCACTGTGCCAATGGAAGTTAATGGCGAATTCAGCCAAATGCAAATACTCAGACCAATTTGAGTGTAACGAGTTGACATAATGTCAAAGATAGGTTTCTAGGGTCTGGTTCATGCGCTCGGTTTGACCGTCTGTTTGTGGGTGATCTGAGGTAGAGAGAAAGAGCCTTACTCCTAGTTTCTTGCAAAACGCTCTCCAGAATTGGGAAACAAATTGGGATCCACGGTCAGAGATGATATTGGTAGGTATGCCATGATGTCTTACAATTTGGGAAAGGAAGAGGAGTAGACAGTGCTTCCGCTGTAGGTAATCCAGGGAGCAATACAAAGTGGGACACTTTGGAGAAGCGATCCACTATGACCCATATAGCAGTCATGCCACCGGATTTGGATAAGTCTGTACTATAGTCCATGGTCAAATTGGTCCAAGGCTGGCGAGGTGGCGGAAGTAGTTGTAACAGCCCAGTAGGCAATGTGCGAGGTACTTTATTTGCAGCACAAGTTTGGCAGGCAGCCACATAGTCAGTAACATCTTTCTTCTTGTGAGGCCACCATACATGACGTTGCAAGGTCTTAAGAGTGATGATGAAACCAGGGTGACCGGATAACACACCATCATGTGCCCAGAGGAGTACAGTTTCTCTGAGTCTATAGGCTACGAACAGGCGACCTAGTGGTATCTTTAAGCCTCGAGGAGCACAATTCTGGGTTTCTTGTAACTGTTGGGCAAGAGCCTTAGAGATCTGTGTGGTGGGATTATATACTGCTCTGTAGGCCGATCTTCTTCAGAAGTGGCAAATTGTCTGAAAAGAGCATTGGCCTTCTTATTCTTTTGCCCAGGGACAAAAGAAAGAATAAAATTAAAACAGGAGAAAATCAGCAGTCTGAAGATACAGCAGGTCAGAAAAGAAAAGGGTTTAGGAGCCCCTTCCAGAAGATGTCACCATTCAGACAATGCTAATTTGATGGCCAGTAGTTCACGATTCCCAACATCATAATTCTTTTCTGTTGGGGAAAGCTTTCTAGAGAAAAATGCCACTGGATGGATTCTACCTGACTTAGGTTGTCTCTGGGAGAGAACTGTGCCTGCTCCTATGTCAGAAGCATCAGCCTCAACAATGTACTGGAGATCGGGGTTCAGATGAAGAAGAATTGAAGCCTTGCTGAACATGTCTTTTAATTACCGGAAAGCTGCGTTTGCTTCGGAGGACCAAATATTTCAATTTGTACCTTCCTAGTCATAGCAGTAAGAGGGGCAGCAATGGAGGCAAAATCTTTGATGAAGCGCCTGTAGTAGTTTGCGAACCCTAAAAAGCTTTAGAGCCTTCTTAAAGTGGTCAGTTGAGGCAAAAATGGCATAAAGTTTTTGTGGGTCCATTTGGACAGCACTGATGATGTATCCAAAGAAAGGTATGCGGTTTTGATGAAAGCTGCATTTCTCAATCTTAGCATGAAGGTGGTTTTCTCTTAGTCGCTGTAATAACTGCTTTACATGTGTGACATGCTCTAGATGAGTCTTGGAAAAGATTAAGATGTCGTCTAAGTAGATAATCAGAAAACTGTTACTGAAATCATGAAAAATGTCATTCATGAAATGTTGGAAGACAGCAGGGGCGTTACAGAGTCCAAAGGGCATAACCAAATACTCAACATGTCCATTGCGGATGTTAAATGCAGTCTTCCACTCGTCTCTCTCTCTAATTCGAATCAGATTATAAGCCCCTCGGAGGCTCAGCTTAGTGAAGATAAGGGCTCCTTTGAGCACATCAAATAATACTAGAATGAGAGGCAATGGATAGGAGTCTTTTACGGTGATCTGATTTAAGCCTTGATAGTCTATGCATGGTCGAAGACCCCCATCTTTCTTTTCAACAAAGAAAAAACCTGCCCCTACTGGAGAAGAAGAGGGTTGGATAAAACCTCTCTCCAAGTTATCCTTAACCACTTCCCTACCATTTGTATGCAGAATGATGGCCGGGAAGTGGTTGCGTTATCCTGACTGGGCCTCATATGATGTCCAGCAGGATAACAAGCCGGCACGCACCAGCAGGAGGCACACAGCGTGGCGATCGGGGGTGTGGTGTGTCAGTCTGACACACCGCATCTCTGATCGTGGTAAAGAGCTTCTGTTAGAAGCTCTTTACCATGCGATCAGCTGTGACAAATCAGCAAAAGCAAAATTGTAATCCAGGAATATGCCAGCAGCCCCAGAATCCACAAAAGCCTCACAGGAGACAAGTTTAGAGGCTAAATGTAAGATTGCGGGCAAAGCAATCTTGGTTTTGGAGGAAATACTTGTAAGGTCTAACCCAGCACCTCCAATGTGGCTTAGACCCTGCCTTTTACTGGACGGGAAGGGCAAACAGATAACGAATGTCCTTTAAGTCCACAGTACAAGCATAGGCCCAAACAATGCCTCCATTGTTTCTCTGACTCTGTTAAGTGGAGACAACTGATTTCCATGGATTCCATAGGTGTCTTGGACTCTGAAGTTTCAGGTTAAGGCTGGGGTGGTGCTTGGAAGTTAGGGGCCAAATGGTAAACTGGCCTAGGATGCTGGTGAGTTCTAAGTCTCTCCTGGCACGTTTCATGATACCAGAGATCCAGACAGACACACAGCTCTATGAATTTTTCAAAGTCTTCTGGTGAATCCTTATAGACCAATTCGTCCTAAATGCGATCTGTAAGACCTTTATGGAAAACTGCACATAATGCCCATTTAGTCTCAGCAGCCAGGGTACGCAACTCAATAGCATACTGTGTGACAGTTCTGGTACCTTGCTGTATGTCCAAGAGTGAGCACTCAGCTGCAGAAGCTCTATCTGGTTTGCGAAATACAGTCTGGAGAGAAGCCAGATATTTATCAGCTTCTTGCAGCACATAATAATTGCGTTCCAGGTAAGGAGAGACCCATTCCAGGGCTTTCCCCTTTAATAAGGAAATTACAAAAGTCACTTTGGCAGAAAAAGTGCTAAAAGTGCCAAGGTTGTTGCGGAAATGTGAATGGCAAACATTTAAAAAACGTCTGCAGTCCTCCGTATCTCCACCAAATTTTTCAGGTAATGGAAGTTTGAGTGGCACAGAAGAGGCAGGATGGATCGGAGCAAGAGTGGGAGCTGGAGTGCGGACAGGTGCAGGGGAACCGGGCAACCAAGTCTTAAGCATAGCACAAAGTTCATCTAGCATAGCGTCCAGAGAAGCAAGATGCTGTTCATGAGCTCCAATCAATTGTCCTTCATGCAAATCGCCTGAACAAACTCAGCAGGGTTCACTGTCATTATGGCCCATTTGTAATGTAAGGTACCTGTGGTAGGTAGTGTCCGAAGTGAAACTTGTGCACTGAGGGTTCAGGTAAAAACGTAGTCGGGCAGGTCAGGTTGGAAACAGATCAGGCAAAGTGATACAAAATCGGTATCCAGAGAGTGGTCAGGCAGGCAAAGTGATACACGAGCTGACAATGAAGTACCAAATCAGCAGGCTGAAGAGTAGTCAAGAATTCAGGCAGAAATTTAATACATGAGAATCAGAATTGCAGAGTTATCAAACACCCAGGAAGCAAGTCCAACAAACGGGCATTGAGTAACAGGAAGTGCTGCTATTTATGGGCTGCTTGATTGTACATTGTCTGCAGCTGGCAGCAGATGGGGCTAGTGGGTCCAAGGCAGTGCATCAGGCTGGGAGAACATTGCAAGAACTCTAGCGCTTTCCCGTGGCACAACAGGTAAGGCTGCAGCTGTGGGACCAGGAACATCCTGGTTCAATGACACTCAGGTACATGACAGTGTGCTTGGCCATTGTAATTTCTTGCCCTCCTGAGTCCTGTCTCTGAGCTACTTACTTACTATATCAAAAATTAAATAAGAACTATTTTGTTTGCCTTAAAGTGGTTGTAAACCTAAATTTACAAGTTGTACCTATAGTTAAGCCTATAATAAGGCTTACCTATAGGTACTGTAAATATCTCCTAAACGTGCGCAGTTTAGGAGATATTTACTTTGTACAGCATCGATGATGTCATCGGTGCATGCGCTGTGAAGAAACAGCCCTCCATGCTGTTTCTTCACTAGTGAGTGCTGTGATTGATGACTCCCATGCGCATGTGCGAGAGTGACGTCACACAACTCCCGCCAGTCCCAGAGGGAAGAGGGGCCAACATGGATGCAGCCTCCAGCAGGGATATCGTGGGCTTCATTTGCAGGTAAGTGTCGTGTAATGTGCTAGTATGCGATGCATACTAGTACATTATGCTTTTACTGTGCAGGGAGCTAAAAAGAAAGTAAAACCCATTGGGGTTTACTTCCAGTTTAATATCTACCTTAAGGGCCAGTTCACACCATAGAAACGCAGTCCAGATTCGTTCCAGGTGCTTTTCTGAAGGCACATTTTTGATGCAGTCCAGTGCTTTTTCCCCCCTCTCTTTTCTTAACCTTAAGGGCCAGTTCCGGTGCATTTTTATGCTTTCTGGTGCATTTCTGGTACGTACGGGTGCGTTTCTGGTACGTTCCGGTGCATTTTTACGCTTTCCGGTGCATTTCTGGTATGTTCCGGTGCATTTCTGATATGTTCCAGTGTGTTCCACTGCAGTTCAGCGCAGAAAAAATGCAGCATGTTCTACTTTTTTTTCTGGAACTGTAACGCACTGAAACTGACCGCACTGGCGTGAACTATGCCGTTGAAAACCATATAACCTACTTTATATAACCTAAAAAAAACACACTGGACTGCATGTGGTGTGAACTG
>BLSH010341530.1:1195645-1228146 GCA_018402905.1 Glandirana rugosa | reverse complement strand
GCAGGAAAAAAAGGGTGTTTATCTCGAAAGAAAACCACCATAAACTAGTGGAGACGCAGTAAAGACTAACGGCGATATTTGTTTTCTTCTCGCTGTTAAAACGTTCTTCAAAAGAAAGCTCTATTTGTGGGAAAAAAAGGACGCAAATTTTGTTTGGGTACAACGTCGCACGACCGCGCAATTGTCAGTTAAAGCGATGCAGCGCCGAATAGCAAAAAGGGCTCTGGTCCTAAAGGGGGAAATCCTTCCTGTCCTTAAGTGGTTAAAGAAGAACAAGGAATCCTGAAAGTAATGGTTTTACCCCTGATCTCAACATCATCAAGTATGTCTGGGATTACATGAAGAGACAGAACGATCTAAAACAGCCTACTTCCATGGAAGATCTTTGGTTTGCTCTCCAAGATGTTTGGAACAACCTACCTGCTGAGTTCCTTCAAAAACTGTGTGCACAAGCACTGTGTACCTATAAGAATTGATGCTGGTTTGAAGCCAAAGGGTTCACACCAAATATTGATTTGATTTGGATTTCTCTTCTGTTCATTTACTTTCCATTTTGTTATTTGATAAAAAAAAATAAACTAGTAACACTTCTATTTCTGAAAGCATTCTTAATGTACAGCATTTTTTCACACCTGCCTATTTTTTTGCACAGTACTATATGCTGTATATATATATATATATATATATATATATATATATATAGTATATATATATATATATATATATAAAATCAAATTGTGAACAACACTTCTCCTAAATGCAGATGGGTTTTCACATGCAGTGCAATTTGTTGTAATGGCCTGTGCAGCGTTAATGCATACGCTTGCTTTTAATGCTTTTAATTTTAATATTTCATTTCCAACATGTATGTGTTGCATGCTTAAGGGTTAATATGTGGTTACATCTCTCTGGTATCTCTGACCACAGACATATCTCTAGCTTCACTGTGAAGTACAGGTCAGTGATTAAAATAGCAGTGATGCGTGAAGTTGCTGTATATTTTTTTCTTTCCAAGAATTGTATTTAAATTTACAAACAAAAGAAGAAAGGGGAGAGCAGATACATTATCTCACAAAAGTGAGTACACTCCTCATATCTTTGTAAATATTTTATTTTTCATGTAACAACACTGAAGAAATGACACTTTGCTACAATGTAAAGTAGTAAGTGTACAGCTTGTATAACAGTGTAAATTTGGTGTCCTCTCAAAATAACTCAACACACATCCATTAATGTCTAAACCACTGGCAACAAAAGTGAGTATACCCCTAAGTGAAAATGTCCAAATTGGGCCCAATTAGCCATTTTCCCTCCCCAGTGTTAGTAGCCAACACCATGGGCCACTCGATCCACAACGTAGACATTAGCAAACTGATGCCCACACAACGCCATACATGCTGTCTGCCATCTGCCCTGTACAGTGAAAACCGTGATTCATCCGTGAAGAGAACACCTCTCCAAAGTGTCAGATGCCATCGAAAGTGAGCATTTGCCCACTTAAGTCAGTTACGATGATGAACTGCAGGCAGGTCGAGACTCCAGTGAGGATGACGAGCATGCAGATGAGCTTCCCTGAGACGGTTTCTGACAGTTTGTGCAGAAATTCTTTGGTTATGCAAACTGATTGTTGCAGCAGCTGTCTGGGTGGCTGGTCTCAGACCATCTTGGAGGTGAAGATGCTGGATGTGGAGGTCCTGGGCTGGTGTGGTTTCAAGTGGTCTGCGGTTGTGAGGCCGGTTGGATGTACTGCCAAATTCTCTGAAACGTCTTTGGAGACGGCTTATGGAAGAGAAATGAACATTCAATTCAAGGGCAACAGCTCTGGTGGACATTCGTTCAGCCAGCATGCCAATTGAACGCTCCCTCAAAACATCTGTGGCATTGTGCTGTGTGATAAAACTGCACATTTTAGAGTGGCCTTTATTGTGGCCAGCCTAAGGCACACCTGTACAATAATCATGCTGTCTAATCAGCATCTTGATATGCTACACTTGTGAGGTGAATGGATTATCTTGGCAAAGGAGAAGTGCTCACTAACACAGATTTAGACAGATTTGTGAACAATATTTGAGAGAAATAGGCCTTTTGTGTACAAATAAAAAGTTGTAGAGCTTTGAGTTCAGCTCAAGATAAATAGGGGCAAACACAAAAGTGTTGCATTTATAATTTTGCTCAGTATATATATATATATATATATATATATATATATATATATATATGTTTTGTGCATGTGCTGAAATGTTATTTTTTTCCTTCTTTCAAGCTCTTTTTTTCATTCAGGTCCATTCATTTACGAGCAAATCTATTATTTCCAATACCTATAGCATACCTTGGAATGGTTGCTCGGAGTCTGCAATGTGTAGTAAAGCATGCCTCCCAATGATGCTTCACAGATATACTTAGCTTTGATAAGCTTCTAACAGTTTATACATACATAGATTTTTATTTTGCGGATATTATTGAAATACTTGTAAGATAGGAGGTTAACCAACTTAAAGTCAGTCTGAAAACAGCATGAAAAATCCATTATGCCTCAGGTGTATTTTATTCTGAAAAGCAACACAACATGATGCAGTTTGTTGCCTAAAGTCACACATACCCATAGAATTTTATAGCTAGACAAATACTGCAGAAATGTAAAAAACACATTAATGAAAAAAACTGTAGAACACTTTGCCACTAGCGTCATCTTCCTCTATCAAGCAAATAAAATCATAAAGACATACCTTGGTTTTTATGATTATAGTTTCATGTATTTATGATGTTTGTTTGACATTGTTCGATCTTCTGTATGTCTGCAGTTTGTATAGCGCTGTGAAAGATATTATATTATATAGAGAAAATGTAATAAATACACATAGAAATATTGAAAACAGGGACCTCATAATGCCTGCCTCATTTAGTAAATCACCACATTAATGTTTAGCGTACCTGAAGGATAAAATAAAGGCTCTAAAATGGCTATATTTAGCAAAATGAATGCACAGCGCAACAGAAAACTAAGCATTGCTATGGAACTCCAGGCTGCTGACTGCCAAGCAAAACTGCAAGGCAAAGAAACACACTCTTTGTCATTATTTTATTGATGCGTATCTAGAAAAAATAACTGTATTGAATTGATTGCTTAAATACAAGCTGACAAGTGTACAGTGCTTAAAAAATTGCATTGGATTTTAAAGTACAGAAAATATTGGTTCAGTTAGTAAATTAATATAATAGATTGTGGGCTGTGATATATGTATTTTTAACCCTTTCACTGCACACATATACTAAAATGCATATTGTGTACATACAAATGCACTTAAAACCCCAAAACATTATATGTTTTCTATATATGTTCTGAAAGCTGAGACCTTGTAGAATGAAATGGTGGTAGTTGCAATTTTTGTATGTCACATGATATTTGCGCTACTGCTTATCAAATCTATATTTTAGTAAAAAAACGTATTCAAACTAACTTTAGTGCACACAAATACCCTATTATCTCAATTTTATGGTAAAATATATAAGAGGAAGCTGTGCTGAATAAATAGATGCTAAATATGTTAACCTCCAACAATTATGGTACCAAAACTGTACATAGACAATGTTTTAAAAACTTTTACAGCTCATCACTTTACAAGTAACTGTAAACGATGGCTCTTGAAATATTGCTTTCACTCTAACAATAATGCTAGATACCAAACTTGTTTACCCTGAAAATTGCATAGGCCTTCCAAACATTGCAAAACTATGGTTTCAAAATTGTCCATAGGAAATGCTTTAGAAGCCTTTACAGCTCTCCAATTTGGAGTTAACATGAAATGACGGTCCTAGAAGTATGACTGTCCCTTCAGCAATAATAATTATAGATATCAAATATGTTAACCCCCAAAATTGCGAAGACCTGCAAAATGTGAAAAAAATTAGGTACTCAAAATTGTCTATAGGCTTTAAAAGTCTTTACAACCCATTCATTATTTTTGTGTTACTATTGAATGATGGCCCTAGAATTATTGCTCTCACTCCAGCTATACCTAATATATGTGGTGCAACCCTAATATTCATATGTGTGTGCACCCAACAACCTTTACATTTACATATGCATGTTTGTTAGTGCATGCGGCTTGTAACAATACATATTTTTTAAATTTATTAAACTTTTATCTTTTAAACGTTTTCCTTTAAACGTAACTTTATTTGTTTTTAAAAGGGAATCACAAGCCACCTGTGCAATGGCATAGTGACATGTGACAAGTTCTCTTTAAGAAGATATCAGGCTCCTAATATCACCTCTGCATTCTGTTGAAACTGATTAAGCACAGAGCAGCCAGGATTTGACAGCTATGAACCCATATGTTTGGAGCTGAGCACTTCCAGGTTCATACTTCACTGGGGAAATCAGCAAACCCTCTCAATCGTGACACCTTTCATGATGGTCCTGGGCACCCTGGGAGGACAGGTAAGCCTGGGGCACATGGCAGGAATGAGTCGGGATGGTTAGGCAGGAAACTGATCATGATAGCTGTATTTAGGCTGTAATTTCTGACCTCTTTCTATAAATAGCTGTCTGGATATCATGCTGATCCTCTATCTACAATACGTTTTGATTTGTTTACCCAGGACATATATATACCCAACACAAGTTCTGGCTTCACTTCTTTCACTACAAGCCATGTAGTATTTTTAGCTTAGTGTCTGTATTTTTCAAATCTCAGTGTATTCAGCTGAAAGTAACTCTCCCTTTTTGAAAATAAGGATATTATCCTGGTAGTTTAGCTTTTTAAATTGGGACTGAAAAAGCTTGTAAAGGCAGAAGGTTTTTTTTATCTTAATGCATAGGGGAGGTAAGTATAACATGTTTGGTTTTTTTGTGACTTTACAATCACTTTAACCACTTCAGCCCCGGAAGGATTTCCAGCTTTAGAACCGGAGCCCTTTTTGCGATTCGGTGCTGCGTCGCTTTAACTGACAATTGCGCGGTCGTGCGACGTTGTACCCAAACGAAATTTGCGTCCTTTTTTTCCCACAAATAGAGCATTCTTTTGGTGGTATTTGATCACCGCTGCGTCATTTCTGATCGCCGCTATAAACAAAAGAAGAGCGACAATTTTGCAAAAAAACCCAAATTTCTTACTTTTTCCTAAAATACAAATCCAAAAAAAAAATATAAAAAATATAAAATATAAAAAATATAAAAAAACATTTTTTTTCACCGTTTTTGGCCGATTTATATTCTTCCTCATATTTGCGATAAAAAAAATCGCAATCTGCGTTTATTGATTGGTTTGCGCAAAAGTGGTCGCGTTTACGGATGATGAGAATTCATTTTTGGGGTTTTTAATTTTTTTTTATTTTTTACTAAAAATGGCGGCGATCTGCGATTTTTTGCGGTACTGCGATATTTCAGCGGACATGTCGGACTATTTTGACACTTTTTTGGGACCATTGGCATTTATACAGCGATCAGTGCTATAAAAATGCACTGATTACTGTGTAAATGCCATTGGCAGTGAAGGGGTTAACCTGCAGGGGGCGCGCTAAGGGTTAACTATGTTCCCTGGGCGTGTTCTAACTGTATGGGGGACTGCCTATCTGGGGAAGGGAAGTTATCACAGCCTTCACGTAAAGGAAGGCTGTGATCACAGCCCTTTCCCCTCACACAGAGCGGAGGTCCGTGTTTACATACACGGACCTCCGCTCATTCGCTCCGGGGGGGCCATCGCGGGTGGCCGGCGGCAATCGAAGCCACCGCACCCGCTCCCCGGCCCCCCCTGGACACAGTGAGCGCGCGGGCGTGCCTCCGGCGGTGCGCGCTCACTAAACTCGTTCCCGCAGCCGCCGTCATATGACGGCGATTTGCGGGAACGAGCCACTTTGCCGCCGTCAGATGCCGATCGGCGGTCGGCAAGTGGTTAAAGCAGTATTAAACCCAAAAACCAAATGTAATATTTGGCAGCTTACCAATTCTGAAACGTGGTGGTTTCATTAGTTTTGTTTTTTAGGCCTTTTGCTTCCTTTTTTTCACCTGGTGGTCTGGTCATTAACAGATTCCTGGAACCACTAAAAAGAAAGAAAGGGTGCACTGACCTAGTGCATTATCCTAAAACCATAGTTTTATTATTATAAAAAGTGGTAAGTATTATACTCACAAATTAGCAATTGCATCAAAGCTCATCACATAGTACAGCAATGTTCAGTCCACAGTACATCAAAACACATGGCAGGAGGAGAAGATCCAACAGGCCAACGCATTTTGAGGACTAGCCTCTTGCTCAGAGCCAGACTCATCATACATAATCTTATATGCATGATGACCATGTGTTAGTTAATGCTTTCATTCTATATGTGCATTTTCCACTTTTTACGCATACACAATGAGACATCAAAGTAGAGAAGGACAAACATGCATTTGGCCATTGTTCGCTGTCCTGTCACCAAGCACTGAAAACAGTGGGGTGATAACCTCATCATCTCCATTATAAAAGGTCTCAAGTATTTGCTCTGTAGTTACAAAAGCCTTGACTATTGTAGGAAATATTTGATAATAAAACATTAATTCAATGTATAACTACATTAGTCATGATATGTTAGGTAAACAAAGTGCAGAATATTAGCAGCGACCCAAGTGTGCTTGTGGATGAGAAAGAATAGCAGCCACTGCAGTAACTGTAAAATATCCCCCACTTCTTTGTTTTCAGTTCACGTCACGATTGGCAGTTCACTAGCGCTTAAAATTACTTCTCAGAAAAATCACAACCCAGCATTGTCGTGTTGTGTAAGGTAAGCAAACCTCCAGCCTTTAATGCAGGATGCTTATGAAAAATTAATAGTGTGGGCCAGCAGAGGAGTAGGAAGCATTGTAGCCTGGCAGTATACTATATGACTCACTAGGGCTTTTCCACATATCTTATATATAAGGCTTTCTTCAGTGTACTCAAACAGCATAGCAGAATGGCATGCATTAAATCAATGAAAGTAGCAGGATTGTTTATCTTATTTTGACGAGTTATTGCGCTTTGCATAACCAAATGTACTGGTCAAAACTTTAAAATACAAACAAAAGTTATGTATAATACAAGAACAGCATGTACATAAAAAATTGCATCTATACATTATATGCACTCTGCACCTTTTTCTTGTTTTCTATTGATTCTCTTATAATGAAAATACATTATAAAAGGTTAATGAACAATACAGAAATTAAAATGTGCAGGGTGACAAATCCTGTAAAATCCAATCTATCAGTGATTTGACCTCATTGGTAAAGAATTTTCCATGTGTACAATAATTTAACCACTTCAATACCGGGCACTTAGAACACTTCCTGCCCAGACCAATTTTCAGCTTTCAGTGCTGTTGCGATTCGAATGAGAATTGCGCGGTCGTGCGACGCTGTACCCAAACAAAATTTTTATCATTTTGTTCCCACAAATAGAGCTTTCTTTTGGTGGTATTTGATCGCCTCTGCGTCATTTCTGATCACCGCTATAAACAAAAAAAGACAAAAAATTTTGAAAAAAAAAAAACATTTTCTTTGTTTCTGTCACAAAAATTTGTATAAAGTACATTTTCTCCTTCACTGACGGGCACTGATGTGGCTACACTGATGGGCACTGACGAGGCTACACTGACGGGCACTGATGAGGCAGTACAGATTGGCACTGATGAGGTGGCACTGATAAGGTTGCATTGATGATGGGTACATATACAGCACTGATGGGCGGCACTGACAAGCAATACTGACGGGCACTGGTACGTGGCACTGATATGCGGCACTGATGGACACTCATAGGCGGTAGTGATAAGTGGCACTGGGCACTGATGGGCACTGATAGGTGGCACTTTTAGGTGGCACAGGTGGGCACATTTAGGTGGCACGGGTGGGCACATTTAGATGGCACAGGTGGGCACTGATAGGTGACACAGGTGGGCACTGATAGGTGACACAGGTGGGCACAGGTGGGCACTTATAGGTGGCAGTGGTGGGCACAGATGCAACAAGCACTGTTAGGGATGGCACTGGCAAGCATCATACATGGGCACAGTGCCATCCCTACAGTGCACAATAATGCCCTTACCTGGTGGTCTAGTGGGGGCTCCCTGGTGGTCCTGGGCGGCCTCTGATTTAATTCCCTGGTGGTCCTGGGCGGCCTAGGTGTGCTGTCCGGCGGGGGGGGGGCTCCCTGGGGTCTTGATCTGGCTCCCTGGTGGTCCAGTGGGGTGATCCTGAGGGTGGCTGCGCTGATAAACGTTCAGCGCAGCCCCCCCCCCTGTCAGGAGAGCAGCCGATCGGCTCTCCGCTGCTCAGGTCTGCAGACCTGAGCAGAGGAAAAGCCAATCAACGGCTCTTCCTATTTACACTGTGATCAGCCGTGATTGGTCACGGCTGATCACATGGTAAAAGGCTTTGGATCGAAGCCTTTTACCTCGGTCGGTAATGCGGTGGGTCAGACTGACCCACGGCACCACCGATCGCCGCGATGCACGCCCCGCGCGCGATCGCGGATTATCCTGAGGACGTCAATAGACGTCCAGTCAGGATAATGAACCCCCCGCCCGGACGTCATTTGTCAATGCGCCGGGTGGGAAGTGGTTAAAGTAGAACTTCAATATCCCAATCAACTATATTTTTTCCTTATACTGCTAGCATTAGGAAACAGATAGGAAGGTATATTAGATTCACTTGTTTTAAACATTTTTACATGTATTTGGTTACTTCCTGGTTTCTAGGCCTAGGCAAATTATGTCATACATCCCAGGAGTCTTTAGGAGGAAAGGAGGGATTTTCTCAGCAAAGCACACCCTCTGCATGCATGTCTGAGCGAAGGACAGATGGATTCCAGGGAGTAAATGCTACATGAACCATCTGCCCTAACTCAAAATGGTCACAGCCAGTAATTATATGTTCAAGGAGATTAGTTAGCAAAATAAAACATAGGAACATGAATGAATGGGGAAGGAGGGTTGCTTTGAATATTAAAAATGACTTAAGTTATTTTTTCGGTTTGTGATGTTCATATACAATGTAGTTCCATTTTAAATGATTAGAGGGCTATTTCATCAACATATTTTTGGGTTGATAGGCATGTGCTGTGCAGGGGCATGGTCCTTTTGCACCTAATGCATAGATGTCAAAGCGTGGTAGACAGCATTTTCATAGAAATGAATGGCAAATCTATTGTACAGGTGTGACCCTGCTGGGAGACTTCTGTGAGACTTCTATTTGGTCACACAGTCAAGATCAAGGAGCAGACAAAGGTCATTGCAGGATTTGTGGGGATGTTGGGGGGAAGTTCTTTGATTTGCACAGATGCACTAAGAACATCATTGTAACATAATTGTTATGATATATTTATGCATGAAGCCTGCAACCAGTGCTGTAGGAGCCTGTAGTCAAACTGACTTTTTTGTTATTTGTCATGGCGGAAGATTCACTAAAACTGGAGAGTGCAAAATCTGGTGCAGCTCTACATAGAAATCAATCAGCTTCCAGGCTTTATTGTCAAAACTTAATTGAACAAGCCGAAGTTAGAAGCTGATTGGCTACCATGCACCGTTGCACCAGATTCTTAGTGCTACAGTTTTAGTAACTCTCTCCCGTTATGTACTCAATGCATATGATGTATGACTTTTAATATTCCTTTAACCATGACCACAAGGTTGAACAACATGTCACGGTGTCACCTAACCTGGTGTCTTACATGGAAACCTACCCCTGGTGCTCTTTCCCTACTGTGCCTTTTATAGATGTCATACTGGGTATTTCCTCCTTGTTGTTTTACAATGTAACCTTTTCAGCTTCTGATTTTACTACTAGCCTTGGCACACAATGGGGATATACTATATCCAGGACCATATTTGAACTTTCTACTTCCAAAAGCCAACTATGTCACCTCTTCTCTTACAGCCAACCACTACCTCCATTTTCTTAAAGCCAGTAGCAGCTCACGGCATAATCTGGCACATTTGGCTAAAAGTATTGTGCATGTTTACACAATATCTGCATTGCAAAATGATCATTCACTGAGGTCAAGTCTTAGGATTGTCATTTCTGATTGCAGCTAGTCTTCACATCATACTAACAATATCTGAATCGTGTATACAGAGCTTACATCAATAGAATATGGGCAGATCCATACTCAGATCAATAATTATTCTACATTACTATGCTGCAAGCAAATTCAGAAGCATAATTGCAGAGGTAGAATCAGAACAATGTTGACAGAACTAGAAACAGGCTTACAGAGATGGGATCAAAGCATACAACCAAAAAAGGTTCATAGTAAAATCAGCTATAGGTGTATGGAACCAAACATGTTATAGTTGTATGATAAAATACACGACATTCTATAGATTTTACCCTTTATTCCTGGAAAACTTTGAAGCACAGCATTTTTTTCTTAATTTGTTTACTAATATGGAATGAGATTGTGCTAACTGTTATGCAACACATTATGACACTAAGGAAAGTGCAGTACAAACACATTATCTGTAAATATGCAGGGAGTTTGCAGTGATGTACTGTATGGGGCAACAAGTTGTAATGTTTCAGTCAACTGCATAAAGTGTAGATAGATGGATGCTGCCACTGGAGAGCCAGGCACCCATTGGCCATGGACAGCGATGAACTTCTATCAGTGAAATGTGTACACAACCACCCCTTGGACTCCACACCAACACCTCTTCACTAGTACCCCTTTAACAGTTTATTTCCCTGAACAAGTACAGAGTTAGAAGGAATAATGCAAAACAAAATCAGGATGGAAAAGAGCATGGAACAGCAGAAACAGATGAACATGACAGAAACAGATTTTAAAAGCAGCAAAAATATATGCTCTTCAAAACATTGTCTCTATGACCTAATTAGGGCAGCATGGCAGCATGTGGCTGCATAGGATGGTCTCTATAAGACTCTATAACAACAGAAAGTCTAACTGAAAATCACTACTTCAGTAAAGCAGAACATAGACAGCTACTCATAATTATCCTCATAAGCAGGATACCTCTCAAGGAGGTCCAGGGTAGCTCTGGTAACACAGACAAACAGCTGGAAGGATCGAAGGCTCAAAGCCAAAAGGCCACCCACTGGAACTGGAGTACTCTAATAGCAATTGGGAAAGAGATCCCCACAGTATCTAGGTCTTCCAAAACAGCTGCATGCTATTAGGCTCCTGCTCAACTCTCTGTACACTGGTTCTGACAGTGAAGGAATGTCCAACTGGCTGCAAATCACTTGCCAGCTACCTCTGGCTCAGTAAATGGGGCCTCCCTGAGATTCTTAGGGAGCAAAGCTGAGGAGTTCATACTCCCTGGACATGGCCTGAAACCCAGGGGTGGTGGGAATAAAGGTGAAGGGTGGGGCAAATGTCCCCGCCCCCACCACCTATGGGATTGTGACATAAAACATATAGACAAATGATCAATTTTAAAAAAAAAAATATTCTTACTTATGATTGGTAGATGGTAACTTTAGCCAGGTAACGGTACTCTGCCACGAGCGAGTACCTATATAAGGAAAAAAATGTGTCACATAATAGGCAGACGGAAAGAAGATATACAGAAGACAGTCCACCCCCCCCTTCCCTTGTTGTGGCCCTATCATATGAGGTTTTCTTTGAAAGGGGATGTTTCATATAATTTGATGGTATTTATTATATTGCGCTGAAGTTTTGGTTATATTTATTTAGTAGCGCAAGCCTTTATAGCTGAGTTATGGATATATACTCACTTGTACTATACTATGAGTAATCAGTTTTTTTATGTATTTATGTAAATACTTTCGTTTAAAGTTGTGGATATTGTTATTTAATGATATTATACCTATATTAAAGGGCCACGGCCTATCATACCAAAAGGTTTTGAAGTTTTTTGTGTCCTTTTTATAAATGTATGATTTATTAGCATTAAAATGATGTCTACAATCCCATTGGATTTAATAGGATTTATGATTTATTTCTTTTACACAGGGCATTTCATGATTTACTAGTGATAACCTGACTTAGAATATTGTAACAATAGTTAACGTAACCATATTAGCGATCTGTATTTTTGCTTATAATAGGAAAAAGATCTGTGGTTAATAACTATACAGGTAAAAGTTACTTCACTGCCTCTGACATCTACAGACATGTGTCTATGTGACTAATGAGAAATCTATCTCTAGCCATAGCCTGTGTTTACCATGAGGGATGAGCTGAATGTACCTGGGTTTGGTTTGAGGCAGGTTAGGCAGACATTACTAAAGCTCGGATAGTGAATCCAAATCCCACTGAAATCAACGGGAGCCAAACATTAAAAAAAAAATGAATGACCATTTTCTAGGCTAATACACAAGAAATTGTCAAATTAATGCCATGGGGAACTGTACACTGCCCTGGGGAACATGTCCCAAAGCAAAAAAAAGTCTACAAAACTAAGTTTGGAGGGGAGCAGCGTTTTTAGTAATGCTTAAAGAGAAACAATAAAAATGAAAACTTCCTTTAAATAACTTGTTTATGTAATGCAATGCACACAACCCACTGTAGCAATACTAACATTTGCTTCTCTCTGTTTGTAAACAAATGGTCAGAGATTTCCTTTATCTATACCAGACCCTTGACCTTGATGAGCGTCTAGTATAGATGTTACTGGGGGTCCTTGAATAATGTTTTATGGCCTCGTGTCCATATTTGGTCAGTGATGTCAATAATATCCCTGCCTCTGTTTACAGGATTGGGGATTTCTTTTTTTGACTTTCAAAGATTTTTATTGAAATTTTCCTTGGAAGTTACAACCAGAAAGAAAGAAAAGAACAAAGTAACCAAACAAATCATAAATGCTCTCCTGATAGATTACACAGTTATAGGACAATCTCCAACAATCGTACATAAATCAGAGTAGAAAGGATAAGACAAAGGAAAAATACCTAATAGACTGAAACAGTTTCGGACCGTTACGTTACAGTAGCTAAAGTAACCTATTTACCCCATTGGGTACAAACTGTAAATAGGTTCTAGGTGGGTCAAGAGCTGCAGAGGGGTTAGGATTTAGAATAGTATCGAGGAAAGGCAGGCGGGGGATTGGTATTATCTGAATGGAATTTGTACTTTCATTTGTGCAATTTACAGGTTCTGGTAAATAGCTTTCAGAGGTTTAGAGGCGTATGGATGGATGATCCAGTGGTGCCATAGATTTTTAAATCTAACTGAATTAAAGTTCTTTTGAGCTAGCATCAGCTCATAGTGGGTTTGTGTGTTTAACCTTATGATGACGTCAGAAAGGTTGGGAGTTTCTGTGGTTTTCCACAGCTTGGTGATTGTAATCCTCACTGTAGTCAGGATGTTGGCTATTATAATTCTATAGTTCAGGGGGTAAATATCTAAATTAATATATAAGAGGGCCATTTCTGGGGTGAGTTTAGTTACCACCTATTTAGGACTTTCTGGGCGTTATCCCATTGGTCTACACTGGAAGAAGCTTTGAACCCCAGAGATATTGCTTTGTTCTAGGTTTCACTGGGGAAGGATTGCAAAAGATCCTTTTCCCCTTTGGGTTTTTCAGGTCTTTAGAGGGTTGGGAGAGGGCTTTATAAAAGAATGTGATGCATTTTATTTTATTTTCTTTAGAACTATTAATATACTTGCAGACCTGTAGGGATACACACCAACCTGCTTTAGGGTCTAACTCCTTTAATTTCTTGGACTTACTAAATTTGTTGAGCATTAGATCCATGTCTTCTTTAGTGAGGGAGTCAAAGAGGTTGTAACCTAGGATTCTCCATTTCATGGTGTTAATTCTTAATTTACAATATTGTAGAACAGTTATTGGAAGAGGGAGGTTATGTTGATTTCCAAGTGATTGGAAATTTCCTGTTAATCGTTTGAAGGCAGCTAAGGTTGCCTTTATGGAGATTAAATTAGGGATGATTATATTAGGGATAATGTCGTATGCTATAGATAGAGCAAGCATATAATGATTTGTCATGTATTATTTTTCAATGTCTGCCCAGTGTTTGTCGTCAGGGGTTTTGACCCAATGTTTCCATTGGTCAAGTAGGGTAGAAGAGTAGTACTTGGAGATGTCGGGAAAGCTCAACCCTCCAAATTGCTTAGGCAGGCAGAGGATATTCTGGGCTATTCTGGCTTTTTTAACCCCTTAGATCAAATTTTTAGTTATCGTATTGATTTTATTAAAGAATTTCTTATGCATTGGTATAGGAAGTGCTCTGAAGGTGTATAGAATCTTGGGTAAAATCTGCATCTTAAGAGCAGCGATTTTGCCTATCCAGGAAATATTCATCTTTTGGTTGTTCTGGCTGTCTTTTTTTATTTGTTATAGTAGAGTTGAGTAATTGGTATCATACTACTTGTTGATCGGAAAAGTTAGGTTAATACCTAAGTATGATAATGATCTAGAGTCGCAATTATATTTGCCTAACGTTTTAAGAGAGGAGAGTAGGTCGGTGGGTATATGCATGGGGAGAATATTGCATTTGTTTTGATTAATTTTGTAGAAGGATACAGTTCCACAGAGATCCAGGGATTTCTGAGCTTCTTGTAGTGACTTGAACGGGTTGGATAATTATAAAATGATATCATCAGCGAAGAGTCAGATTTTGTGTTCTTTGCTGCCTATTTTAATTCCTTCAATGTTATGCTTTGTACAGATGTATTCGGCCAGGGGTTTTATAGCTAGTGAAAAAATGATAGGGGAGAGGGGACAGCCCTGTCTTGTCCCATTCATTATTTTTAAATTATGGGAAATAGCCCCTGATGTCATTACTCTAGCAGAGTGAAGCATATACATTGTCATGATTGCAGGGTTGAGGATTTCTGACCAGCAATAAAATGGGTCCGAGTGACATCACTGGTTGCTAATGATACCTGCACCTACCGATTCCTTAACAGTCATTGACAAGAAACTATCAGAAATAGTAGCAGAAAATAACCACTGCTATATATGATGTTTGGCTACTATCAAATGAGCAAAAAGGATGGTGTTCAAGAACTCTTGAACAGGTACGGTTTGGTACTAACCTGAAATTTGACAAAAACAAAAGCTCTTCCCTATGTAACACTGAAGTATGGCCCTGGCTGTAGCTTCATGGTCAGCGATTTAATCACATGATGCAAATAAAAGGAGTAACTGACCTTCAACACCGGAATGTGATCATGAAAGAAAATGGATATAGAAATAAATACATTAGCTTGACACAATCTAGAGAAGAGTTGACAGCATCAGTTTACTAATTTCTGAAGCTGAACTATTGAATCCATCCAAGGTGTGAATTATAGCAATTTTCTGTTACAATGTGATGCCACACTGCATGCTTATGACTAGATGTATCTGCTTGTCTACTTTTTCAAAGCTGCAACTGTCTCATCAAACTGAAGTGCTGCTTTATTTTCAGGCCACCTTCATGGATATTTCAGAAGGAAATAGAAAACTGACAGACTTGTGCAAAGGCCACACAGGCACTAGTGCTGGCAAATTAAATCTCTAGGGGGTGGTAACAAAACACAAAACAATAAATGTAATATATGTTTACTGTGTGCAAGGTATTGGAAATTGTGCAACCAGAAATATTTATAGCTACTGAAAAGCTTTGCAAAAATAGCCCAGGGAATCACATAACTGAAATGTGGCTCTGAAAAACAAGGGACTATTATATAGTAGTAAAAATGTAGGCAGAGCGTGTTAAGATGTTATTGCATAATATCAAGCACACAAAGCTGTCTATTGATGGCTTGTATTTGCCCTTTGACAGGCACATAAATGTGTATGCCTAAAGCCATGTGTCCCTGTTATGTCCTGCAAACATATCCTTTACTGCTCCACTCATGGCTTAACAGAATGTTTTTAGCCATGTAAATTCAGTCAAGCTGATCATTGCAGACAGCACATAGAACAAAGGGAGTAATAGAATGTTGCAGTTTTAAAAATTCACTCAAACCAACAAACAGCTACATACATAGTTAAAATGCATACATGTGACCTGTTTTGGCCTCTAAACCCTTTATAATTCTATTCAATTGGTCTTGTAATCCAGATTTCTCTGCCAGATAGCCAAGTCCTAGAGCTGTCTGCAAATTAGAGAGCAGTTAAAATAGGTGAGGGTAAATCTTCAAATAGGTGTATACCTGTTCCTAAAACAACTGTGCTCACACTTTAGAGATTTCCTCCTGGATGTATGTACAATTTATGGAATACAGAATAATCCAACACATAACCTAGCCTTTGTTTGGGCAATGTAGCAGCACACCAATTAGGTTACCCAACAAAGCAGTAGTTTGCTAAATGGCTCAAAGTGTGACTCCATCTTCTCAGCCTCAGTGTACTGTTCAGGAGATTATATGAGACTGATATCAAGATTATGTCATATACATATACTAGAAGAAAAACATTTACCCATATGGGCACATCCAAAGGTAAAAACGTTTGATCATTTACACAGTCCTAGGGCAGTGGTTCTCAACCTCAGTCCTCAAGTACCCCCAACAGGCCATGTTTGCATGTTTTCCTTTATCTTGCACAGGTGCTTTAAATCGGAGTCAATGTCTTGGTATTTTGGACAGCTATTTTATGTAAGAGAAATTCTCAAAACATGGCCTGTTGAGTGTACTTGAGGATCGAGGTTGAGGACCACTGTCCTAGGGTTATAATCTTCAAAAGAACCCATATAATGCTTTATTTTGCGAGAAATCTGAGGGATGTAAATTTAAAGAGTAACTCCACTTTTGCTGAGAAAAAAACATTATCCTCTGGGTGATCTATGTACATTACAAGGGTTTTGACAGACTTAGTTCCACATTCTTACCTTTTGTTATTCTGAAGAAATCCCTGTGTGCTTGTCTGTGCCCATGTGCAGAAGTGAGTCTAATGGGAGTGGTTTCATAATTATCAACCAGCTGCTGCACCTGCAGGGTTCTAATGAGAAAAGTGGCAGGGCCTGCATCCCATTAGAAGTGATTTCTTTTTGGGAGTATCTCACCAAAAATGACATTTTTGTTGCAGGGGATGCCTGAAATCTGACTTGTATCATAGTGCAGACTTCTGGAAAAATTAGTGGTCAAATCACACAAGCAGGAAATTACATATCTGGGGGGCATTCTGTACACATTCGGTGTACAGAACACCTCCAGGTAGCCATATTGCATTGCATTTCACAGAAAATTACAGAGCTGCAGGTTGAAAAAGGAAAGGTAATTTTTAACGACATTCCATTATAATATGACTTGTTTCGCAATTGTATACGCAATATTATTTTTTTTTATTTGCTATTTTTTGCTCTTTTTTTCCCACAAAAGTGGAGTTACCCTTTTAAATAAGTTACTTATACCTAAGCTGCTGCAAGATGTACTCTTCTCAAAGCATGGAAAATCCCATCTATAACCTTGTCAGAATTCCAAGTGTAGCACTACCCCCACAGGGGCTGCTGGTAACTGGCTCTCCTACTTCTGTGCAGCCTGGCAACATGCATTCCCCGCTTGCATCCAGACACAAGACGTCAGTCCCTTGGCTTTGTTTTTGTGTTTTACTAGGGGTAACAACTTGGATGGGTAAAAGGATTTATGGGATGCCCAAATTGAATAAAAAACAACAGGGAACAACTCTCTTCCTCTTTATAAAAAGATCCTGGCCTGCTTTCCTTCCTATACACACAGTCCTTTAGTAGCAAAAGTCCATTACAGACTAGGAGCTCTTAGCCCCTTTTGCACATAGCACACAAAAACTTGAAGCAAACTGCACGCAGGAGTGTGTCCTCTCCTTGGATAGATTTGCTCCCAGCTACACTGCTTGCAGGCACTACCAGCCTTTCTGGCTGCTCTGAAGATCTCCCAGGTCAAGGTAATAAAAGAGTTAAGCACAGCACTGTCGTTTTTTAAAGCGTGCTACATATTGCGTTCTTTCCCCTTGAATGTTCCTGGGTGTGCTGCTTTTCCATGTCAAACTGCTCTGTTGAAAGTATCCCCCTGAGCCAGCCCAAGCCAAGAAGACCCCTCCTAGGCCACCGTCAGTCTCCTCCGCGCTCCATCTTCCACCCAACTCCCTTGCTGCCATGATTCATTTATATTTAAGGGCTGAAACAGCCACCCTGCCAGACCAACTGCCTGTAGGTTTGCCAAGTTCCCCTAAGTATGCAGAGCAAGGCCTATTGCCTCTGCCCAAACTTCTAGAACCAGGGGGAGGCACCAGAGACCTGCCTGTGTGAGTCATCCAGCATGACCTGCAATAAACCCTGAGCCAGATTCTAGATTCACACTTACCATGGGCCAAATACATTTTCCTGTACTTCACTACTAGCACACTAGAGGGTGCTACACAAGTATCTCAGTGTTTAGAACAACCAGAGAACAACCAGCAATCATTCTGTTACAATGATTTTGTAGAATGCTGATTTAACCTCCCTGGTGGTATTCCCGAGTGTGGCTCGGGGTGGATTTTCAGTATCAAGAGCGGTAACCCCGAGCCACACTCGGGATTGCATCGCTGGATCCAGGCAATGTTACTCACCTTGTCCCCTGGATCCAGCGATGTCCTCCCGCGGTGTCAGCGTGTCTCTCTGCCGCCAGATGACTCCTGTGTGCCGGGCTCCGTTCCCTGCGGGCGTCGCGTCGCACGGGGACGGAGACCGGCGGGAAATTCAAAAAGTGAAACACACACTATACATACAATACACTGTGATCTTATAGATTACATTACTGTATGAAGTCATTTCACATCCCCTTTGTCCCTAGTGGTTTGCCCAGAGCCCTGCATGCACTTTTATATAATAAATGTCATTCTTTCTGCCTGGAAACATGAGAATGTCCATAGCAACCAAAAAGTGTCCCTTTGTGTCAAAAGTGGTTTTTGATCAGCTAGAAAACACCGATAGTAAATAAGAATCATTTGCAGAATTGAGTGATACTGATTTTTGGGGAAATTTATGATCAGACACTGAAAGTGACAACAGCGACAATTCTGCAAATGAGCAAATTTCTGCGTTTTTGGTTTGATTACATTACTGAATACATTTTATTACTATTATATTATTATTTTTGATAATTATTTTTATTTATTTATTCTATTATAATTTATGATTTCATTTTTCAAACTTTTTCATACCCGGGATGTCTACTAGACTCTTGTTTGGACAGATTTAAGGGACTTATTGCTAAGAATTACAGGCCTACAATATAAAACGCCAAATTTTCATGCAAAATAATTGTCTCCATGCAGAAAACCATTACCGCTTTCAGCAATAAATTCCAGACTCAGTCATACCGCCAGGGAGGTTAAACCCAACTCCCTTGCTGCCATTACTCATCCACATTTAAGGGCTGACACAGCCACCCTGCCAGGCCAACTGCCTGAAGAGGGGCCTAAGTTTGCAGATCAAACCCCCTTGCCTCTGCCCACTTCTAGAAATTTCTCCAAACTTTTAACTTTTCAATAAGACAAATATGTTGAAATTTTTCTTCAGATAAGTGTAGCATTTTTCCCAGTCTTTTGAAGTGTAATGACAAGTGCAATGGCTTTCCTAAGATCTGTCTCTGAGGCAAACTAACACTGACTGAGAGAACATATAAGAAACAGGTAGAATTTAGCTAGAACTAAAAACTAAACTAACTACCATTAAACAGGAGGGGAGAATAAAAGAAGAAACCAAATCACAGTTAAACAAACTGTAGAGGCCCTAAACCACCAATAGATGTCATCATACGTCAGAACAATAGAAGCCTGATACATTTCAATGTCATAGGTGAAAAAACATATAGGTGGAACAGAGCAGATTTTACTACACTTCCATGGTATACAGCTATTTGCTTGTTTATTGTGTGTGTGTGTGTGTGTGTGTGTGTGTGTGCTTTTTGCATATGTCTTTTTTATATAGGCAACATTTGTAAAATAAATGTTGTTTCAATAAAAAAAATATTCAAGAAAAAATATGTATGATTACAGTATTTTTGATTAATACTGGAGTTTGGTTTAAGACTACTTTGGCTTAGGTTCTTCAAGATTGTTGATGCATGGTTTTATCAACACATCTCAGCAAATTTACCGCTAAATAATGTACAGATTGTAAAGATGTAATTGGTTAGTTAGTGTTTTACACAGAAGAAACATCACCAGCTAATTTACTATGTTTATGACCTATACTGTAT
Source organism: Glandirana rugosa (assembly GCA_018402905.1). NCBI lineage: Eukaryota > Metazoa > Chordata > Amphibia > Anura > Ranidae > Glandirana > Glandirana rugosa. The sequence goes on along the minus strand of BLSH010341530.1, from coordinate 1,208,038 downwards.
GCCTGCATCATAAAGTAATGTATTATTATTGGTCATAGCCCATACTAATACAGTATATGGATATTTTTACAAGACCTAGTTCCAGAGACAGTAAAAAAATAGGGCAGGTGGTACAATTACAGTAAGATTTACACAATAGCTGTATAGTTGTGATAAATTTGTTCTTACTTATCCAATTGATGTGGCAGGTCCAAAGCAAGGAAAGGTATTTTACAGTTTCTTCCTCTCATTAAACTCGGTACTCATGAGGGCTTCCAAAAAATAGCTAAGAGCAGCTAAATCCATAGTAAAGGTTACAGCTTGACTATAGTAATTTATGGTTGTGAAGCCAAGAGACTTTGCTAAATAAGTCAGAAATATAGGATCATTAATCACAGCATCTCAAACCAATGCAAAATATCAGATACGGTAGAGTTGAAAGCGAGAAAAAAAATCGTATTTTTTTTCATCAGGAATAAAAGCCATTGATCTTTGTAAAGACGGTGCAGTTTAATGAATATAGCTGCTCAAAAATATATTTAAAAAAAAATTATGAAATCCATGCAATATTTTAAATTTAATTTTGCTAGAGAAAAGTAAATACTACAGAAGCTCTCAGACGACTAGTTATATTTCTTTCTTCGTCACAGGAAATATATTATAAATGTTTATATTACACTAAATGATTAAGTAGCATCAAATACAAGATTAGGTACAATCAGCATTAAAATTAAAAAAGACATCTACTGAGTGTTTGATGAAGTCAAAAATTTACTCAGTACACCTATTCACAAATGTGCCCTTTTAGTAAGAGCAGAATGGTAGAGAAAAGGGGTAAGGGCCTTGGCACATAGGTAACTGGATGAGCATATCAGCAGTGTTGATGCTGGTATTTGGTGTTGGTGTGTTCATTTGACAACCCCCCCCCCCCCCCTTCTCCTCGCTCTATACAAAATTTTAGTAATATTAATGAAATGAAAAAATAATGATAATAATGCCTAGAAAAGAAACAATGACAGTAAAAAATGTAGTGACCCTTTAGATTAGTGGTGAGTGGTAGTAATGCTCCCATCAGAATCAACAAAAAAAGGCTATTGGTGTCAGTCATTACTTACCCAAGAGATGAGAAGAGAGGTCCACTGGTCACACCCCACTGGTTCTGTTGAGTGGTGTTGGCGCCAATGCTGTGCAGGCACTGTTTGGGGGGGGGGGGGTGGCTCTGTAGTGTGTTGTTGGTGCCAAAACTGTGCAGGTATTGCCTAGGGTGTGAGACTCCTTCCTCCCCTGCTCACTGCATAAATCTGAAGGTGTAATCATGGTTTAATTGTCTTCTGCAGATGAGCACACAAATGATCACTGTGTAATGTTTTGCTAATACAGTCCCACTAGAGGTTTTTTAGGCAACTGTAGGCATGGGATATCTATAATTAAAAATGATTGTTTAGCCATAGCTTAAAACAGTAGGCATTTTTAAACACTTTCTGACTGGTGCTTCATTGCCTTCTTGCAGGTTTAGGGTGCAGGCGCTGTTTGGGGGGGGGGGCCTCTGTAGTGTGTTGTTGGTGCCACAACTGTGCAGGTATTGCCTAGGGTGTGAGAATCCTTCCTCCCCTGCTCACTCCTCAATGGAAGCCTTGCAACTTCTGGAGGAGACCTAAGAATTCAGTAGTTGACTCTAGTTTAGAAAGGCTGCCCTTTCAGGTTTTCAAGCATCAACTACATACATCTGAAGGTGTATTGATGGTTTAATTGTCTTCTGCAGATGAGCAGACAAATGATGTGTGTAATGTTTTGCTAATACAGTCCTACTAGAGGTTTTTTAGGCAACTGTAGGCATGGGATATCTATAATTAAAAATGGTTGTTTAGCCATAGCCTAAAACAAACCAGTAGGCATTTTTAAACACTTTCTGACTGGTGCTTCACTGCCTTCTTGCAGGTTTAGGATGCACCTATGCGCACCTCCACCTCCCTCCGCATACACCTGCTGTGATTGTATACAGCGGGAGTCTGTCAGCAAGTCCTGGCCAATGATTCATGGTTGGGATCTGCTGATCGGCTGTGTCCGATCACAGCCCAGAACCCTGTGTTGACAATAAGGGTTAAGAAACAAAAACAGACAAATCACACTGTCATTTTTTTTTCAACAGACGCTACTCCCTCAAGAGATCTGTAGTAAAAGCAGCACGCATTACACCTTTCACATTGTTAGGCACACATTTACCCCCCATAATGGCCTTAGATGTTAACCCCTTCCCAGCCAGTGTACAGTGTATATTATTAGTACTGATCATTGTATTAGTGTCACTGGTGATGTCAATAGCAGTTTACCAGTTCCCCTCCAGCGTCAGTTAGTGTCACGCCATTACTAGTGTAAAAAAAAATCTCATATACTGTATATACCATAGTTTGTAGATGCTATAACTTTCATGCAAACCATTTATTGTTTTTTTTTCCAAAGACATGTAGCAGAATACCTTTTGGCCACTTTTTTTATTGGGTATGTTTTATAGCAGAAAGTAAAAAATATTGTTTTGTTTTTTTTTAATTTTCAGGTTGTTTTTCGATTATGTCGCAAAAAATAAAAATCCCAGTGGTGATTAAATACCACCAAAATAAATCTCTATTTGTGTCAAAATAAATAACTAAATATCCTTTGGGTACAGCATTGCATGACTGCCCAATTACCAGTAAAAGTAGCACAGTGCCAAATAGCAAAAAATGGTCTGGTCATGAAGGGAGTAAAATCTTCCAGGGCTCAATTGCTTAATGTTAAATGTCTTGCATATGACAACAAAAGGCATCTACAATTATCATTATCCTTTAGGTTTAGGGAAGCTTAAGGTCAAAATTACAATGGCAGACTAGTTTTAGGCCTAGTAAACATGGGCTGAATGTCAGGCGGCATCGGCCGGTTCAATATAAACCAGCCGACATTCGGCTCCTGTGTACTGCTGGTGGCTTCTGTGAAAGGAGCATGGCTGAAAATCATATGCCGACCGGCTCTCGATCAGCAGACTGGAGTGTTCTGGCTGGGGCCTGCCCCCCTGTCAGAACAAAACACCTTAGCAGGAAAGATCGCTGGACTAACTTTGCATAGTTAGTACAGCGGCTCCGACGGGAGCTGTCAGTTTTTTTTCGGTCAGCCCTGCTAGGTTGAATGAAAAAAAAAAAAAATACTAGTGTGTATTAGGCTTTAGAGAGGCCCAAAAAAGGTTTTGTGTTAAAAGGTTTTGTGTTAAATAAAGGTAATAGCAGGCACCTTATGATGTGTGTTCTTAGGCAGGACATTTATTTTAAATGATGGAAAAATAAAGTTAAATTACAGAAAACTAAAAAGCCCTTCCTTGCAGTGGGGTTGTGTCTGCGCTGCATGGGTTAACTGCTTGTTTAGTCTAGATCTAGGTGATGGTAACAGCACTTTTATAACCTGATTCTCCACTCCCCTGGCAAATGGTGCTTCCTTCCGCTCCAGCAGTGGACTGCCCCTCAGCATCCCCTTGTCCAATACAGGTCTATGATCCCTACATTGGTCTTTATAATGTCAGAGGACCTTAGATCGCCAGACTGCAGGGGAGAAGATGCGGTCTTGACCAGTCTAGCAGAGCAGAAGAGCCTGATGGAGCTGTAAATCAGTCAGATAAAAGAGCTTTACCTGATCCCCTAGGCCAATGGTGACTGGTGCTCAGTATTTTGGGGGGTGGTAAACAAACCTGCCTCAGTAATTCACACCGTCACCACCCGCCACCCCCCCATGGAAGGCGGACGAGAAGGCGCCGGTCTCCCCCAGATGGGAAAGGGACGGGAAGGCGGCGATTTGAGGCCTTACCGTAGGGAGGCAGATGGGATCTGGGGTGAGATGAAGAGATGAGATGTGAGATGAGCTTGTCGAGGGAAGAGCTGGGGCCTCTCCTCCCAGCTGAACAGGAAGTGGGTTCTGAGACCCGATTGGCCGGGAGTCCTAAGACTCCCTGACCAATCGGGTCTCAGGACCTGCTCCCTGATTGACCAGGAGGAGAATCAGGAAGAAGAATCAGGAAGACAATAGGGAATATTAATTCACTATTGTAACGCAACTAGGTGGGCCTTTTTTGAAGCCAACTAGAGCCTCCGGCTCTAATCACAGGCTTCAAAAAAAAAAAAAAACATTGAAATCCATGCCTTTGGCACCCTGCATGTAGATTAGGGGCCGGGCACATGGATATGGATGGGCCGCCACTGCCCTAGGCATAAACGAAGAGTTAACTCTTGCAGTGTAGATGCAGCCCCATTGTAAGGGAGTTCATCTTTAAGTGCTAGGAGGTTCATGCTGCAGTTTTTTCATGTCAAAGATGTTTGAGATAGAAAATCCAAGCATGAAAATCCTCTAGTGAGCTGATGATTGCTGTATTATCTCAGCATGAAACCAATGGAAAATGCCGCAGTCATGTAATGTGGAAGAGAAAAAGATAACAGACATGATATTGCAAATGTGAAAAAGTTTATTTCAGTTGCCCTTAGCAACCACTTAGGTTCTCTCTTCTGTTTTGTTGATATGACAATGACACATCCTTTTATTCCTTTTTATTCCGTACAAATCACACTGTCATTTTTTTTTCAACAGACGCTACTCCCTCAAGACAGTTTGTGAGCCAATGAAAAATAGTCTACTTTTCCCAGGATGAAGCACTTGATTTAGTTTTTCGTTTGAAAAAGTCCCAAAAAGAAAAATACAAGCAAGGCAATAAAATAAATGAATTACCCAAAGCCGGCAGAATGCTGGCATGCATCTTGAACTCCCCAGGCTCCAGTTAGTGATAGGTCATTAAAGGCAAAGAAACCTGAGTTTGCACAGTGACAGATTAGCTAACTATTGCAGTAGCTGTTCTACAGGTACTGTTCAGGCTGGCAAACACATTGACCAAATTTATTGTACCCTTGGCTGTTTGTTAACCTTGTAAAAGAAATGCAGTCATTTGCTCTAAGTCGGCTTAGTGTTGGTTAATTATCCTTAAAAGTCTGTCCACATCGTGTTCTCTGAGTTTTACGATTTCCAGTGTGCTTTGCTAGCAGATATGCAGTGAGGTAGAAATGTGTGTATGGATGTAGATTCTTAAAAAAGAAAGCAATTTTTTTCTGAGAGCCATTGTTTCTCAGAAAGCAACACTCTTTCTTCCTCATAACAGGCCAGTGCTAGATCATGGTAAATATTAATAAATTGAGAATGTAAGGTAATATTCTCATTGCTCTAGTACAAGTAAATGTGAGCTTGTTTCTTAAAGTGATATTAAACCCAAAAGCAAACATTTATTATATTGCAGCTTACCTATTCTTAGATGTTATGGCTGCATTTGTTATCTTTTTTTAGACTATCTATTATTTTCACCTGGTGATCTAACCAGTAAGTCTGTTGTTTTTCAACAGCACAAACTGCCTTGCAAATGAAGCAGTTAGAGGATTGTGGCAAACCATGTAACACTGACCTACTGTACGTGTTTACAGCTTTTGTTTATTTATGTAAATAAAACCTTTACCCCAAAAAAGGAACAAAACAGTTGCAGTAACTGCTTATAAAGTGTTAGCTGAAGTTTGGCTTCAGTTTGTTAGTGTATCTAAATCTGCTAGTGCATCTAACTCTCTCCAGACTCCCCATACAGACAATGCTGCTGTCCAAAGGTGCCCCTGTGCTCCTTCATCCAACATGGGGGCACTCTTATTCAGAAGGTGTATTACTGGCTAGATCACCAGGTGAAAACAGAGGGAAAAAAAACTAAAAAAAGAAAATGAATGCAGCCACCACATCTGATGATTGGTAAGCTGCAATTTATTACATTTTTTGGTTTTGGATTTAATACCGCTTTAACTACTTAAGGACTGTAGGCATATGAAACATTCATAGCAGAGCTGGGAATTGGTCATTTAGTGCCAATAGTGTTACTGTAGCCAAATGACGGCTAGAGGGTGGCCAGTGAGTTCTGAGGGGGGCATCTATTGGGGCGTGCATCCGGAAGTGTCCATGATCGCTGGGTCCTCAGGAACAGGGTATGATTGCTTCGTCCAATGATGGAGCGATCACTTTGTCAACAAACCTGTGTCACGGCAGGTTCGGCTCCCTCCTCTCATCACATCGATCGATACAGTGTGTGAGGAGAGGAGGGAGACAGTGAAGCAGCGTGAGTGGGCTGGATTTGGAGTGCCCACGGTACTCATCAGTGACTTATCAGTGCCATCACAGTGCTCATCAGTTTCATTATATTGCTCATCGGTGCCATAACAGTGCCCATCAGTGCTATTACAGTGCCACCACAGTGCTCATCAGTGCCATCGCAGTGTTCATCAGTGCCACATCAGTGCAACCACAGTGCTCTTCAGTGCCATCACAGTGCTCATCTGTGCCACATCAGTGCTATCACAGTGCTTATCAGTGCCACATCCGTGTCATCTCAGTGCCACTGTAGTGCCATCAGTGCTCATTAGTGCCACTACAGTGGACATCAGTGCCACATCAGTGCCCCTACAGTGCCAGCAGTGCCCTACAGTGCCTCACAAAAGTGTTCTAGGTAGTCAGTAAATTATATGTGTATTTTACGTCCCTAGAACACCCTATGCTGATTTCTGCATGTTGGGCCTCTGTATGTGGCCAGGCTGTGTAAAAGTCTCACACATGTGGTATCACCATACTCAGAAGGAGTAGCAGAATGTATTTTGGGGTGTCATTTTTTGTATGCACATGCTATGTGTTAGAAATATCATATAAATGGATAACTTTGTGTAAATAAAATGTGTTTTTATTTTCTTTCCACATTTTCCAAAAACATATGGAAAAAAAAACATGTTCAAAAGGCTCAATATGCCTCCTAGATTATGTCTTGGTGTGTTTGCTTTCCGAAATGGGGTAATTTTGTGGGCGTTTCCATTGTACTGGTGGTCCAGGGCCTTCAAAAGTGTAATAGGTAGTCAAGGAAATGAGATGTGTAATTTATGTCCCTAGAATACCTGATGGTGCTCCCTGCATGTTGGGCCTCTGTATGTAGCCAGGCTGAGAAAAAGTCTCACACATGTGGTATCACCATACTCAGGAGGAGTAGCAGAATGTGTTCTGGGGTGTAGTTGCAAGTATGCATATGCCATGTGAGAGAAATAACCTTTTAATATGACAATCTTCATTTTGCAAAGAGTTGTGGGCAAAAATTACAACTTCAAAAAACTCACCATGCCTCTTACTAAATACCTTGGAGGGTTTACTTTCCCAAAAAGGGGTCATTTGGAGGTATTTGTACTTTCCTGGCTTATTAGGGTCTCGAGAAATGAGATAGGCCATCAGTACATCAGGTGTGATCAGTTTTCAATGATTGGCACCATAGCTTGCAGACTCTATAACTTACACAAAGACCAGATAATATACACTGATTTGGGTTATTTTTTACCAAAGATATGTAGCAGTATAACTTTGCAATATTTTATAACAGAAACTAATAAAAAATCATTATTTTAAATTTTTTTTTTATTTATAGCGCAGAAAAGAAAAAATCCAATGGTGATTAACCACTTACCAACCGGAAGGTTTTGCAGCTTTAGGACCAGAGCACTTTTTGCGATTCGGCGCTGCGTCGCTTTGACTGACAATTGCGCGGTCGTGCGATGTTGTACCCAAACAAAATTTGTGTCCTTTTTTCCCCACAAATAGAGCTTTCTTTTGGTGGTATTTGATCGCCTCTGCGTCATTTCTTATTGCCGCTATAAACAAAAGAAGAGCGACCATTTTGCAAAAAAACCCAAATTTCTTACTTTTTGCTAAAATACAAATCCAAAAAAAAATATAAAAAAACATTTTTTTTCACCGTTTTTGGCCGATTTATATAATTCCTCATATTTGCGATAAAAAAAATTGCAATCGGCGTTTATTGATTGGTTTTCGCAAAAGTGGCCGCGTTTACGGATGATGAGAATTCATTTCTGGGGTTTTTATTTTTTTTTTATTTTTTACTAGTAATGGCGGCGATCTGCGATTTTTAGCGGTAATGCGATATTGGGGGGGACATGTCGGACCATTTTGACACTTTTTTGGGACCAATGACATTTATTCAGCGATCAGAAATTTAAATGTCCACTGATTATTGTGTAAATGTCATTGGCAGTGAAGGGGTTAACCTGCAGGGGGCGATCTAGGGGTTAATCGTGTTCCTTGGGTGTGTTCTTACTGTGGGGGGGTTGGGCTAACATGGGCATGAGAGATCTAACTGATCCCAGTGACAGGGATCAGTAGATCTCCCATGCCCCACTGACAGGGCGGGGAACCGCCGTGTTTACATCGGCGGTTCCCCATTCTTTTCCCTGTAGCCACTCAACGGGTCCGCCCGAGCCGCGGGCACACTCCCCAGGAGTGCGGCGGGGGCACGCGCGCGCGCCCCCTGGTGGCCAAATGCGAATCGCCGCTAAATAAGCGGCGATTCGCGCAGGGCTCCCCGACTGCCGCCGTGAAAAGAGAAAGAGAAGCAGTTAAAGGCCACCAAGATAAAGTTATAGTTGTGTGAAAAAAGGGACATACATTTCACATGGGTACAGTATTGCATGTTTGAGTAATTGTCATTGAAAGTGTGAGAGCACTGAAAGCTGAAAATTAGCATGGTTAGGAAGGGGGTATAAGTGCCCAGTGGCAAGTGGTTAATCTAATTGTTTCACCTAAGGCCTGTCACTTTCCTGGCATATGAAAGGGTTCACGACCACTTTAAAGCAGCATTTGAATATGTGGTAAGTTACTTTTTTTTACACAATTAGAGCTTTTTTTTGGTGGCATTTCACTACCACTGGGTTTTTATTTTTTTATTAAATAATAGAAAAAATACTGAAAATTAAAAAAAAACAACTTTCTTCTTTCTGTTATAAAGCACATCCAATTAAATCCCATTTCTTCATAAATTTAGGCCAAAATGTATTCTGCTACATGTCTTTAGTAAAAACCAAACTGCTTTTTTGGGGGACACTATACTATTGCAGACATTGATAGTTTTGATCGTGATTGAGATACCAATCTGTACAGACTGTGGAGTTGATTTACTAAAACTGGAGAGTGCAAAATCTGGTGCAGCTGTGCATGGTAGCCAATCAGCTTCTAACTTCATATTGTTCAATTAAGCTTTGGCAAAAAAGCAAACTGAAAGCTGATTGGTTTCTATGCAGAACTGCACCAGATTTTGCATTCTCTAGTTTTAGTAAATCAACCCCACTATACTACTAAGGGCGGTAATCGGTGACTTGTAATAGCGTGACAGGCAATCTTTCACTAACTGACCCTGGCTGTTAGTCGCTAGTGACACGAATATAGTGATCAATAATAATAATGTACACTGTACTAATTGCACTGGCTGGGAAGGGGTCAACATCAAGGGGAAATCAAGGGGTTAACTGTGTGCCTAACAAGTGTAATGTGTGTAATGTGTGCTGCTTTTACTAACAGATATATCCACTTTTTCTCCCTGAACTAAGCGTTGAATTTAGAGAGAAGACAGATTGCTATCTGCTATCTATTGAATACAGATCGTTATCTGTGTATTTGTCAACACAAAACTCTGTGCTGTGATTGGCCACAGTCAATCAGCAAGTTTCAGCCAAAATCATTGGCTGAGATCTGCTGACAAATTCGAGCTGTGTCCAATCACAGCTTTGGTCAGCAGGGGGCGCATGCATGCGTGCCCCAAACCAAGAAGTACACCGAGACGTAACGGTGCCTGGCTTTGCCACTCGCTCGCAGTATATCTACTGTGAGCGGGCGGCAAATGGTTAAGAAACACTGCTCTAGGAACTTGCAGTTACAATATTTAAATGCAAACATGCATCGTTCTCATTTCACAAAAACATCATCATATTGTCACAAGGAGCAGATTTACATACATGTCATGATGTCATATGATTGCATCTTTGTAATGTATGTTTACATTAATAACCTTATTTCATTTCAACATCTCTATGTATTTTTAGCACTTACAGTACATTATTATGTGTCACATTCCTATTTCAATGTGGAAACACCTATGCCTTAGGGACTTGTCTCACCTTCGTATTCACAGCACGTGTAAAGTAAATTAGAAGGGCAATACGTGTTTTATTCCTTCCACTACACTATGAACAGGAGTATGCTGCTGTTTGCAAATATATATACTGTGCATATTAAACTAGGTAAGTTATTTCCTTGCATGCCAATATGCAAGTCTGTGCGGCAATGTAAGTCTACTGTGACATGTAGCGATATCAGTTTGCATTGATTCCTATGGGAAATCCATAACCTGCAAATATAGAGAAAAGACTGCTACATTCTTAGGGGAATTGAATGAAATTACTATGTACTAAATTGCTAAATAAACAGTAATTTCTAGGATAGGATTTTGTATAATAACCTCCTACAGGGAGATGAATCCATTTTATGTAACCCAGTAGAAAAAAATATTGTGCTGGTTAATAATGTGGTGTAGACAAGCACTGTTTTCTTTAACCTTTTCAGAACAGTGTTTAGAGAATGTAATACAGCCAAAGGTAGGGTACCTTGTGTTATTCACAGTCCATAACACGTAAGGATGTGCACTTTGGGACTGAGGATAAATTTAGTACAGCGCAAACATCAGTAAAGTAGTAATATAAGGTACATTAAACACAATATAGGGATACCAAAAAGAAAAAGTCTCTTAATATCCAAGTATATGAACACAATTCACTTCTTCTCAGAAACATGAAAAAAACGAAACATTTCAAAACTAGAAAAAAAAAAAACAAATAAATCCTTAGAATGAATATTCTTGCCACCTCTTTGTGCAACGATCACAATAAATCAAAAACAAAAACCAGTGCTTTCTGGCAGCTCACCCCAGCTTTAACTCCTGTTTTACCAGAGAGTCAAAGCATGTAGTTCCCCTTGAGGGATAAATGGAAATCTGTGCGGATTGATGGATATCCTTATAGCTTTCACAGCTCAGCTCTACCGGCCATATAAAACAGAAAACATACCACATAAAAGGCACTAAAAAGCCATTCCAGCTGTAAAACCCACCGGCTTACCGCTTACTGGTTAGGAATGATAGCGGGATAGTGTCAGCTGCTGACTCCTTACTCCATACGTGTTGCGTCATCATGTGGTCTTCCTTCACGAGGAGTGAAGACAAGTATCCAGTTCTTCTGAGTATCATGATTGTGTGACTTCTTACTTTTCTCACACATAATAGTGATGGTGCTTGGTGATTTGACCAATTCTTTCACACGCTGGGAGAGAGAGTCCCGTTACTTTGATTGGAATTTGACTTGAGCTTACACAGGGAGTGTAAGTCAATGGCAAGTAAAGTGATTAAGGTTAAGTATTAGATACTGGTTTTAAAGTAAGCTTGTTGTTTGCCTTGTATATGCCCTATATCCTATGCACATGCACTCTTTCCTTTGATTCAATTAACATCTGCTATATTCTTAAAGAGGAACTTCTTAAAATGCATTCTTAAAGTGGAACTTCACCCCATGGTTCTTTTCTTGCCCCTCTTGTTGGGTTTCTGAGTTATCCTCAAAACATACTCACACATCCAGTGGATCCAGTTTTGACACTTTTCCTATTTCTGTTTAGTAACCTTTTTTGGTCCACTCCCTTCCTTCCAGTCTTTCTTGCTCCAGGGCCTGCTTAGATCATTGCTCTTCACTTAATTTCTTCATCTCCTATATTTGCTCAGTGGGTTTTCTCCTATTGCTCCCCTTTGTTTAGTATTCCATCTCCCTTCCATACCCATATCTCTGAGCTTAGTTTAGCAGCTATAAAAACAAGATATATACCTCCACCTGTAGCTATTCAGATAATATATACACCGCCCCCCCCCCCTCTTATAACCATATACAGTATATAAAGAGAACAAAACTCAACACTTAAAAAAGAACAAAATCTAGAAGTCAAAGCCCAACTTCAGGCTGATTTTACATGTATCCATGTAGGAAGGTTGCCACAGCATTGCATTGGTTAATTGGTTAAATGTTCAATTGGCTGGGGAGGAGGAATAGCAATTCGTACACCTAGATAAGCCTGCACACACCTGCAGAAACATTCAGTACCCCTGCTGTGCCAATATTATGAGTCTTTATAAAACTCCAACACTTTCTGATAGGTATCAGAGCTCCCTTCCATTGACCTATACAATTTTATAGTCTGTGTAAGGGATACCGAATGCAGGCATCCAGCAGCAGCAGGGAAGACCAGATCAGTATAGCTGTACTTAGGAAAATGGAATCAGACTAAGTTTAATTAAGCATGATTTATTAATAGTGAAACAAAGCCCCATCAAACAACAGCAAACAGTATTCTAAGCAAACATTAAAATATAATGTATGGGCACATTATTAGTGAAAAAAGTGGCAGAAAAGCTGACTAGCACACTAACTATGCTACGACCGGGGGGGGGGGGGGGGGGTGGCC
>BLSH010341530.1:1169844-1195635 GCA_018402905.1 Glandirana rugosa | reverse complement strand
GGCCTAGATAAACAATGCATACCCAGGAATGGGAACAAGGGGAGCAGAGATAGGATACAGGATAAGGCAGAGATCAGGATCAGGTTAATCGGCAAGCAAGTATGTGGCAAAGCATTGTAGCATTGATGAAAATCAAGGGAGGGGTTATATACCTTCCAAGCAGCCAGGATCAGGTGGAGCCTAATTACTGGGATTGATTGGCTGCTGGGAGACACCCATTAGTGGCCTCTGTAAGTTCGCCCTTTAGCTATAAGAACCACGGTGCCTCCAGCAGGTGATTTAGGTCCTGACAGTCCGATCGTTATATAATGGGCTGCCCAGCTGGTGAATTGAAAAGATTGGGAGGCAGGAGGGAGTGGATGAGTTCTGACAATACCAGTCCAAATGGCCTGGCATTAAACAAAATGGAGACCCTGAAAGCTGCTGCAGGTATGCAAAGAAATCTTTAGGTCTGGCGCTTTATACTTGATTTCAAAGGCAATCATCTTATAACAGGAGAAGGTAGGGAAAGAGCTTTCTGTGTGTAGTAATCATCATCTCACCACTCATGCGCCAGACTTAGTACCAATCAGTCTACTCATTGCCACCTTCCTGCACCCAGCAGTCACTCAGCCACACTTCTAGAATATTGCACTGACTCTGTGATTGCTCAGCAGAGCTGCCTTTCTGATTGGTTTAAGATGGGTTCACGCAGACCTTTTATTTTTGTTCACCAGCAGGTTGAATGAAAAAAAACAAACAGATTTCTCCATCCACACAAGCAAGGTGGATGCAGGAATCCCCCCCGCCGTGACATTGTAAACTGACAGAGGGGACTCCTACCTGTCAAATGACACTGATCAGCACTGCAGCTGATTGGCTGCAGCTACAGTTCAAATGAAACATTTCTGGCAGATCTGCTCGACAGAAATCACTTCTGTTGAACAGGGAGGGCTACACACAGATCGAAATTCAACCAGCCACTGCTGAACTTACCAAATGTCGTTCTTTCTGTACCCAACTATAGGCTCAATGTACAGCCTATTATGACCGCAATCCATGGGATGACACCAAATGAGCAAAGTCGCTGAAAAATTGCTCCATGGTTTTGCCACAGGTTTGCCACAGTTTTGCTGCATTTTCCAGCGGCTGGCAGTCAAAACGTCCCTATCCTGACTGTGATTCTTCCGCGTTCAGGATAAGGGAGGTTGAAACTCTAACTGCAGCAGCTCCTAAACTCTGATAAAAGCCTATGTGTACATGAACACATTGGGGTTGATTTTATAAAGGTAAATCCACTCTGCACTACAAGTTCACTTGGAAGTGTGGTCGCTGTAAATCTGAGGGGAAGATCTGAAATCAGGGGAAGCTCTGCTGATTTTATTATCAAATCAGAAACAAGCAAAAATGCTGTTTTTTATTATCCTTGCATGTCCCCCTCGGATCTACAGTGACTGCACTCCCAAGTGAACTTTCAAGTGCACTTGTAGTGCAAAGTGGATTTTCCTTTAGTAAATAAACTTTTATGGAGTTGAGTTTAGGAGCTTTGGCAAAAAATACCAAATGCTCCTAAACTCAAGTTTAGGGGCTGTACAGTACATGAAGCTTGAGTAGTCTTATCACCACAACCCTGGCAGAAATCAGGAATGCCCTGTTTCTGATGTACCTTAAGGGGCACCTCTTCTGTCTTCCCATTGGCCTGGCACTATTACACAAAAGAGAATTGTCCATGTGTAGTTATAAAGCTGTATTAAAATATGAACCAACTGATAACAATATGCGTGGAACAATAAATCCCTTTGCAGGTTTTTGACATTTGTATGACCCTGAAGTTAATCTGTTAGCATTTAACCACCCTTTCCATCAGATTTATCTGTCTTCATTTTGCAGTTTATGAAATCTATAAAACACAGGATCCAAACGCAAACCCACCTACACTAATGATCCCATGACTGCACCAAGGTGTGTGTAAGAAACCAATAATTCAATGAAGCTGCCACTTTAAATACAATCAAATAATAGTAACACATCTACGTAAGTAAGTAAGTAGAAGTGGCTGCAGAGGAGATGGACTGCTTGTGAGATTGCCACTGAAGAATGGAGACCAATGTGAATTATCATTTAACCCTTAAGGGAATGATACCTGACTTGCCGAGCATAAGAGTGTTGCTTCAGCTTCTATGCTCATTAAAGCTCCTACTGCTTTTATGATGTGTTTTTGATGCTTCGGTGGTGCTTCAATGAGGCTTCGGTGGTGCTTTGATGAAGCTTTGGAGGTGCTTCAGTGATGCTCTTTTGAAGCTTCATCGAAGCTTGCCAGATACCCTGTGTGTTGATATCTCAAACTTGCAATTTCTCCAAAACAAAGTATAGCTAAAGCTGAATTAAATCCTCTCAAAAGCCTCAGGTGCTTCAAGCGATTTTCAAACAAGCTTTGTCATAGAGTTCTATAGAGGCTTTGAGGATACTTTGAAGCACCACTAAAGATACATGGGGTATAATTTTTGAAGCAAAGCCGGAACAAAGCAAAGCAAACACAAGGTGTAAACAGGACTGTCAGCTAACCATTTTATTTAGTGACATGAGCTTTTACTGGCATTAACCACTTGCCGACGGCTGATCGGCAAATGACGGCGACAAAGTGGCTCTGCAACGCGGATCGCCGTCATATGACGGCGGCCGTAAGATCGAGCCTAGTGAGCGTGCGCGCGCCGCCGGAGGCGCGCCCGCACGCTCACTGTGTCCGGGGAGGGCCAGGGAGTGGGTGCGGCAGAGTCGATCTCCGCCGGCCACCCGCGATGCCCCCCCCCCCGGAGTGAAAGAACGAAGGTCCGTGTAAGTAAACACGGACCTCAGTTCTGTGAAGGGGGAAGGGCTGTGATCACAGCCTTCCTCTACACGGAAGGTGTGATCGCTTCCCTTCCCCAGCTAGGGCAGTCCCCCCACAGTTAGAACACGCCCAGGGAACACAGTTAACCCTTAGAGCGCCCCCTGCAGGTTAACCCCATTCACTGCCAATGGCATTTACACAGTAATCAGTGCATTTTCATAGCAATGATCGCTGTATAAATGCCAATGGTCCCAAAAAAGTGTCAAAATGGTCCGACATGTCCGCTGAAATATCGCAGTACCGCTAAAAATCGCAGATCGCCGCCATTACTAGTAAAAAATAAAAAAATAAATAAAAACCCCAGAAAGGAATTCTCATCATCCATAAACGCTGCCACTTTTGCGCAAACCAATCAATAAACGCCGATTGCGATTTTTTTTATCACAAATATGAGGAAGAATATAAATTGGCCAAAAACAGTGAAAAAAAATGTTTTTTTATATTTTTTTTTTGGATTTGTATTTTAGCAAAAAGTAAGAAATTTGTTGTTTTTTTTTTTGCAAAATTGTCGCTCTTCTTTTGTTTATAGCGGCGATCAGAAATGACGCAGAGGTGATCAAATACCACCAAAAGAAAGCTCTGTTTGTGGGAAAAAAAGGACGCAAATTTCGCTTGGGTACAACGTCGCACGACCGCGCAATTGTCAGTTAAAGCGACGCAGCGCCGAATCGCAAAAAGGGCTCCGGTCCTAAAGCTGGAAATCCTTCCGGGGCTGAAGTGGTTAAGAGAGCTTTAACAAAGCCTGTCTAAAGCCCTGTTTTGAAGAAAGTGTAAACTATCCCTTAAGGCAATTATTTCTTGAGAGTCGACACAACCTTCACATGGTGTCGTGAAATGCTCTTAAGCAGGATTATCCTTTTCATGATTTCCTTGAACACTTCATGTTTTATCAAATTAAGAACTTTATGTATATTTTTGGACTTTTAACTTAGGACTTTTATTTATTTCAGTCACTGGGTGATAATATATGTTTATTACACATGCTAATTGATAATAGTGCCACTGTTTGCTGTGTATTTGTTTTACTACGGTAGATGTGTTATTATTCGTATATGAGATTTGCCTACATTATTGCCCAAAAGTTGCAACTTTTACAGCTACCTGTTTTTACAGAAACAGTTGGTCTAAATCACAACTAAGAGTCCAATTCACAATGGCAGTTTTAGGTTATTTCTGCTGCATATCACTGTTTTATATCTTGATGTTTTCCTCTTAAATTCCATTAAGTATATACGTACAAAGCCAAAATTTTCTTTTAGCTTTGGATGAAGTGGCAAAGTGTTAGTACCCTGTCAGGTTTTTATTACTGTCTGTAATCTCCCCTATTGGGGAGATACACTCTTTTTATTCATCCTAGTGACCACCATTACTGTCAAAGAAAGGGAGGGGGAAAAAAACATTTAAAGTTGTCACTAGAACAGGAACAGGAATAGAAAGGAAACCCTCCAATGGGTGCACTTGTCTCAATAGCAACAGATAGGATTTCTGTTACATTTTAAAGAGTTCCTTTTTAAAAACAATAATAAAACCCACATGGAACCAATTGATGTTTACAAAATCACCTCCCCTTAAACAAGTCTATTATATTTTATGTGTAATATAATCTAGGTAGTAGTACATTGACAGCTGATTAATAAATTAAGATGAAACAACCTAAATGATTATGTCATTTAGAGTATTTGATGAAGTACCTTCATCATCCAGCAAAGGGTCAGCAATAGAACAGGAAGGAACACAAAAGAGCTAAAAAGTGATTCTCACCCATTGATTTCCATTTTTCTCATGACTATTCTGTTGTATGTGCAAGTTGCACTCGGGAAATATCAATATTTAAGTTAGCTGATAAACAAAGCAAATTACTCAGGGCGGAAGCTATGTGGGTTCTTGTCTATCCAGATGGATCAGCATGTTTTACTTTCTTTAGATCATATTTTAGCTAGTTTACTTCCATGTCTTTCAGATATTATTGGTTTTATGTATAAAACACTGCAAAGGAAAACTGGTAAGATCTACCAAAACAACCAGCTGGATGTTTGCTTTGATTTTCTAATTTGTCATAGACAAGTGACAGCTTTGTCTGATTACACGCTACAATGAGCCCCATTGTCCTTGTCTACACTAATGAGTATAACATTAAAATTTTTCCCATCAGAAGTTTCATATCCATAAGTGTTCCATAATATTTTTTTGATCTTCTCCATTTTGTCAGTACCTCACACGAGTAAAAGTATAATTTATACTGAATATGTAGATACTGTACATATCTGGGGTTTTTGTGTACAATTATCAATTATAAGATAATTATACTGATTCATGACTATGACTCAATCCTTTCATATCAACCCCCCTAAGTCCAAACACTCCTACCCTGCTGGCAAGTAGTAGTTGTTCCTGATGTCCAGTACATGTCTTTTTACTTGAAACTTTTGGACTATTCAGTTTGTTTTCTCTTTAACAACAGTAAAGATATTTTATCTGCTTGTATTAAAAAATGTAAGCAGTACTAAAAGTACATCAATAGAACAATACATAAATGTATTGTCCAAAGACTTTGTATTGTACAAAGACTTTGCATTGATATGTATGTATTGTTATTTTGATGTATTTTTAGTGCTACTTATATTTTTAATACTTTGTTTGTGATCAACACATTTTTTCTAGCTGCTATATTTTATTTCTAGAGGGTCTAAGTGCTAATGTCATGTAGGTTTTTTTATTTGCCTTTAATATTATTTGTAGCCCTGATGAAATTGGTGCATTTTGACTTCTGAAACGCGCTGCTTCTGTTACTTTTGGTTTGCAGTAAAAAAAAAATCTGCCAAACCTGCATTAATGTTTTTCTTTCTTGTCTCTGACTGACATGCTCATTTTCATGGCCCTGAGGAAATTGGTGCATTTTGACTCTTGAAACGCGCTGCTTCTGTTACTTTTGGTTTGCAATTAAAAAAAATTTGCCAAACCTGCATTAATATTTTTATTTCTTGTCTCTGCCTGACATGCCTCATTTTCATGGCACATACTTCAATACACAAGGGACATTCTTCCTGTGCATGGGATATGTCATCTTTATTGTCAGTTCTCCAAAACTTCTCACTAGTTCAACAATTAGATATATATGTCTTAGATTTTATTATGGCCAGTATAATCTGATGAGCCAGATAGAGTACATTTTGTTCTTTTATTAAATCAATGAAGCATCTTGCCCTAGTGGAGCTCACAAATGAATGTACATAGCGTAAATTTAACTAGTACCTGCCACATATTATGCAGTCAAATAGAGAACAAGGCAGATAACCTATCAGAATGTTTTTGTAACATTGAAAGGCATATGAAAAGAAGACTCAACACAGAAGAAACCCGGACGGACATGAGAAATTATGCAAAAAGCCATCAATACAGCATCCCAGTCAAACCCAAGATCCAATGCTGCAAGACATCTGTGACAGCCATTTGATTTCTCTATGCAGAGACCTAAACTCTTCATACAATTGGCAATAGGTCTGACATCCCTTTAACTTTTTTAACATACATTTATGTCAATGAACCTTCATATTGAGCTTTGCCAAGAGGTCTATTGTGATCCTTCATTTTATACAATATAATATTACAAATCTGCCAGCTTTAATAGTCTTTGTCTGAAGAACATTACTATAAAAAAAAGCAGAACTTAATCCATTGATTTAAAATAGAGCTATGGCTTTCCATTTAAAAATATGTTCTGCAGCACTTACAAATTTCTCTTACTCACTCTGTAAGTCCTACAAATACTTGTTGATCCAACTAGTGAGGTGCACCTAATACAGCTTCTTTTTGATGGTGTGGCAACATTGCTGCACTGTTCCTGAATTCAGAGCAGAGTTACCACTCTCACATAGGCTGTACCTGCTTGCACTACAGTAGGATGAAAATAGTAGTGGGTAGCCAAAGTTGGCACTGCTATTTCACAAGCCTGTAACCCATCAGTCAGCACCTGGCCACACTTCATCCTGCCAATTGCTTTCTGGATTGACAACACAGCTTCTGTCGCTGAAACCCACTATGAGCTGCAGTGTCTGAGAAGAAATGCATACAAGACACAAAAAAGGAGTATTTGGTTACTTTATGAGTTTGTGCTTCACATAATAACTGGATTCGGTACTTACTTAAATTGCCACAAAGCAGACTTTACTTGTACTTTAAGGGTACTTTCACACTGGGGGTGGTGGGGCGTTATCGGTAAATCCCCGCTAGTCACATCGGGAATTTACCACTGTTAAAGCGGCGCTACGGCGTTGGGAGCACTGCACTTTTAACCCTCCACAAGGGGTTAAAAGGGGGTTAAAAGTGCTCTCCGTGTTTCCGAGGCGGTGTGCAGCCGATTCGGAAGCGCTACTCCATTCAATGGGCAGAGGCGTTGGAGGAGCGGTATATTAAAGCTCACCGCACCGCTCCAAAGATGTGGCTTGCAGGACTTTTTGTAACGTCCTGCAAGCGCACCGCCCCAGTGTGAAAAAACTCCAGCTTTCACATTGGGGTGGATGGGGAGTGATTTTTGAGTCGCTTTACAGGCGCTATTTTTAGCTCCTCAGTGTGAAAGGGGTCTAACAGTTTCCCAAAACAATTATATTCAAGGTATGCCTTTTATAATAACTGTCACAGTTACCAGAGTGCTTATACCAGCCCTCAACTGAACTTTGAAGCCCTCAAATGGCAAGTGCCATATCTGATCACTTGTGCGGCACCATGGGCACTGCAGACCTAAATAGAAGCCAAGATAACACCTTTCTCGGCTGCAAAGGATAAAAGAGTTTAGTTCTGCTTTAAGTTTTTGGGTTTTATTTCTTTTTTTTACATATTAATGGTTTTGTTTACCATTCATTTTATTCTATATAATGCAGAGTCAAATAGGATAATAAGGATTTTCTTTCATTTATAAAGGACATCAGCTGCTTTTTATTTTGCCTACATGCTGATGATTAGCATTCATCAGAACATTAATCTCTATTCAGCATTCTACCATTTTAACTTATTAAAATAAGTATAATTTGAACTGAAAAGGCTCAACTGCTGTTTTAACATTGCCACTAAAGGCTAATGGCTGCTTAGAAGCAATTTCCAAAGGCAATTCCTTTGTACTGAAATAGCAAGAGATAATAAGCTACAATTTGTCAAAAGGAGAGAAAGAAACAGAAATGGCTAGATACAGATGATACCTTTTTTTTTTTTGATTAACTGAGTTTTTAAGGAGCAAGATTTTTTTTTAAAGAGGCTGTAGTGATATAAAAGCAATTCACAACTGACAGGAGAGTGTGATTAAACTGGGTGCTCCCCTGGTAAAGATAATTTTTTTATGTTCTTTTAGTGGCTGGTTTTTCTGGCTAAAAACACTCCACTTTAGCACATATAATTATGGCTATTTGCTTTAATATCTGAATTTGACAACATAGTAAATCCAGCTGAGTTGATAACCATGGCTCCCTGGAATTCAGATTACTTCAAACTCTTGTTGGAAGAAACTTTTATATAGTAACAGAACAGAAGGTACCGCTACTTTTATATTTTTTAAATAGCGATATCTTTGATGAAAGGCAAGTTTGAAATTTGAAAGTATTGCTTTGTCTAAAATGAATTGTTTTCCCTCCATATGGCTGTTTCTTCCTCTGTAATAGGAACTTGTTCCTGTACACGGGCTTCTCGTTCTGCATGTGGCATCCGTCACTGAAGCCTCAAGAGATCTCATTAGCAGCTTGCACTGTAAAACACCATATTAAGCAAAAAGTCAATTGAAATAAACACTTGCTACAGTGTTCAGCAGGTCTTTATTGTTGTGTTGTTTTCACTTGGGCAGTTTGTCCATTTACTGAGCATGTGATCATTAGTTTGCTGGAACTTCAGTGCTGGGCACTTAAAGAATAAGTATACTTTTGTGGTAAAAATATCAATGACATGTTATGCCGGTCCTTGTACTTGTTTGATTCAGTGTTGATATGGTAGAAGGAGCTTTAATGCAGCTTTTGTTTTGCGTTATGCTCTGAGGAAGCAGATGCAATCACTGAGCTCTACAGGGGACTGATGTTATGACTCTACTATCCGAAACCAGATAAGGAATAAAAATGCACTGCCTTGATATCTAAACCCTACCTTTTAGCTCTACAAGGACTTTTGTACAGTTGACGATTTTTCCAAATGCTGGCAATCTCAATAAAAAGTACACTTAAAGAGCATGAAATCCCAGAGGCTAATCATTAAAAAAAAACCCTGTACACAGCTTCCTTGAGCTTATGTAATAGAAAATTATTTCTAAAAATGGCTGATAATACCTTTGGTGTCAATGATTATGAGCAGTCACTTAATTGCCATCTATATATAACACTATGGTGGGGAAGCTTGGTAGTCACAATCTTTTTATGCAGGAATATTGTGAGAACAATTGGCAGGCAGGCTCTGTGAAGGAGTCTGTAACACTTGCTTTGATCCACCTCTTGACATGCTGCTGCCTGTGATTTAGTTAGTTGTGAGCATCATGGGGCACAGTAACCCATAAATACAACTTTTTTTTCCAACACAGATCCGGAGCACGCTCGATGCAGTGGCAACACTGCAGAAGCTAAATAAGCCTGCATATCATTGCCACCACAAAGCAGACACTGGAAATCACTGGAAGGCTCAACAGATATTTTTAGTGCAAGTTATATTTAAAACGGTACAATTTTATTTTGGATCCTGTAATTTTTTTTTTTGATTTTGAAATTACAACCCACTTTAAAGTGGTTGTTAAGCCACTAATATAAAATCATCCCATCCTCTCTGTAATATAACAATATGTGCCCCTGTGCCTGTGTTATATAAACAATATGCCGATCGGTAGCTATATCAGAGCCGAGGAGTCACGTGATCGAAGGGAGCTGCTATGATATAGCTACCGATCGGCATATTTTTTATATAACACAGCCACATGGGGAACATATTGTTAAATTACAGAGGGGATGGCATGATTTTATATTAGATATGATAGCAGCAGGAGGGGAGGGGGCGGGCATTGACACGAGCAGACAGGTGGGGGGGGGGAAGGACAGAGGAGATCTGCAGCTGACAAAGGCATGTAAACTGATCACCGTGTCAGGGCTCAGCAGCCATGATATACCATGGTCAGTTTACAGGGGAGAAGGTTTAGCCAGGCAGGATCAGCCAGTTTTTTTAGGTTTTACAGGAGGCCAAATTACACAGAACAAGCACTGTGCTGTATAACATGCTTTAAGGGAATTAAGGGAACAGGATCTGTTTTTTGTTTTTTGTTTTTTTTTTTTTAGGTTAACAAACGCTTTAAATAAACTGAAGTTGACACAATGTACCTGGTTTCTACTTGTCTAGGCTTTGGTCACAGAACCAACATTTAAAGGAAGCCAGAAAACTGTCTTTTTTTTCAGGTAAGGTAAGTATATATGCCTGTATTTGTCTATTTCATAAAGATATTATAATTATACTTAATGTGGATATTAGTTATATATTATAGCAGATGGATACCAAATGTCCTGTGATATTACTGCTCCAGCAGAAACAAAGGTGTTTTCAGGGTTTTTAATAAGTAAGCTTTATTTTATTTTTTCTTTTCTGTTTACCCAGATATGAATCATTTGAGTTTATTAGCTCAGTTCAATCTGTAAAACCTTTTTTTATCAAAAAATATTAATGTGCTTAAAGTGTCAAGTTCACCTTTTCACAAAAAAGTGAAACATTGAACAAACACCCTACAACACCCTACACTAGCCCCCGCTGCTCTTTCCTCTGTGGGTGATGAGCTGTCACTGCCCACGAAGAGGGTGTAGTGGTCTGGGGATTTCAAACCCCCACTTTTTTTGCCCTTCTTTCATTAGGGCTTCTGGGACAGTTCAGCGAGATTCTGATTAGTCAAAATGGTCATGTGCCAGCACTGATCATTTAGAATTGACAGCTCATTACCCACAAAGGTAAGCAGTTGGGACTTGGAAGGAGAGGGGGTGATGGTTTGGGGGGTAAAAGGAGTTAGTTTACCTTTTTATTTGGGGGGTATACTTACATGGAGGTAAGTGTCTGAAAGTGACATTGAGCATCTGCTTACACATTGGATGTACTGGCTCAATGTTAGAGGAGATCAGCGATTGGAGGGGATGAGGCAGGACATGGCACCCAAGACAGTTTGTGACAGGGCTGCCTGAGAAATTAGACACCATTCATAAAATTAATAACGCTTAAAAGTCCAATAGTTTGATCAATCAAGCTTAAGCAGCGCTCTTCTGTGTATTTTATACCTAATAACACACAGTCTAAAATTAATAGACATTAATAAGAGTCCATAATTGCACCCTGTGACAGGTGAGTCCAACTAGTGCTCTCATCCACTGAGTGATCCTTTGGAAGTTTAACCGATGTAAACCATATGGCACCTTCACTGCACCATGTAATCCCGCTCCTCTTAGAGCATACACTCACCAGTTAGATCTTTAAAAAATGCCTTGGAGTATATATCCTTATTAAAGGTAATCCAGAGCCCAGAACCAAGCAGAATCTCTCAGCTGGTGTTCTGAATCATCGAACACTCAACTTAACCGGGCATACATGCTCCAACATCACCTCCCATCTCATTAATTCATGAAATGAGAAAAGAAACAGACCTCATAGCATAACCCTGTTAAGCATCTATTCCCCAACAAAAGAACATCTTCTCACATTGCACTTATAAAAAAACATTAAAAACATGCATCCAAGGCAGACTTATAAAATATTAATTAAGTTGTACAGCAAGGCACGATCCTCTCTCACCGATCCTCAGATTATCGCTCAAGGTGAAACCCGGGTGGAGATCGGGTCTGCTGACAAATTGGAAAGCCGCGTGGTCTCGCCTAGATGCGTTTCGTCATTCTGTCTTTTTCAATAGGCGTCATTTAGATAGGAAGTGATGTAGGAGCATGTATGCCCGGTTAAGTTGAGCGATCAGTGATTCAGGACACCAGCTGCGGAATACTGCTTGGTTTTGGGCTCTGGATTACCTTTAACCTCTTCAGCCCCAGAAGGATTTACCCCCTGCCTGGCCAGAGCACTTTTTGATATTCGGCACTGCGTTGCTTTAACTGACAATATCACAGTCGTGCAATGTTGTACCCAAATAAAATTGATGTCCTTTTTTCCCACGAATAGTGCTTTCTTTTGGTGGTATTTGATCACCTCTGCAGTTTTTATTTTTTGCGCTATAAACAAAAAAAGAGCGACAATTTAGAAAAAAATATATATTTTTTACTTTTTGCTATAATACATATCCAAAAAAAAATATAAAAACAAATGTATTCATCAGTTTTGGACGATATATATTCTTCTACATATTTGTGGTAAAAAAATTGCAATTGGCGTATATTGATTGGTTTGCGCAAAAGTTGCCGCATTTACAAACCATGAGAATTAATTCATGGCATTTTTACTATTTTTTTTACTAGTAATGGTGGTGATCTGTGATTTTTATCAGGACTGCGATATTGCGGCGGACATATCGCACATTTTTGACACTTTTTTGGGACCATTGACATTTATACAGCGATGAGATCTAAAAATAGCCGCTGATTACTGTGTAAATGTCACTGGCAGAGAAGGGGTTAAACTGCAGGGGGCAATCAAGGGGTTAACTGTGTTCCCTAGGCATGTTCTAACTGTGTGGGGGCTGGGCTGGCAGGGGCATGACAGATCTAACTGATCCCAATGACAGGGATCACTGTCATGCCCACTGACAGAACGGGGAACCACCACGCTTACATTGGCAGTCCACCGTTCTTCCTTTCTAGAAGGCAATCGCGGGTTGCCGACGCACATCAAGTCCGCCAGACCCGCGGCCACACGTGGGTATTAGAGCACGCTGTCGGCTGCAGGTGCGTGGATCACCATTTATAAATGGCAATCTGCATAGCGGAATCTTAATACAAACCTTATGAGCTGCTATACAATCCTGTCACAAGCTGCCAGCACTCCTACACTTCCTTCATGTGCAAACCTTGAGAATATTTATATATATAGTGCAGCGCTCTATATTCTACTCTTAAAGTGCTCCGTGACTATTATGCTATTAGGTTGCTAATAGCCCCAACACTACCTAATATAAAGTGCAATAACTATAAATAATATACATTGCAGTGATTATAAGCTCATTCACAGTGTAAAAAATTCAGAAAAAAACAAATAGTAATTCATCAAACATTAGTTTCTCAAAAATATTATAAAATAATAATTCATCAAAAAATATTAGTGAAACATATATTAGTTCATTAAAAAAATATATATAAATTCATAAAAAAAAATAAAATATATCAATAGAGAAGTCCATAAAGTGCTCTTGTGAAAATCGTAATATCCTTCACCACTACTTCAGAGTCTATAAAGTGCAAAACAAATATTTTTCTGAATGGGGGAGAACCACTATTTCCACCAGTGTAAAAACCTCCACCAGTTGTGCCCTCACCTTATGGGCATAATGTATACTCCTTTGGTCTATATAAATATCTGACACACCTTGCTCCAAGGGATCAAACAACTTTCAGTTCATTCCTTTAAGCATGTCACCATGAACTCCAAGCGATCACATGTGGAAGTAACAAAGCTGACATAGTACTTTA
This sequence comes from Glandirana rugosa, assembly GCA_018402905.1. Lineage (NCBI taxonomy): Eukaryota > Metazoa > Chordata > Amphibia > Anura > Ranidae > Glandirana > Glandirana rugosa. The sequence continues at coordinate 1,182,153 of BLSH010341530.1, read as the reverse complement.
TCTTTCATAAAATGTATTACATTAAGCCACATAACAAATGAACACTCACATGTGCAATATAATATTTTCGCATTTGCATAAACAGCGATATGCCTGGTGTCACCTGTCGCCGGTCCTGCAGCCCCAGTTACGAGTGCTACCTTCAAAACTGCAGTGCTCCTAGCTGCCCTTCCTGGTTCCCCGTCCGTCAGCCACTCCAGTCCCTCCTACTAGTTTCGTCACAATCGTGTGACTTCATCTGGGAGTTGTCCCTGCGTAGCGGAGCCAACTTGCCGCAGTAAAAGTAGGTGAGGCGCTTGGCAAGTGGTTAATAAGGATATGTACCTCAAGGCTTTTTTTTAAAGATTTATATGGTGAGTGTATACGCTATGGGGAGTGGGATCACGTGTGGTGAAGGTGCCATACGGTTTACATCTGTTAAGCCCCCAAAGAAGCACTCAGTGGATGAGAGCACTAGTTGGACTCACCTGTCATAGGATGCACTTATGGACTCTTATTAATGTTTATTAATTTTAGATTGTGTATTATTAGATATACAATACCCAGAAAAGTGCTGCTTAAGCATGATTGATCATATTATTGGACTTTTAAGCTTAATTAATTTGATAATTTTGTCACTATATCAGCAGCTCATCCATTTTATTTTATTTACTTTATTTATTTCAATATATTGCATTTATTGGTCTGCTTATATTTTACTTCATGCAAATGATCAGGATCTGTTTCACAGAAGAGGCAGAGAGTATTCTGAGCAATGTGATACTTTTACACAGTGCCAAGCCTGCCATACAATATAATTTTGTCAGTTGCATTCATCTGGGAGTTATAAGAGTGAATACAGTGTAAAAATCATAGGCAAAGTGTCCTTAGCTTGCGGCCATGGACTGTTTTTTAGAGAGTTGTGCTATTTTTTCCAAATGGGATGCTTTAATCTAGGGAATTATAAAACACCTTTTCCCATCATGTTCTATTATGTTATATCTGTTATAAGTTGCTGACTTAAAGGTTATGTTGTTCTAGGCCATCATTACACCTACAGGCAAAAATTGGGTTACCAAAATGTTTGTACTCTGATTTGCAATGCTATTCAACTCAGTTTGACAAATCTAGAAAACTTGACAGGACAGAAATATGGATTGCTGTTGGTCACTTTCATTGTTGAATGTTTTAGAGCTATCATTCATATTCATTCTGCATTACTAAGTGAGTCACTGATCATGACAGATCTAACTGATCCCGATGACAGGGATCACTGCCATGCCCACTGACAGAACGGGGAACCACCGTGCTTACATCGGCGGCTCCCCATTCTTCCTCTCTAGAAGGCTATCGCGGGTCACCGGCGGACATCGAGTCCGCCCGACCCGCTGCCACACTCAGGCAGAGTGCGGCAGGTATGAGAGCCCACAACTGCAGCTGCGCAGATCGCCGTTTATAGATCTGCGTAGCGGAGTCTTAATACAAACCTTATGAGCTGCTACACAATCCTGTCATGAACAGGCATGTGCATATTATTTATGCTTACAACTGATATACTGGTAATTTTGCATATTCTTGGTCAGTAACTCATAAATTAGTAGAAAGAGTACGGATAACAATCCCAAAGCGGTACGGATAACAATCCCAAAACAAGTCACTGATGTCAGTTCTCATATTTCTTGCCTTACTGGATCTTTATCACAATTCCCATACTTACATTGTTTAACTCTTCTTTGTAGACATGTTTCAGGGTGAGCCTAGTTTTTTGGTGGGCGATTGTGAGCACTTCAGAGACCAGGCATGCATCAAAGTTCTTAATTTTCCTAGTAACCTGTATGTTTATTGATTGGTACTAATAATTAAGATTTTAAAGCTCAAAAAGCCAGTAAGGTTTAATCTATGTGATATTGGGTAACCAATTGCAATATACTGTATGTCAGGTAGTAGAAGTTGTGTGTAAATATATGGCTCATGAAGCCCCATAAAAATGTGGTTTGCTGACTAGAGACCATTCAAATGAGACAAGCATGAGGGCCACTGAATAGAAGCAAAGTCTTTTCTTGCTCAGGGGGTCTCTGGATTGTGTCCATCATTTCCTGACAGCAAATGTTTTGGTTCTTGTAAATGGAGCTGCAAGAGTAAGATTATTTTAGAAAATAAATGTAAACCCCATTATATATTTTGATTTTTCAGCACTGAAAACATATCCACATTTTTTTTACTCTTATACCCCTACTATACAAGTACTATGTTTTCTACAATATTGCTGGACAAAATTAAATATCTTGGTAGTCTCTGATGTTACAAATTACAATCTGTGCATTATTTATTTTTTTGCTATTTTTCATTGCTGTCAGAATGTTTTTTTTAAATATGTTTAAGGCTCAATATTTGGACAGATTGGCTCCTAAATTCTGAAGCAGTATGTTCTTTCATGTTCCATGGTCTCATTGGTAATAAGGTATTGAAGTTATTACAATGTTTTTATATGATGATCAGAATATCAGACAGGTATTAGTAGGCAGGGCTGCTGTTAGAAATCATGGGGCCCAGTACAGCCTAGCTGACAGGAACAGTGAACCATGCCTAATAAGGGGCTACCATCCGCATTTACAAACCACTCATTCATGCAACCTGAATATATGTGAGAATGAGCCCTTAATTATGTTTTAATTATTTTTTACAATTTTAGTTTTTTTACTGCCCTGCCGAGGTTGGTGAAATATCAGGGGTCTAAACAGACACCCAAAGTCTCACTTTTGAAACAGAAAGAGATTGAGGACAAAGATTCCTCAATCCTTTTCTCTGTAGACTCAGCTGCAGAGTGAATGTACAGGAAGCGCTCTGTACAGAGGCTCTCTGTTCATTCACAAACTGAAGCATTGTAAACACAGGGAGGGCCACAGGGGGATTGGTTCCAGTAACTGCACCCACTCCTGCTGCTATGGGCCCCCCTGTTAATCTGGGCCTCTATGGGAGGGCAGTTGCTACCCCCTTATCAGCAGCCCTGTTAGTAGGTATACATTTAAAATATAAATAAATAAGTCCTGTTAACTTTTATATTCAAAACCTTAGTGTCTGAAGACATTCATGCTAGTTACATTGCTACTGCATTTCTGCAGTTTTGAGTTGTGTTAATATTTCAGCATCACTCTTTGTCATTCTAAATTTATGAATGCAGATATGTGTATGTCTTCGAAGTATTTTAGAATCCCTCATGTCATGCAAGTCTTTTCTGCCCTCTTGGAAATGCAAAATGAGACATTTCTAGCTGCTAAATGTTATTTAGGATTGTAGAAACCCTGCACTGTGTGAGCTTGTCATGTCCACTGACAATCTGCACAAACTATTCTCACAGCTCTAATCCCTGATGTTTGTACTGAGCATTCAGGACTGCTAACTGAACCCGTTCTATCTTCTGACACATTACAGACAGGAGATAGAGACATGAGCACAATGCACAGGTACGAAAGGACAACATGACGGATGGGGAGAATGAAAACAGCTTGTCATTAAAACACCTCAAACAAGGGGAGTTACGCATCTCTTTGTGACCAAATCAATTAGGAAATGTATGAGAAAAAAGAAAATCTCATGCATAACAATGGTTGGAAAATTCACTGAAAATTATTAATTGTCAAATCAAAAGGCAAACTTCAGACAGACATGTAGATGCTGCAATTTAGTTAACTCAGGAATGCAGTGTTCCTGCTGAAGGCTGTCTGTTTGATTCTGGTGTTTATTTTTTGTTCATTGCTGCTTTACTAGTTACATTTCAGTAGTTAATGTTCACATCTTTTGCACTGTCCTGAACCTAAGCCTTTGAAAATCCTGGCCTTGTGTTCTAAGCTTCAGCCCTACCATGTCTCAGAACCCACTGCAGCCCCATATACACATTACAGCAGGAAAGAGCTGCAAGAGACTTTCACGTTGAAGACTGAATCATCATACAGTAGACTCTTCTGTCTATTGTATCATGAGAAACAAGACTGTTATTCCCCATATATAAGAAAACTATTAGCGTGTTACAGAAAAAAAAAAAAAAGTTAGAGGCTGCCTAATACTTTTACATAACAAGAAACTATTAGAGATTGATCTCATGTTCCAAAACTGCCACCATACTACTGAAAAAGTGAAAAGTGGTCAATACCCTGTGCTGATGTACTAAATATAATTTATAACGCAAGCTTTTGACATTTACAGTGTTAACTAGGTTAAGTGTATATATGTGTCCAAGAATCCTCAGATCTTGGAATGTTTATGTAAATACCGTTATGATGATTCAATTGTATTCACATATACACTTAAAGTGTTACTAAACCAAGGAGCCCGCATTCATTATATCTGAACAGAACATGGAAATACAATATTTTAGTAAATATAAACTGCTAAATACCCTTTCTCATCAGCAGTATATAGCAGTCTTGTGACTTCTACCAGTGCCTGGTTAAAGATTGTAGGAGGAGTTTTCATACTGTACTGAGCTGTCCTATCAGGATCCAGGACCCCTGATGCTCTGTCTGGACAGTGCTGATTAGCCCTGCGCTGATCACATACACTCTCCCAAGAAAAAAGAACTCTCTAGCAATACACACCAAACTTTGCATGCGCAGACTGACTCCACTAACTCCAATAACTTTCTTATTAAGGGGAGAATCTGTGCATACAGGATCAAACAGCCTTTTTACATAATGCAGAAGATTAACCCCTTCCACAGTGAGTATAACAAGCATGCTTTACTGCATATACAGACTGATTTTACAGTTGTGGGTTTAGTAACACTTTAAGCCAGTTAACACTCAGTTCTCTTCTTAAGACATTGTGTTATCACAGTATTACTAGTAAGTGTGCATGAAAGCTGTGTTCCAACAGCCAGTGCTGGGAGAAATAATTCAGTTATCTATAGTTCTCGTGTGATATCATAGGTGCCATGACAGAAGATGTGTTATTTCTCCCAGCACTAACCAATCACAGCTTCTGTACATTATCTAAGGGACTTTGTATCAACAGCTCCCACCCTGACACATGGTGGAGGTTATCCACAATGATATCCATTGAGTGAAGCTCTGTCCATTAAACAGCAGTTTTCTAAGTTCACAGTTAGGTATGGAAGCCTGTATAAACAGGCATTCCTAACTTTTAATGGTAGAAAAACTACTACACTACTTCTTGTACTCATTTATGTCACATCAGGGTTATGTCTTGTGTTCAGAACAACAGCTTTTGAGTTTAAGCTAAAAAGGATGGGGCTTTGCATGCTAAAGAAGCTTGACAGGTGCATGAAGTGTTGATTAATTCAGTTAACATTTCATATCTGTGTAGGGTTTTAACTCCACAATGACAGTACTTGACTGCCCTAGAGGGTCTTAGACATGGGTGAACTGTCATGTTATTCATCATATCAGTTGTGCTAGAACTGCCTTGTTGACTGAACAACAAAGGCAGTTCTAGCACAAAAATGTGTTTCCTTGGATTTGCACCTTTAATATTGTAAGAAGGCACTGGTCAACAGCTGTATATATATATATATATATATATATATATATATCGCATATACTTTATATATACAGTATCTGACAAAAGTGAGTACACCCCTCACATTTTTGTAAATATTTTATTCTATCTTTTCATGTGACACTGAAGAAATGACACTTTGCTACAATGTAAAGTAGTGAGTGTACAGCTTGTATAACAGTGTAAATGTGCTGTCCCCTCAAAATAACTCAACACACAGCCATTAATGTCTAAACCGCTGGCAACAAAAGTGAGTACACCCCTCGGTGAAAATGTCCAAATTGGGCCCAAAGTGTCAATATTTTGTGTGGCCACTAGAGTTGAGCGAACCCGAACTGTAAAGTTCAGGTCCGTACCGAACTTTGGGGTGTCCGTGACCCGGACCCGAACCCGGACATTTGAAAAAAGTTTGGGTTCGGGTTCTGGGTTCGGGTATTTGATCACGCATGTTGAATAGCTGCAGGGCAGCCAATCAACAAGCGTTTCACTGGTTTGCCCTTAGAAGCCATTACAGCCATGCCTACTAATGGCATGGCTGTGATTGGCCAGTGCATCATGTGACCCAGCCTCTTTATAAGCTGGAGTCGCTTAGTGCTGCATGTCACATGCTCTCTGGGTAGTGTAGGGAGAGGACGCTGCCGGTGCTGTGAGGGACAGATTGCAGATATAATAACATCTCATCCTGATCTGATTGTGGACTAGGTAGCGATTACTACTACTACTGCTTTTAGGGACAAATTGCAGATCTCATCCTGCATTACAGAACGATCTGATTGTGGACTAGGTAGAGATTACTATTACTACTGCTTTTAGGGACAGATTGCAGATCTCATCCTGCATTACAGAACAATATGACTGGACTAGGTAGAGTTTACTGCTTAGAGGGACAGATTATTGTTCTAAAATCATCTTCTAGTTCTATAGGGTCAGGTTCCTGCTGTTGCTGTAAGGGACAGATTATTGTTTTAAAATCATTTTACTTCCTTTTGCAGCCCTCTAGCACTTTCCAGGACTTTTTTACAGTCATTTTTGTGCCGAAGAGTTCGGGTCCCCATTGACTTCAATGGGGTTCGGGGATCGGAGTAAAGTTCGGGTCAAGTTCGGTACCGAACCCGGACTTTTTCCCCAAGTTCGGCCGAACCCACCGAACCCGAACATCCAGGCGTTCGCTCAACTCTAGTGGCCACCAATATTTTCCAGCACTGCCTTAACCCTCATGGGCACAGAGTTCACCAGAGCTTCACAGGTTGCAACTGGAGTCCTCTTCCATTCCTCCATGACAACATCACGGAGCTGGTGAATGTTAGAGATCTTGCGCTCCTCCGCCTTCCATTTGAGGATGCCCTACAGATGCTCAATAGGGTTTAGGTCTGGGGACATGCTTGGCCAGTCCATCACCTTTACCCTCAGCTTCTTTAGCAAGGCAGTGGTCGTCTTGGAGGTGTGTTTGGGGTCATTACCATGTTGAAATACTGGCCTGCAGCCCAGTCTCTGAAGGGAGAGGATCATGCTCTGCTTCAGTATGTCACAGTACATGTTGGCATTCATGGTTCCCTCAATGAACTGTAGCTCCCCAGTGCCGGCAGCATTCATGCAGCCCCAGACCATGACACTCCCACCACCATGCTTAATTGTAGGCAAGAGACAATTGCCTTTGAATTCCTCACCTGGTTGGCGCCACACACGCTTGACACCATCTAAAACCAAATAAGTTTATCTTGGTCTCATCAGACCACAGGACATGGTTCCAGTAATCTTTAGTCTTCTTGTCGTCAGCAAACTGTTTGTGGGCTTTCTTGTGCATCATCTTTAAAAGAGGCTTCCTTCTGGGATGACAGCCATGCAGACCAATTTGATGCAGTGTGCAGCGTATGGTCTGAGCACTGAAAGGCTGACCCCCCACCGCTTCAACCTCTGCAGCAATGCTGGCAGCACTCATACATCTATTTCCCAAAGACAACCTCTGGATATGACACTGAGCACGTACACTCAATCTCTTTGGTCGACCATGGCAAGGCCTGTTCTGAGGGGAACCTGTCCTGTTAAACCAGTGTATGGTCTTGGCCACCGTGCTGCAGCTCAGTTTCAGGGTCTTGGCAATCTTCTTATAGCCTAGGCCAGGGATATGCAATTAGCGGACCTCCAGCTGTTGCAAAACTACAAGTCCCATCACGCCTCTGCTTCTGGGTGTCATGCTTGTGGTTGTCAGAGTATTGCTATGCCTCATGGGACTTGTAGTTCTGCAACAGCTGGAGGTCCGCTAATTGCATATCCCTGGCCTAGGCCACCTTTATGTAGAGCAACAATTCTTTTTTTCAGATCCACAGAGAGTTCTTTGCCATGAGGTGCCATATTGAACTTCCAGTGACCAGTAGGAGAGAGTGAGAGCGATAACACCAACTTTAACACACCTACTCCCCATTCACACTTGAGACTTCATAACACTAACGAGTCACAAGACACCAGGGAGCGAAAATGGCTAATTGGGCCCAATTTGGACATTTTCCCTTAGGGGTGTACTCACTTTTGTTGCGGAGGTTTAGACATTAATGGCTGTGTTTTGAGTTATTTTGAGGGGGCAGTAAATTTACACTGTTATACAAGCTGTACACTCACTACTTTACATTGTAGTGTAATTTCTACAGTGTTGTCACATGAAAAGATATAATAAAATATTTACAAAAATGTAAGGGGTGTACTCACTTTTGTGAGATGCTGTATATATATATGTACATCTCATAAAATTAGAATATCATCAATTATGTCAGTAATTCTAATAAAAAAAGCCAACACATATAGTTTATATAGATGCGTTACACACAGAGTGATATATTTCAAACATTTCTTTCTTTTAACCTCCCTGGCGGTATGATTATGTCAGATTTTTGGTGCTTAAAGCGGTACGATTATTTTGCATGGAAGTTTGGCGTTTTATATTGTAGGCCTGTAATTCTTAGGAATAAATCACTTAAATCTGTCCAAACAGGAGTCTAGTAGACATCCCGGATATGATAACGTTTGAAACATGAAATCATAAATTATAATATAATAAATAACTAAAAATAATTATCAAAAATAATAACGTAATAGTAATAAAATTTATTCAATAATGTAATCAAATCAAAAACACTAAAATTTGCTCATTTTCAGAATTGTCGCTGTCGTCACTTTCAGTTTCTGATGATAAATTTCCCCAAAAATCAGTATCACTCAATTCTGCAAATTATTCTTATTTACTGTCGCTGTTTTCTAGCTGATCAAAAACCACTTTTGACGTAAAGGGACACTTTTTGGTTGCTATGGACATTCTCAAGTTTCCAGGCAGAAAGAATGACATATATAATATAAAAGTGCATGCAGGGCACTAGGCAAACCACTAGGGACAAATGGGATGTGAAATTATTTCATACAGTAATGTAATCTGTAAGATTACAGTGTACTGTATGTGTGCTATGTGTTTCACTTTTTGAATTTGCCGCCAGGCTCCGCCCCCGTGCGACACGGCGCTCGCAGGGAACGGAGCCCGGCACACAGAGGCATCGGGCGGAAGACAGACACGCTGACACCGCGGGAGGACATCGCTGGAACCATGGGACAAGGTGAGTAACATTGCCTGGATCCAGCGATGCAATCCCGAGTGTGGCTCGGGGTTACCGCTAATGGTACTGAAATTCCACCCCGAGCCACACTCGGGATTACCGCCAGGGAGGTTAATGATTGTGGCTTACAGTTGGTGAAAACCCAAAATTCAGTATGTCAGAAAATTAGAATATCACATAAGACCAATAAAAAAAGGATTTTTAATTCAAAAATGTTGGCTTACTGAAAAGTATGTCCTTGTACAGTATAGTATGCACACAATACTTCATTGGGGCTCCTTTTGCATGAATTACTGCATCAATGCAGGGTGGCATGGAGTCAATCAGCCTGTGGATCTGCTTAGGTGTTATGGAAGCCCAGGTTGCTTTGATAGTGACCTTCAGTTCGTCTGCATTGTTAAGTCTGGTGTCTCTCATCTTCCTCTTGACAATACCCCACAGATTCTCTATGGGGTTTAGATCAGGCAAGTTTGCTTGCTAATCAAACAAAGTGAAACCATGATCATTAAACTAGGCATTGGTACTTTTGGCAGTGTGGGCAGGTGCCAAGTCCTGATGGAAAATGAAATCATCATCTCCATAAAGCTGGTGAGCAGAGGGAAGTATGAAGTACTCTTGAATTTCCTGGTAGAGGGCTGCAATGACTTTGGACTTGATAAAACACAGTGGACCAACATTAGCAGATGAAATGGCACCTCAAATCATCATGGACTGGAAAATGTTGCATTCCATTTGGATATCAAGGAAGGAAGAGTGAAGAGGCACAGAATTCAAGTTGCATGAGGTCCAGTGTGAATTTTCTACAATCAGTGATGATTTGGGGAGCCATGTCATCTGCTGATGTTGGTCCACTGTGTTTTATCAAGTCCAAAGTCAGTGCAGCCCTCTACCAGGAAATTCTAGAGTACTTCATGCTTTGAAATCCTATTATACAGCTTTTTCATTGTATCTCTCAATCTTAATCCGAATTTTGCAGTAGCCAAGATAATATACTGTATTAATGAATTATTTAACAAATTGTACATCTTTTTGCCAACATGCAGTTAAAAAAAAGATAGCAAACATTATACTGTATGTGCTCTGATATTGCTTTCATTTGGAAGCATACAGACTTCAGTGGCAGAGCTCTAGAACAAAGAAGAAATATTTCTTTTGATTAGTCAATACTTTTCCCTGTAGGACTATAATCTACAAAGGAAGTATTAACTGAGATCCACATACCCCCTCCCCTCCAAACTAAGACCTTATAATTAAATAAATATCTAATAGTCCTACAGCTACAGGCACAAGTTTTACAAAGCTGAAAAGCATACTATGCATTTTTTTTTCATTTTACGCCTAGTCTACTAAAACACTAAGTTATGGACAATTGCCAAGTTTGTTTTCTTTTTATAATTGTTTCCTCTGAGCCTCAGGAAAAAAATCTGATCTTTTAATTGAGAAACACGATGGCTGAAAACTTGTTTCAATATGAAATTCAAACTAGCCACATTCATAATCCATCCAATGTTGTTGCTACATCACCGTGTGCCTCCTATCCATATATCATATAATTAATGTGTACTTAATGTGTACTGAGTTCCCAGTGTTACTATAAAAAATATTCACTTTAAAAAATTATCTAGAATTAGTATAATCAATTGCCTGTATAGAGATGACCTACCATTTTTTGTAAGGACTGTTTCTTTCTGACACTAGTTTCAAGTGCACCATCCACAAGATATAATATATGGATTTTCATATTCATCTTGTGTATATCAGAAGTTCTTGGGGATTCCTACTGTTTGGGGCCAATCCACTATGCACAGTTGTTCACAGCTGTCAAATATTATGATCAATTTTGAGGGGAATTCCTGTGTCCTTACTAAACATTGATCCCTATAGTGGAGATTGATGATAGGGGCTTTGTCACAGTCTGATCATCCTGCACCTTGGTCTTGCAGGCACCCTCCACAATCTTCTCCAAGGTTCTGATCCTCAAGAAGACTTTATTGCAAATTGGTTGTATCTGTATGACAAACTAATGGTATAGGTCTCATAGCATCCATTTTTATTTCTCTGCTTTCAATAATAAAAAAAAGTTTGCTTATTTTCATAGCAGATTAGCATGCTGTCTGTGTATGCCATGTAGAGTGCATATAAAGTTGAAACCTTTCTTTTTATTTTGGATTGGTGAGAGGTTATAACCCCTGTCATAATTTCATTGCTGACCTTGTTCATGTAAGAAAAAGTCCTGCTCTTTATTTTTCCTGATGACCATTGTCACTGGGGCTGAAAGTGAGGCAAAATATGACATTTTGAGTTATTGGCAGGTGATGACTGTGTAAGAAAGTGTTTTCTTGGGGGCGTGTCCGGGATGTGAGAGGAGAAGGACGCATAGGATCAGAGCTCCGTCCATCCTCACATCAATCCTTTGCCATCCTTTGAAATCGGCCTGTTTTTGAGCCTCTGCAGGCTCAGCCAACATTGCCCACGACCTGTGGAGACATCTGCATTGCAAATCGGGACATATTTCCATAGCCGGCCGGCCCGACCCGCTAATTGAGGCCCCGGCTTTGCGGCCTAGTCCGCGGAGCTCCGCGGTTCCTTCACATCCGGACCATCCACACTCTAAAGGCCTCCAGGGTACCCATCTGCCTGCCCAGCTGCCCTACTGCCAATCCAAGGATCATATTAGCAGCGGATTTGTGAGTACAGGGGATTGGGGGGAATCGTGGCTTACATCGTGCGGCCGCCATCTTGGTGCACCCTCTGGGCCTAATGTCTCTCTCTCACTAAAGGAAGGAACTTATCTATCCCCCACACTGTTATATCGTCATTTGGGCGCTGCCTCTATCCCCCCAGAGGACCTGCCTGTCTATAGTAGGGGAGTGCTGGGATCACCTGGTGTGGGGGATCAGGCTATCCCTGGGACTGATTCACAGCGTGCTTTGGGACCTTGCTCCCCTCTCCCCCTGCACCAGCTGCCCAGGTTTTTTCCTTGGAGATTCTGGGACAAGGGAGCAGCCTCTCCTGTTTTAAATATTGAACTGACTGTGCTATACACTGCTGCTCCTGCTGACCTAGGGTACATCCCTAGTGCTAAATGACCTGTAGTTGTCTTGGGACCTGTTGAGCTGCGCTGAATCTGCCTATTTAGATTCCAGGTCTCCTGTCGCCTTGCACTAATTTTGTATATGTTCTCTGACAAGCTTCGCTCTAGCCGCCTGGCGACAAC
>BLSH010341530.1:1142649-1166026 GCA_018402905.1 Glandirana rugosa | reverse complement strand
TAAACAAACCGTTGTATAACAGGCGGTCTCTCCTGTGCGAGTTGACTAGCCGGATGTGTGTATGTTATGTTTTGTTTTTCTTTTTTCACTGTTAAAAGCAATAAAAAGATTTAAAAAAAAAGAAAGAAAGTGTTTTCTTCACTGAAGAAAGATTTCCTCTTCTCATTGTATTTATAGGACAAGACCTAAAGGGAAATCTCGCCAATGGTACTGAAAAAAATCCTTGCTCTAAAAAAAAAAAATAATAATAATAATAACTGTTGTTTTAGATATATTTTACCAGTTAATTGCAACCATGTTCCAATATGATGGAACTGTGCAACAATTTCAAATCAATATCTTAACCTTCTTAAGCTCTTTACCATCCAAACAAATCCAGTGCTGTTCTGTTTAGTCACATGTATTTATCAAACACTAGGTACTGTCAGAAATGTCAACACTGAATAGAAGAGTTTAGGGCAATGAGAAAGAAGCAAAGTAAACATAAGCATGACATGGAAAAAGTCATATGGGCACAGATTAGGCTGTGACTAAATTATGATATTCATGTATACTGAATAGACTGCAATATTTAGCAGTGCATTAATCACATATACTGTATTGTAAATCCTAATTAGGGATGATTGAATTGTTTGGTTTTGGTTTGCTCTCCCTCCGTTGAACCCATCATGAAGTCCAAAAATTGCAAACTTGCAACTGACAACTGTTGGGACATAGGAGCCTATGTGTTATGTCATGGTTTCCAGAATTCAGCCATTGTTGAGTGCTCCCTTCTCTCCTCTGCAGCCACCACTCACTAACACAGGGGATCATGTGACTCAACTGGAGTGGACTAAAAATAGGTATGTATGCAATGTGCTTGGGAGATGCTTTTAAATTGGTTGGAAACCCTGGACATGAACTATGGACAAAGCATATACCTCTATAGTGTGTATTTGTCTCAATCCAGAACACTATGTCATTTCTGTCTGCTGACTCATTCCTCTGCTATTAGCATGAGTCACTTCTGACAAGTTTTCCTTACACCGAGAGAAAAATGGTGACGGGGAGGGAGCTCCAGCTGATTGACAGCCTCAGCTCTGTTCCTGTGTGCTGTGTGGAAGGGGTGTGTCCCTTCCCTCCAATCAGCTCTCAGAGCTCTTCTCACTGATGCAACTTCAGCTCTCTGGCCCCTGCTTTTCGGAGCTGAGAGATCCTGTGTAAATTCTGCACTTTGAATGGATGTAGGGGATATACAGTTGTAGATAAACAGGTACAACTTACGTAGGAGGATTTATTTAATCTCTGTGTTTCACCTGAGGCCAGTCACTTCACTGGGTATATGAATGGGTTTACAACCACTTTAAGCTGTGCGTGGTGTTACAAAATAGCAGCCATGTATTATTAAGTGATACTAATGTGCCCTTTCCTTCCTCCTCCCCCTCTTACCTCATATACCACCATACCTCTGGTGGTTCTAATATTTGTTTCTTTATTATTCTTTATAGCTTATGTGCTGTTTTCCTCCTGCTCCTTAAAGGTGCAGATCTTGACACTAGCCTTTCTAGAACTGCTAATGCACCCTTTTTCTCTTTTCTCTTGAGCTAATCTTCCCCTATCCTGGCTAACTGTCTTTAAGGAGTCAGTGGAAATGTTTGCTGCTAACCCCAGGACAGGTCCACAGACCACTGCAGTGCTCCTGCGGAAGCAGAATAAATAAAAAAATATCCAAATCACCCCCATGCTCAGTGTCTTTATGCCAGCTTTTGCCAAACACACTTTTTACACTTTTACCTGTGCTGTACCACATTGTCAGGTACTTAGCTACCATTCATTTTTTTCCCTGAGGGCCATATTCCAGCTGACATTAATTGGCATCCTTGCATTTTGAAATTATGAGGCAGCACAAGGCAAAGGAGGAATACGAGGAGAAACGTTGGGGTGCCAGCAGTTATGAGGAGAGCTTGGGGTGCTGGTGATGAGGAGAAGGGGCTTTGGCAGTGCTGGCAGTGAGGAAAAGGAAGTTGGTTAGAGGCTTCAAGGCAGACATTTCACCCATCCCCAAAGGGAAAATCTGAAGGATTTACTACTACTATCCCAGAATGAGCTAAACATGCCCCAAATTGAGGATGTGATCTGCCATCCTGATGATGCAAGGATCCACCATACTGGAGGCATAGATGCAGGTGCAAAATACAATAGCCTGGGGGAAAGGTCAAGCAGCAGCGAATGAAGGTACAAAATCTAACAGCAAGGAGGAAGTGCAAGCAGCTGTAAAAGTTAAGTGTTATGGCTATAGGCTTATCATGCTTCCCCAAATCAGGGTTTTTATTTTGGGGAGGTAAATTTTATTTTATTTTACTATGAGATATAAATATCAAAAAGATTGGGCTACTCCACACCCTAAATAAAACCTACCTAAGTTCACTTAAAAGGCTCCTGTTTAAAGTCCAGGCATCAGCAAGGGTTGAATCGTATCTAGTCAATGCAGCTCTCAAGATGCCCAGGGGTCAGGCACTATGAAAACATTAAAGACAAAACAGAGAGCACACAGCCTCTAGTGCAAATAACCCTTTATTAACACATTATAAGCAATCATAATATGCATGTAAAATGCATTTCTTGTTAGCAGTCCAAACAAATAAATTACAGCTCTGGCTTCTGCACAGTTGCCAGGGCCTTACAAGGAGAAGGAAATTCCTAAGGCTTCATGTGCACTGGTAGATCCTGGCATTTTTTTGCAAAAGCTCCTAAACTCAACTCCATAAAAGCCTATGTGTCCATGTACATATAGGCTTTTAGCAGCATTTAGGAGCTGCCGTGTTTAGGTGAGGTTTAACTTCCCTCTCCTAAACGCAGAAAAATCTCATTTAGGATAGGAACATTTTAACCGCCGGCTACAGGAAAATGCAAAAACGCAGTTTGTGCTTTCCCACGACCATGACCCGTGTAGGTAAGTGTACATGTAGCCTAACAGTACTCCTGTGTGGTCCTGTGGTGGTTGGTAGAGGCCAGCCAAGACAGTGCACCAGTGAACATGCAGTAATGCTAACAGCTGGCCAGGACCTGCAGGGCGCTTGCATGGCCATGGAGAAAGCTGACACCACTCTGCACTGCCACTAGGAGAGTAAGAGAAATTGTCATATATTTTGCTACAGCATTTAATTATTGTTGGCAGTGCTTTCAGTGAAGAGGAAGACTTTTTTTTTGTGGAGGTTTCAAAGGAGATGTTTTATCCCTCCCAGATAAAGGAGTAAAATTCTGGGGACTCTACTGCCACCATCCAATAATGGGTCCCAAATGACTCACTGTGAGGATGCAGTGCAAATTTTTTTTTCACATTTTCTGATGGTGACTGGATCCCTCTGACTGTAGACATAGCTGCAGAGGTAAAAGCTATGGGAAAAGGCTGGCCACCCTTCCACATCATGGCTTTGACGCTTATTACTAACAGAGGGAAAGCTGCCCTTTGTTTGCAGCATGAATACTTGTGCAGTACAGTGGTACACACAGCATATTCATCCTGCCTTTTGCTATAACTGCCAATAAATTTAATGAATCCTCTTTATTTAAACACAAAGCCAGGCAGCCCTAAAGTGAGGGGCAGTGGCTCTGCATGCTTTTTAGGTAGTGTTTTGTATCTAAAGATTTAATTTGTATTTACATTTTAAGGCCATCCATGTCCTACTGAGGCAAACAAGGACAGGGACAGCAATGCAACATGGGCACTACCTTCAAAAAATATGAAGTCTAAGATCTTAACACCACCATTTCCCTATGCAAAAATTAAAAAAAAAGTTCAAAGTTCTTTGCAAGATAGGAGCACCGCAGAAGTAATTATGGGAACAAAGATTTCTTTTGGCTTCATCTGCACATGATTCACTGATGCGAAACAGCTTTTCAATTTGCCCTTGGAGTTTGGAGTTTAGAGTCTCACTCAAGGAACCTCATGAAAGAGAACAGGAAATAATAATAACACATGGATGTTTCTTGTTGAAGTGATCACATCAAAGTATTTATCCAGTATTAACTTCCTACAGCATATTGTACAGTGTAGCAATAAAAATATAAATGTAGATGGTTTAATGGCAGCCAGTCAAGAAGACAATTAAAGTACTGAAAAGTCAGCTGAGATGGAAACTGCTAGAAAGCAGCAACACGGAAGTGTCTGATGAAAACAATGAAACTCTGGATAGTCCATTGCCTTCTACCAATAACACTTGTGACTGGCAGAGGTGATGGCAATGACTACAGGGAATGCTACTCTGAGGAATGTCAATACTGGGCTAAATAGACACAAAGAAAACCAGATTATCTTGGGAAAAATTGATAATAAACCCTCGGTAATATCTGCACTTTGGAAAGGGTGTGAGCCCTTAAAATGGCAGCGACATAGAGTCTAAGCACACAAACCCTGCAAGTTATGGCCCCCAGACACACCTGTACAGATGGCAACTGAACAAGAATAGACCTAAAGTGTAGTACACAGTTGATGGGTAATATCAGAAAGAGGGACATTCAAAAGGTTAGGGTGGGTGGTGAACAAGTGTAATTATATACAAGCTGAAGTCAGTAAACAGAGAAACAGGAATGCAGGAAATAACATACACGGGCTAAAAAATTAACCTAATTCTCAGGTAACATGTGTTGGTTTGAGCACAGCAAAATAGTGAGCTTGACTGACTGGATGAACAGAGACTTATCCTGAAGGCAAGAGTTTCAGCAATGCCTTTACCTCCCAGTCCTGGAATAAAGAATGCTGCAGGAGAGACTGCGTGTTAGCAGAACCATAAGTAGCAGATCTGGTTTTCTGCTGATCTGTGAGACAAAGGAATGGGAGGTCAATGGTCTTTTAAATAAGATAGATAAAGCAGAAACCTAAGCTTTGATAGTTTTGAGAACCACAACCTGGTCCAAACTCAACCAATTCTCCACTACGTTTTATGTTTTAATTTTATATATTTACAGATTAGCATTTTTCATCTAACATTTTTATCATGTAAGATTATTCTTGTCCTGCTAAAGTAAACACAATGGGCAGGGACATCAAGGCTACATTTGAAATGCTTACAAGAAATCATATCCCCTGAATTAACGTCAGGACAGCCTTTTTGCTATGGACACAGGCATGTATTCCAATGGTGTAATATTTCTATGGCTCTGCATCTCTAACAAAGATATTCCACTCAAAATAAATGGAACTCCATATTTATGTGGATGCTAAAGCAAAAGGTCTTCTGTGTAGCTTACTTTGTTGTGTTGAAGGCACTGCGGCCAAGTAGTTTAAATCTCATGAAGATTTTCTGATTGCTGAAGCAGACATTACTCTCTTATCTGATAAAGATGAAGAGTTTGATAAGAAATGCCCCAGCATTTTTTGTTGCGGAAAAGGAAAGAACAAAAAATATTTGTTTTTTATGCAGCTCAATCTGTAAAGTACCTACTGAATAACTTGCTGTTTTGTGAACGCTACTTAAATAGCTGTATAATTTTGCATCTTGTGCCGTTAAGTCATAATGACTATTTTCACTTACATAATAGTAATCACAAAAAGAGTTTTCAAATCATAAAAAAACGAGGACAATACAGAGGATACAGTAGTGCAATTTTGAAAAAAAAAAAAAACAGTAGTGTAAAATCACCCAGCAGTAGAACAGTTTAATATGGCTATAGGGGGTGTGAATAATGTGAGGTGCAAAAAAACATAAACTCTTGAATAGACTGTCAACAATTCCTACTGCTCTCTATTCGCCCTAAACCAAAATGTATTAAATAATTAAAAAAAAAAGTAATGACCTTATTTTATAGTAAAAAGTAGCTCAGTTGTTGGCAAAAAGAGCTAGCTATAAATCAGTTGTTGCAGATAGATAAAAAATGTTTTGGCTGTAGAGACCATGTACACCGGCAAGTAAATATACCTTAAGTACCTATATATACCTGAGTTTTGCAATTCAACGAGTTTGTTAAAGTAGATGTAAACCCAACACTAAGGGAGGTTATACATGAATCGAAATGCGGCCAGCTCAGCAGGGACTGGTCAAGATTATTAATATTATTATACAGGATTTATATAGCACAGACAGTTTGCACAGCGCTTTACAACATGAGCGCAGGCAGTACAGTTACAATACAATTCAATATAGGAGGAATCAGATGGCCCCGCTTGTTAGAGCTTACAATCTAGGTATTCAATCCATGTATAGGCAGGCTGATTGTACCCAAGTCGATTCATCAATCAACTTTGGTACAACCAGTCTGTCAGATTTTTTACATTCAATTACTGCCAGAGGCAGTATTCATTGTGTTCTGTCGGCCAGGAAGGCTCCCCTTGCCACCCCCACCCCCATCATCACTGGCAGAACACAATAGAGCTGCGGGAGGTATTCTCCCATCAACACTGACTGTGTTTATGGGGGAATTGAGCAGAAAGGAAAATTGAGTCATCCATGGGTTGCTTTAAATCAAAAAATTAGCTTTAACAGCTAGTGATACTGATACAAAGGTTCATTCTTTTTTAAGGCATTTGCTATGCTATGGGATGAGAACACTCTGCCCCTGTCTCCCAGAATATTTCACCCTCAAATCACCCTATCAAATATCTTTCCAAAAGAAAAAAAAAGCTTCTGTGCTGATGCACGTCGATTGGGAATATTGCACAGTCTTTTACAAAAAAGAGCTTTGAAAAAATCCAGAAAGCAACAATTAGGAAATATGTCCTCTGAAAATACACATACAGTACAGCCACTTGGCAGTGAAATTCATGTGAACTCGGGGACAGGCTGGGAAAAAAAATACATTACAGACAAAAAAATATATAAAATATGCTCTTTTAAAAACATGCATTCAGCCTGTCATGACAGTAGTGCATGTGGAGAGACCATAAAAAGACTGCATGACACACAAACAGCAATACAGGTAAAAACTCTTCCCTTCCCCCACCCCAAAAGTCTCCATGATACATGGTATTTTCTCCCTATAGGACATTCAGTAAGGGTTTCAATCTATTTTACGACACCATTGCCTTCAAGTCCTACACTTATCTGCCTCTATCAGGGTTGCCAACTTTCAGTAAATTTACGAACAGTTTGTAAAATTCATAATTTTTGCATCTGTCCATCATAGCATTATGAACAAGCAAACTGTATGTCCATAACGGACATTCATGGACAGATGCAAAAATTACGGATTTTACAAACTGTTAAAAATTTACTGAAAGTTAGCAACCATGGCCCCTATGTACATTACAGCAGAACTTTCTATGCTTTCCCTATCAAAGCTAAGTACATTGTCAACATGGCTCCTGGGAACCCTGCCTTTTTATAGTGAGGGGCTGACACATTTCTGGACATGTTAAGCAACCTGATCTAATTTCAAAGGCCAGGAAATGCATTATTGAGAGTTAGGTGCTATGGCAAAGGATATATTAGTTAGCCCTGTCAGCAAACCACAAACAGATTGGATTAGCTGTAAACCAATGCTCAACCTGAACCTGAAACGAATTCCTATCTCTGATAAAGTAATGAAATGCAAAATGATAAAAAAAGTATTTCATACAGTATGAACATGCCTTGTCTATAAAAGACATGCAATTCTTGGGGGAAAGGCCACCAGACTAAAGTAAATTCAGTTGCAGTACCCTTTCAGGCACTAATTCAGTCTAAGGCACCAAGAGACCCACTATAAGCACCAACATATAGCAGTCTTCCGGTTAACTATAATGAATCATATGATAGCCTCTAACTAAAAAAAACCTAGGTGTTTGTTGTGGGAATGTATGCTCCAGTTTTCTCTCCTAAATTTATTGAGTCCAGCATGATGATATTAATCACCTCAAAAGTATGCACTTAAAATACAATAGGTTAATTTCCAGTTTCTTGTTATAATATCGTGTTTGTTTTTGTTCACCTGAGGAAACCACTAGGAAAGACAGAAATATGCAGCCAAAAAGGTCACACAGCCCTTTTCCAGAATATATATTTTCACACTTCCTAACACTTGTGTTTGACATTTTACTTGGCTTATTCTGCTTGTGTGGACTTCTGCAAGCAATATTCCAGGCTTCCAAAACTCAAGTAGAATTTACTTTGACAAAGCATCCCTGAAGACACTCCTAGTTATAGTGATTTAGGCCAGGTATGATAGGAAACTCACTCTACGCTAAATTCCATTTCTATTTAAGGAACCGGTATATGAATCAAATTGTTTGGTGGCTTTCTATGAATTATACTCTGATACACTTCTATCATAGTTATGATTCACCATGATAAAAAAAGCACAGCAACACCATAGTTTAAAGCCAAAGAGCCAAACCAATTAAACATAAAAAATGCAATTACAAAAGATAAAAAATAAAAAGTTCAACAAAACATCAATTTTACTAGACACTGTGTTCAATAAACAAAATAATTTCCAGCATGTATAATGTTCAATACCTTGCTATAAAATGTTTTTATTTTCAGTAGAGCCAGTGCTCTAATCTGTTAATCTACGTAAATATAGTTATGGATGGCTTGGTGAGAATCAGTCAAGGCTGTACTTAAATTACATGTAAACCCTAACTGAATGACATTTAGTTTACTTCATAACTGTGTATCATATACAGTTTTTCATACCAAAATAGTTTTTACATGTTATCATCCATTTTTGGGTCTAGGTGCTGATCAATTCTTTGCAGCCCCTTCCTGCATACATGCATTTCCATGATTGCTACAAAGGATTTCTCAGGGCAGGTTCTCTGATAATGACTGGGGGACAAATTTGGAAAAAGAGGGTTGCCGCCGTCTACTTAGAAGTGCCTATGAAGGGAACTTCATGGCAGCATCTGCAGGAATGATTTAATGAAAACTATAGCTTTTAAATTATTATTGATTGGGTTAAAAATACTGTATCTTAATACACGCAAATAAGTATCAAGATTTGCATGACATTATATGTTTTTCTAGACACTAATGGGAAATTATTACTGTTAAAAGTCAAAGAGTGCATTAATTAATTTATGTGTCTTGTAAAAGCATATAAAGTACAATAATACTAAATAGCAATACTTATTGTTATTATGAGATCAACGTGACCCTCTAGGGTTGATTTACTAAAACAGGAGAGTCTAGTGCAGCTCTGCATAGAAACCAATCAGCTTTCAGGGTTTTCTGTCAAAGCTTCAGTGAACAAGCTGAAGTTAGAAGCTGATTGCCTACCATGCACAGCTGCACTAGGTGTTGCTCTCTCCAGTTTTAGTAAATCAACCCTTTTTTATCATTTGCAGTTAAGACTTATTATACAAGGAGAGATAAATGGTGAACTCAATCTCACAGCAAACATAATAAGTTGAGCTCTACCAGCCTAATAATAACATAAAAATCTAGGGTCAGAGAAACGGAATGATAGTTAGGAATAAAAATGTTTTAATGCTTCTGTTTACATCATTGGTGGTCTTCACTCAAGATTAATAAAAGTGTTATCCTATTTATATCATCCTGCATCCTTAAAAAAGACAGAAGGGAAAGAGGAAATCTGCATATCAGTGTTGAGATAATAATTTTCACAAATGCTCATTAACTTCTGTCAACCTCACTTACAAACTCATTTTTCATAGCATGACTCTTTTGTCTTAATCCATGCTATAGCAAGAGGGGTTAATGAAATCATTACAATACGTTTAGAATAAAGACTCTATACCGAAGGGGTGGGTACATTTTTTATTTTTACTTATATTTCTATTAGAAAAAAGTAAATAAACATGAATAGAGTTTCTTCTTTGGTAAAGCATTAGAGAAAAAACAAAGAACAGGTTATAGTGTTACTAAACCCTCAACAGTGACATCTGTCTGTATGTGCAGAATAGCATTCTTGTTATACTCACTGTGGAACTTAAGGGGTTAATCCTCTGTATTGTGTAAAAAGGCTCTTTGATCCTATATGGACAGATCCTTCCCTCCTGTACTGTCTTTCTTGGCAAGGCCAGATAAGACACAGTGAGGATAGTCCTCCTGCACATGCTCAGTTTGGTCTCTATTGCTGGAGAGAACATGTCCTATCTATAAACTTAATAAAACATTACTACAACACAACTTAACACAGATTTAAGATCAGCTCCAGTCATGTATACAGGAAGATCTTTAATGACCTGTAAAATATTTCTGCCCTCAATAGAAAAATGCCTGCGGCCACAGCACAAACACCATTTTGGGACTTTATCTGACTAACTGCAAAAACAAGTCATCCAAATTTATCAACTAAGTTGAAAGTAGTAGGGGATCTATAATTAAGATGGGTACCTAATTCCTTCCCAACTTAATTATGACTATTACCTTCAAAGGCCCTCATCACCCTACCCTGTCATAAATCACTACTAATATAAACTAAAACAAAAATGTTATAGGGTGGGAATGTTTTCCTCATGCCTGACAATCTCTGACCGCCTGATGGATTCTCCTCCCCATCCACTGGCTCCTGGATTTTGTTCTGTTTCCTGCACCAGTTGGGTAATCTGTTGGGTAAGGGCTTGCCTCCCCACTCCACTTTACTCCTAATCTTTAACCCTCTTAGCTACCTATGTCCATTTTAAAACCAAAAATCCATGAATGCCTAACACCTAAACCCTTAACTCTCTGTTACAAGCCCAACTGGATTCTTTGACGTTATGACAAGCAAGCAGATGATCAAGCTTGCTCACTAGTCATTCTGTAAAATGTATAGTGAACTTTTAAAAGTCATTTTTGAATAAAATTTATTGGAAATATGTAACTTGTTGGTTTTACAATAAAAGAAGGCTAATGCCCCTGATGACCTGCTAAAGATGCTAATGCCCCTGATGACCTGCTAAAGATAAAGAGGGTATATTATTTTACAGCTACTTTAATGGATTTTAGTTTAATTATTTTTTATTCATTTTTAGAAAAGAGATTTACAAATACAAATTTACAAAATACATTACAATAAAAACCAAGACAACATTCATAAAATAAGCAAGCAAGTGTAAAAATAAAACTTTAAAGCTCATACACAACACTGCATACATACTATTACAAACATATAAAAAGGTGTATATCCTATGACCTTATCATACTTTAATGGATTATAAATATTTTTTTTTCTGAAGTCTTCTATTTTGCCTACATGCCTTAAGCAGTTTACTAAGAGCAGCTGGCTGTTCACCTTCAATATTTTTCAGAGAGTTGGCTAGGATCTTATGAAGGAGGCAGGTGCCCAAATGATAACACACACAAACTGTAGCTGATGCTATAAGCCCATTCAGAAGGTAAAAACTTGCCTTGGGGTTTGAACTTTGTATTTACCCATGCAACAGATAATAGGTAGCTGTACTGTGTATCAGACGCATGTCCAATTTATTGCAAAACCTTCTGCTGTCGTTGCTCAATGACCGTAAGAAATACACCAAAATATGTATTTAAAAAATGCAATGCTAATTTCTAAATCTGATATATATTTAGTGTTTCAGAGTCTGAAAGATAATATTTTAATATGTTCTAATTCAGTTCACTCACATCACCATTTCAAAGAGTGATCTTAAGTGCTTTATTTTGCATTGTTGGGCTTTAACAATTGATTACAAATCAATATTATCAATCAGCTAGCGAGCAAAAAGAATATTTCAGTACATAGTTTTTTCTCTTTTAAAAGGGAGTGTAAAGTGGTTTGAAGCCTTAAGTTTTTTGGGTTTGTTTTCACCTTAATTAGAGTTGAGCGAACCCGAGCTGCAAAGTTCGGGTCCGTACCGAACTTTGGGGTGTCCGTGACCCGGACCCGAACCTGGACATTTGAAAAAAAGTTTGGGTTCGGGTTCTGGGTTCGGGTATTTGATCACGCATGTTGAATAGCTGCAGGGCAGCCAATCAACAAGCATTTCACTGGTTTGCCCTTAGAACCCATCACAGCCATGTCTACTAATGGCATGACTGTGATTGGCCAGTGCATCATGTGACCCAGCCTCTTTATAAGCTGGTGTCACTTAGTGCTGCATGTCACATGCTCTCTGGGTAGTGTAGGGAGAGGATGCTGCCAGCGCTGTGAGGGACAGATTGGAGATATAATAACATCTCATCCTGCATTACAGAACAATCTGATTGTGGACTAGGTAGAGATTACTACTGCTGCTTTTAGGGACAGATTGCAGATCTAATAACATCTCATCCTGCATTACAGAACGATCTGACTGGACTAGGTAGAGTCTACTGCTTAGAGGGACAGATTATTATTCTAAAATCATCTTCTAGTTCTATAGGGTCAGGTTCCCGCTGTTGCTGTAAGGGACAGATTATTGTTCTAAAATCATCGCCTACTCCTATAGGGTCAGGTTCCTGCTGTTGCTGTAAGGAACAGATTATTGTTCTAAAATCATCGCCTACTCCTATAGGGTCAGGTTCCTGCTGGTGCTGTAAGGGACAGATTATTGTTCTAAAATCATTTTACTTCCTTTTGCAGCCCTCTAGCACTTTCCAGGACTTTTTTACAGTCATTTTTGTGCCGAAAAGTTCGGGTCCCCATTGACTTCAATGGGGTTCGGGGTAAAGTTCGGGTCAAGTTCGGTATCGAACCCAGACTTTTTCCCGAAGTTCAGCCAAACCCACCGAACCCGAACATCCAGGTGTTCGCTCAACTCTAACCTTAATGCATTCTCTGCATTAAGGTAAAAAACCTTCTGTGCTACAAGATTCCTCCCAACCCCCTTATACTTATCTGAGCTAGATCTTGATCCAGCACTGTGCATAAGAGCAGTAGCTCTATCAACTCTCTCCTCCTCACAGGGCAGATTGATAGCAGCGGGTGCCATTGGCTTCTGTTGCTGTCAATCAAATCCTATGATGAGTGGGTAGGGTGAAGCTGCATTGTCTGTGTCAACACATGCAGTGGAGCTTGGAAGCAAGCCTGCAATAGTTCCCCCTTAACAAGTAGCTTGTCAAGGGGAGTACACAGAAAGGACCGGAGTAAGGAGCAGTGGCCGGGGACCCCATAAGATGAGGATCAGGACTCCTCTGTGTAAGTATAACATGTTTATTTAAGGCACATTATTAAAGTTGAACTTTAGTCTAACAGCTAAATACAAATCATTTACCCAGTAAATGATTAGTATTTCTGTTAACTCATTAATTACAATTAAGGAATACAGTTGTGCCCCATGCTCCACTCATCCTACGGAGCGGACAGTAAAAGAGCAGCAGGACCCTCCCTCTTCCAGTCTGAATGTTGCTGTACAGGATATTGCAATCAAAATCAGATACTGAATGCCAGCATTTAAAAGTATTTTTAATGATTTACTTAAAAAATACAGAACTGCATTCCTTTAATGTCAAAGCTACATTCCAGGCAGATATCAATTAAGCAAAGGAGCAGTATGCCCAAAGCTCTTTTTGGCCATAGTTCCCGTGTGGGTCACAGGAGTGCACTTAGTTCTGCATTTCTGTGATCCAGATTCAGCTGCCAATGGGTTAAAGTCCACCTTCAGCTGATGTCACAGAGCCAGCCCAGCCAGCTCTGCAGGGATCCCAACAGTAATGTCGGGATCTGCCCAGATTCCTGACAGGCAGCTGGTACAGCCTCTCACCACACTGCTGAAAGCCTGAGCAGACTGTTCTGCCCCCCACAGTGCCTGGCACTGAAGGGGCAGAGCACAGAGCGGTGACTGACAGTCACCACTCTCTGGTTGGAGTGGACACGAGAACTGAGCAATCAGTGGTCTTTGATTGCTCAGTTCTCAGTGTAGAGCAGGCAGGGACAGCTGCAGAATCGGACTGATGTTGCATCTACAAAGGAGTATGTATGTTTGTTGTTTTTGAATCCCTCACTTCTCATTTAATCCCCTGGTGCTAGCCTCATGCAAATATGCAGCCTCTCGGAGGGTGGGCCTTGGTGTCGAGAGCCCGCATATTTGCGTTAATTGTTTTAACCACTTCAACCCTGGAAGGATATCCCCCTTTAGGACCGGAGCCCTTTTTGCGATTCGGCACTGCGTCGCTTTAACTGAAAATTGCGCGGTTGTGTGATGTTGTACCCAAACGAAATTTGCGTCCTTTTTTCCCCACAAATAGAGCTTTCTTTTGGTGGTATTTGATCACCGCTGCGTCATTTCTGATCGCCGCTATAAACAAAAGAAGAGTGACAATTTTGCAAAAAAACACAAATTTCTTACTTTTTGCTAATACAAATCCAAAAAAAAATATATAAAAAAACATTTTTTTCATCGGTTTTGGCCAATTTATATTCTTCCTCATATTTGCGATAAAAAAAATCACAATCGGCGATTATGGATTGGTTTGCGCAAAACCAAAAGTTTACGGATGATGAGAATTCATTTCTGGGGTTTTTATTTTTTTTTATTTTTTACTAGTAATGGCGGCAATCTGCGATTTTTAGCGGTACTGCGATATTTCAGCGGACATGTCAGAACATTTTGACACTTTTTTGGGACCATTGGCATTTATACAGCGATCAGTGCTATAAAAATGCACTGATTACTGTGTAAATGCCATTGGCAGTGAAGGGGTTAACCTGCAGGGGGCGCTCTAAGGGTTAACTATGTTCCCTGGGCGTGTTCTAACTGTGGGGGGACTGCCCTAGCTGGGGAAGGGAAGTGATCACACCTTCCGTGTAGAGGAAGGCTGTGATCACAGCCCTTCCCCCTTCACAGAACGGAGGTCCGTGTTTACTTACATGGACCTCCGTTCTTTCACTCCGGGGGGGGGCATCGCGGGTGGCCAGCGGAAATCGACTCCGCCACACCCGCTCCCTGGCCCTCCCCGGACACAGTGAGCGTGCGGGCGCGCCTCCGGCAGCGCGCGCTCACTGTGCGCGATCTGGCAGCCGCCGCCATATGACGGCGATTTGCCTTAAAGAGCCACTTTGTCGCCGTCAGATGCCAATCGGCAGTCGGCAAGTGGTTAAATAGAGCTGTGCCGTGAGCACTCACCCTGGGCACAGTTACCAGTGGCTAACCGAAAGTTGCCAATCTCTGCTTGCGATCGGGAGCTTTCTGATCATGTGACCACTGTGACAGACAATCCCAGTGGTCACATGATCACAAACCCCTCCCTCCTCCCAGAATCCTAAACCTCTTAAAGGGCTGGGAAGCGCCGGTGCAAAGAGGTTAAAGCAAGACATCAGTTGTTTTCACAATAATGCTCTATCTTTGTTCTATTTGAATAAAAAAATAGTTATTCAGAAACAACATTTTGACAAAGAATAATGATCATGATATTTACATTTAATTTATACTGCAGCACTCATATTGGCGAGGCTCTGTCAACAAAAAGGCTTAAAGCTGGGTTGGAGTTGGTATTATCAGATAAATACCTTTTGTTTGCTACAAATAGGAGTGGCACTGCTGTAAAAATGCATGCAAGAAAAAACTGTTTGAAACATTTGTAAACAGCCAATTGCAATTTATAAAGTATCTCACAAAAGTGAGTACACCCCTAATATTTTTGTAAATATTTTATTATATCTTTTTATGTGACAACACTAAAGAAATGACACTTTGCTACAATGTAAAGTAGTTAGTGTACAACTTGTATAACAGTGTAAATTTGCTGTCCCCTCAAAATAACTCAACACACAGCCATTAATGTCTAAACCGCTGGCAACAAAAGTGAGTACACCCCTAAATGAAAATGTCCAAATTGGGCCCAGTTAGCCATTTTCCCTCAAGCCATGTGACTCGCTAGTGTTACAAGGTCTCAGGTGTGAATGGGGAGCACGTATGTTAAATGTGATGTTATCACTCTCACTCTCTCATACTGGTAAACGGGGGTTCAACATGGCACCTCATGGCAAATAACTCTCTGAGGATCTTAAAAAAAGAATTGATGCTCTACATAAAGATGGCCTAGGCCAGGGGTAGGGAACCTGCGGCTCTCCAGCTGTTGTAGAACTACATTTCCCATAAGGCATTGCAAGGCTGATGGATACAATTACTCCCAGAAGCATGATGGGAAATGTAGTTCTACAACAGCTGGAGAGCCGCAGGTTCCCTACCCCTGGCCTAGGCTATATGAAGATTGCCAAGACCCTGAAACTGAGCTGCAGTACAGTGGCCAAGACCATACAGTGGTTTAACAGGACAGGTTCCACTCAGAACATGCCCTGCCATGGTCAACCAAAGAAGTTGAGTGCACATGCTCAGCATCATATCCAGGGGTTGTCTTTGGGAAATAGACGTATGAGTGCTGCCAGCATTGCTGCAGAGGTTGAAGGGGTTGGGGGTCAGCCTGTCAGTGTTCAGATCATACGCCGCACGCTGCATCAAATTGGTCTGCATGGCTGTCATCCCAGTAGGAAGCCTCTTCTAAAAATGATGCACAAGAAAGCCTGCAAACAGTTTGCTGAAGACAAGTAGACTAAGAACATGGATTACTGGAACCATGTCCTGTGGTCTGATGAGACCAAGATAAACTTATTTGGTTCAGATGGTGTCAAGTGTGTGTGGCAGCAACCAGGTGAGGAGTACAAAGACAAGTGTGTCTTGCCTACGGTCAAGCATGGGGGTGGGAGTGTCATGGTCTGGGGCTGCATGAGTGCTGTCCTCACTGTTGAGCTACAGTTCATTGAGGGAACCATGAATGCCAACATGTACTGTAACATACTGAAGCAGAGCATAATCCCCTCCCTTTGGAGACTGGGCCACAGGGCAGTATTCCAACATGATAACGATCCCAAACACACCTCCAAGATAGCCACTGCCTTGTTAAAGAAGCTGAGGGTAAAGGCGATGGACTAGCCAAGCATGCCTCCAGACCTAAACCCTATTGAGCATCTGTAGGGCATCCTGAAAAAGAAGGTGGAGGAGCGCAAGGTCTCTAGCATCCACCAGCTCTGTGATTTTGTCACTGGGGAGTGGAAGAGGACTCCAGTGGCAACCTCTGAAGCTCTGGTGACCTCCATGCCCAAGAGGGTTAAGCCAGTGCTGGAAAATAAAGGTGGCCACACAAAATATGAACACTTTGGGCCCAATTTGGACATTTTCACTTCGGGGTGTACTCAATTTTTAAGCCAGCGGTTTAGACATAAATGGCTGTGTGATAAGTTATTTTGAAGGAGCAGCAAGTGTACACTGTTATACAAGATGTACAATCACTACTTTACATTGTAGCAAAGTGTAATTTCTTTAGTGTTGCCAGACAGATATAATAAAATATTTACAAAAATGTGAGGGGTGTACTCACTTTTGTGAGATACTGTATGTTATAGTTAGATTTAAACATGGCTCATCCCGTTTTTGAATAATGTATTTAAATTAAATTTGTGCTGTATAAAAAACAGAGATGCAGCACCTCAAAACAATTAATTAATATAGTGCAGTAGTTCAGCCCTCTCTTCCTTAACCACTTGCTGATCGCCCGCCGCAGCGTGACGGCGGCAAGATGTCTCGTTATCATAAACCGCCATCACCTTGTGCGCTCACTGTGTCCGGGGGGGGGGGGCCAGGGAGCCAGTATGGCAGACTCGATTGCCACCGGCTACACACAATGGCCCCCCGCAGTGAAAGAACGGATGTCCATGTATGTAAACACGGATATCCGTTCTGACAGAGGGGGAAGGGCTGTGATCACATGCTTCCTGTATTTGGAAGCCGTGATCACTCCCCTCCCCCTGCCAGCCCAGCACCAATACAGTTGATTGTGATTTTTTTAACCAAAAATATGAGGAAGAATATAAATCGGCCAAAACCGATGAAAAAATGTTTTTTTTTTTTTTTTTTTTTGATTTGTATATTAGCAAAAAGTAAGAAAAACTGTTTTGTTTTGCAAAATTGTCGCTCTTTTTTTATTGATAGCAGCAATCAGAAATGACGCACAGGGGATCAAATACCACCAAAAGAAAGTTCTATTTGTGGGGAAAAAAAGGAAAAAATGTTGCACGACTGCGCAATTGTCAGTTAAAGTGACGCAGTGCTGAATCGCAAAAAGTGCTCTGGTCCTAAAGTGTGAAATCCTTCCGGGGCTGAAGTGTTTAAGTGAATACTCAAGTGAAAATTCCATACAAAAAAATTAGTGTTTTGCACAAAATCTCTAACATAAAGTGCATTTGTTCAAAAAGTGCTGTAAATAATAATAGTCTCTATTTAAATCAAACAATTGTGATTGTGAATTCACAAAATGCAATATCGATTGGCAAAAAAATATATATTTCATGAAAAAATGCAAAATGTTCTGTAAATATTATCCAATGTGAATCAAACTAGCACAAATGATAAATTAATGACAAGACAATTAGCAAAAAAAGTTCATCAGAAATCAAATAAAAGAGGAGTCCATAACCGTGTTTTTTGAAAGTGACTAAGTACAGTATAAACTTTCAAGATGTGCTTCACCACAAAACATTTGTCAGTGGTTTGCACTTACCAAAACGCAGATTGTATAAAGCCCATAGATCAAATGGAATAGACCAGCCAGGGATCAGGATAGTCCAACCATCAGAAAGGATTTTTGTTGTTACACCAACTCTCCTCCAAAGAGGATTAGACAGTTATGTTGGAGACACAAACGAAAGCTCACATAGTATAACACCGTTTATTGTAAAGGGGGTTAATTAAAAACATCTAAAAAATGGCAACTCACATATTCCAGTGCTTATCTGTTAGCACAAACATAAACAGCATGCTCAAATGGAGCCAGTTCCTCACAGTGCAGTGTGCGCTTCACCGATGTGCATGCCCAAACCAGATAACCGGATGTGATGTCGGGTGATGAGGCATGGCTTCAATGCACTTCGTGTTAGGGAAACACGTAATCAAGAAGTACCACTATGTGAGCTTTTGTTTGTGTTTCCAACATAACTGTCTAATCCTCTGTGGGAGGAAAGTTGGTGTAACAACAAAAATCCTTTCTGATGGTTGGATTATCCTGATCCCTGGCTGGTCTATTCCATTTGATCTATGGGCTTTATACACTCTGGGTTTTGGTAAGTGCAAACCCCTGGAAAACATTTTGTGGTGAAGCACATCTTGAAAGTTTATACTGCACTTCGTCACTTTAAAAAGCACGGTTATGGACTCCTCTTTTGTTTGATTTTTGATTAACTTTTTTTTGCTAATTATCATGGCATTAATTTATCATTTGTGCTAGTTTGATCCACATTGGATAATATTTACCGCACTTTTTGCATTTTTTCATGAACTATATTTTTTTGCCAATCAATATTGCATTTTATGAATTCACAATCACAATTGTCTGATTTAAATAGAGACTATTATTATTTACAGCACTTTTTGAACTGATGCACTTTATGTTAGAGGTTATGCGCCAAACACTCTATTTAAATTAAATGGCTGGACATTTTAAAGTCTGTGATTTAATTTAATCTTATGCAAATATCTAGGACATATCAGTATTTATTTGACACAGGAGGAGCCCTAATAGTCAGTTTATACAGTTCCCAGCAGCACTTTGTTGGCAGCCCACAAACACTGAGATGAACCATGCATATGCACATGCAAACATGCATTGAACTGTGCTGTAAATGAATCACTATGGTTCTGCAACATGTACGTGTACCATTTATTTTGCTAGTTGAGACCACACACTGATTAGCCAATATAAAACACAGCAGTGGTATCAGGCAGCATGCAGAAAAGTAGAACAAACACAGTACTAGTGAAGAATGAATTAACAATCACAATAAGGATTAAGAACATCATACAATTGTTTTATCTCCAAAATAATGTAATTCAAATAATGAATTAAAATTTTGTGAATATGTATTACTGAATTGTGCTGTTTATCTTGAGTTACCCTTTAAAAGGTAACTACACACAAGTTATTTGTGTAGGGATTTATAGAATGAGCAGAGAAGAGCAGAAAGATGTAGTAGTAAATTAAAATCAACATTAAATATGATACAAAAAAACAGTAATTCATTCACAGAGGTAAATGGTGAAGCTGCAAACACAAGGCCAAAAAACTCAAAAGCTTTAACATGAAAAATGAGGTCAGCAAAAGGCCTTTTAGTCTGATCACCAGGATGACTGTATACATCCTCTGGAAGAAAATGCTCAGTAGTGTAGGATGGGCCATCAATTGCTTGAAAGCACCTCAGGAAAAGAGGCGCTATTGCTATGACAGTGATACGTTTCGGGGTCACAACCCTTTTTCACCCTGTCTTGCGATAAGTGTTAGAGGCTACGTATATAAAACGCTATTGTAATTGAAATAACCTGTGGTATTATTACTATTGGGAACTATGTTATATAGGAAGTGGGTAATCAAATGAATATATATATATATATATATATATATATATATATATATATTAATAATAATAAAAAAACTTTATTTTACATAGCGCCTTTAAAGGTAGGTTCTCAAAACGCTTTGAAAGGAAAAAAAAACACAAGAAATACACAGGATAAGAGGAAATACACAGGATAAAACACAAGAAATATACAGAATAACAGGAAATACACAGGATAACATACCATATGGGATAAAGGGACAATTAAGTGAAAGCTTGTCTAAAGAAAAACTTTTTAGATTTGATTTGAATGAGTTTAGGGAAAAGGACTCTCTGACACTCTTAGGAAGTGAATTCCATAGCTTTGGAGCATAGCAGGAGAAGGCTCTGTCCCCCATTCAGTATAGGTGAGTAGGGGGGACACACAGTAGACCAGAGTTTGAGGAGCGGAGGTTAGGAGGGGGGGGGTATGTTGAAAAAAGTTCATAGAGATAATGGGGTGCCAAGCTATGAAGAGCCTTGTAGGTGAGCAAGAGGATCTTAAAATCTATGTTTAACCTGACGGGTAGCCAGTGCAAGGACTCCAGGATAGGGGTAATTTGATCACTTGTGCCAAACCTAGTCAGGATTCTGGCTGCAGAATTTTGAACATATTGGAGCAGATTTATGATGGATTTAGGTACACCAGCAAGGAGAGCATTGCAGTAGTCAAGTCGGGAGAACACAAATGTATGGATCAGCTTTTCAGCTACAGTGTATGATAGCATGGCATGCAGCCGAGCAATGTTTCTCAAGTGGAAAAAAGATGTTGTGACAACATTTTGTACATGCGGCTCAAAGGTTAGACTAGCATCAAATATCACCCCTAGATTTTTCAATCTGGACTGAAGCTCAAGTACAGCGCCATCTATAGATAAGCTATTTGGACTGGCCTTACATAATTGATGGGGGGTGCCAATAAGCATGACTTCAGTCTTGTCACATTTTAATTGAAGGAAATTATGGGCCATCCAAGTTTTTATATCACAAATACAGTTAGATAGGAGAGAAGAAGCCAAAGTAAAATCTGGTTTAGTGTGGATGTATATCTGAGTGTCATCAGCATAGAAGTGATACTTGAGCCCTTGTGATCTAAGCAGATGGCCAAGTGGAAACATGTATATGCTAAAAAGTAAGGGACCCGAGATTGAGCCCTGAGGAACACGGTTCTTGACTGGGCCAGATTCAGACTTGAATGTCTGTTGATGGTGCACAAAAGTTGTCTAGGGTTGCTAAGATTTTTTTCTATAGCATGGGAGAAAAAGTCTGATCTAGCAGTCTCAAGTTTACCCTTATAGACACACAAATAGTCTTTCCATGCATGATAATGGAAGTCAAGCAGGATCTGGGCCAATTTCTCTCCAGTCTCCGTGAGACTGCTTTTATAGAGCGAAGGTGAGAATTATACCATGGAGCCCGGATGGGAGAATGAGACAGTTCAAATTTTTAATGGAGCATAGTTATCAAGGGAAGATGAAATAGCTTGATTAAGGGCATTTATTTGGTCAACAAGGGTGTCAAAAGGGGAGATGCCGGATTGGGAGGAAATAACAGAATTAGCAAATTTGGGCTGGTCAATAGAAGTCCAGTTGCGATAATTTACAGATCGAAACATGGAGGTGTTAGAAATGGCTAATTCCAGATTGAAAAGAACAGCTAGATGGTCAGACAAACCTGGGTCATGGGGAGAACAGTCAGAGACAATAGGGCCATTTCTAATTATAAGGTCTAGGGTGTGTCCTTTGATATGCGTGGGGTGCAGACAAATTGAGTTAGGTCAAAGCATTCAAGAAGAGACTGGAAGTCTTTAGCTAAACTTGATGACTCTACATCAATGTGTATATTAAAATCCCCAAGTATAACAATACTTTTAAAACTGAGGAATAAAAATGACAGCAGATCCGCAAAGGCACCTAAAAAATCTCTACAAGGCTTTGGTGGACAATAAACTGTAGCAATAACAGATGAGTGGGGAACACAGACTTTGAGAACAAGACATTCAAATGAGGAGAAAGAGGGTACATTTACAGGGGATAAAGTGTACAGCAGGCTGTAAATAACAATTATACCTCCACCTTTACCCGAGAGACGTGGAAAGTCAAACAAACCATACCCCGAAGGGGTGAGTTGGTTGAAAAGGATGCCATCATTTTGTTTGTGCCAAGTTTCAGTTAAGCACGGAAAGTATAACTTATTAGTTACAATAAAGTCCGAAATAAGTAGTGCCTTGTTGTTAGCAGAACGTGTGTTCAGGAGCGCTGATCTGGCCTTCCTTGGAGGGTCAAAGGGAGTCAAAGTGGGGTCAGGGCATGATAGTGAAAGTAGGCTTTTGAGGTCTGCACCAGTGTGTCTTGCAGCCTTACGCTGATAAGCAGGGATTGAGACAGCACTGGTACTTGAAGGAAGGAGAAGCTGTCCAGTGCCACGATGCATATATCTCTTTGGTAGTAAAATCCCAATATTCCTACAGAGATCATATGCGCCTTTGGACAAGAGATCATTTTGTTTTAGTCGCTGGAGTTTGCAGTGCAGTGTACCTGAGCAGCATGACTGAGAGATCCGGGTAAACTGGTGGAGAAAATGTCCAGTTGTTTACAGTGCAACGAAATAGGTCTAGTAATCCATGGAAGGTTCAGAGGTGGGTCAGCAGCAAGAGCTCCAGTGCAGGGCAGTGAAAGAGGTCCAGTGATCCAGGAAGATTTGGAGGCGAGTCAGCAGCAAGAGGCAGGTTTTTAACCACAACAGTACCTGGCACGAAAACCCCCTTCCTGTCCAGGCCATTTTTCAGCTTTCAGCGCTATCACACTTTGAATGACAATTACTCAGTCATGCAACACGGTACCCATATGAAATTTGCGTCCTTTTTTTCACACAAATAGAGCTTTCTTTTGGTGGTATTTAATCACTAGGAGGGGGTTTATTTTTTGTGCTATAAATAAAAAAAGATTGAAATTTTTTTGAAAAAATGCCTTTTTCTTTGTTTCGGTCATAAAATTTTGCAAATTAGTAATTTTTCTTTGTAAATTTTGGCCAAAATTTATACTGCTACCTATCTTTGGTAAAAATAACCCAAATAAGTGTATATTATTTGGTCCTTGTGAAAGTTATAGAGTCTACAAGCTATGGTGCCAATCATTGAAAATTGATCAGATCTGATCACACCTGATATACTGACAGC
>BLSH010341530.1:1123843-1134541 GCA_018402905.1 Glandirana rugosa | reverse complement strand
TTATTCACATATAATAAACCAGACACACTTTCAATATCTCAGATGTTTGATACCACGTTGAGTAACTTTTAACTAGTGTGGACTACGTGACTACCGGCTAGAGTTAAGAACTCCGGGACTTTACGGCCCTTTCATGTTTATGGGGGGTTTACTGGGGTAAAACTTTTCATCTGTAAGGTTCCATAAATCGTTCTCCGTACCGCTCAAAAAACTTCAACATGAAAAAAGGGTGTTAAGGACCCTTTTAATTCTTTAATAAATAAAAAAAACGTGTTTTAACAGTTTTGTTGTTCAATAAAGAGTGTGTGTCGTATACCAGAATGTATTTTGGGGTGTAATTGGAAGTATGCATATGCTGTGTGTGAGAAATAACTTGTTGTTTTGACAATTTTGTGCAAAAAAAATAAATAATTTCTTAATTTTCCCAGGAATTGTGGGAAAAAAGTACAACTTCAAAAAACTCGCCATGCCTCTTGCTAAATACCTTGGAATGTCTACTTTTCAAAATGGGGTCATTTGGGGGGTATTTGTACTTTCCCGGCATTTCAGGGCCTCAAGAATTGAGATCGGCCATCAGTGCATCAGGTGTGATCAATTTTCAATGAGTTGCACCATAGTTTGTAGACTCTATAACTTTCACACAGACCAAATAATATACACTTATTTGGGTTATTTTTACCAAAGATAGGTAGCAGTATAGGTTTTGGCCCAAATTTATGGACAAAAATTACTAATTTGCAAAATTTTATCACAGAAACTAAAAAAAGTGTTTTTTTTTTCAAAATTTTCGCACTTTTTTCAATTATGTTGCAAAAAATAAAAAACCCAGAGGTTCTTAAATACCACCAAAAGAAAGTTCTATTTGTGTGAAAAAAATGATAAAAATTTTGTTTGAGTGCAGTGTAGCATGAGAGAGTAATTGTCATTCAAAGTGTGAGAGCGCTGAAAGCTGAAAATTGGTCTGGTAAGGAAGGGGGTATAAACGTCCGGTATTGAAATGGTTAATGTGTCTTTTAATGCACTGGAAAAAAGAATAAGGATTACAGATCCCCAAGATAACCTTATATAGAGACACCAGGGATTCATAAAAATAATGGCTTTATTAAATCAATGATGCAAACATTGAATAAAAGCTGAAAATCACACACTACCATCCATGCTATGATTAAAAAGACACCATGTTCAATACCGATGAGAGAGACTGCTAGCAACACACCACCATCATACACACCATTCATGCACACCACTGGGGCATAGGTGAGGGGAGGGAGTATGGTAACTGCAATCTATAGAAGCTCTAGAACAGGGGCTGCAAAGGTCAAGATGAAACAGTTCAGTCATAAATTGAAAAGTGTTGCACATAGCCACTAAAGCAATATTCCGATAGATGTGTCCCACAAACTGGAAGAGTCCATAAAAGTGAGCAGGTGTCACTGAAGGGTAAAGTCTGGGTGGATCCACACTGCTGGATGAATTCACATCCAAATGCCGTAGTGAACTGGGATTAAGCTGAAAAGCAGTGCCTGCTATCAGTGAGAATCCTCCATGGGGAGACAAGATATAATATCACGAGTTGATCAAACCCGTGGATGTTCGGGTTCGGTGGGTTCGGCCGGACTTTGGGAAAAAGTCCGGGTTCGGTATCGAACTTGACCCGAACTTTACCCCGAACCCCATTGAATTCAATAGGGACCCGAACTTTTCGGCACAAAAATGAGTGTAAAAGAGTCCTGGAAAGTGCTAGAGCAGGGGTCTCAAACTGGTGGCCCTCCAGCTGCTGCGGAACTACAAGTCCCATCATGCCTTTGCCTAAGGAAGTCATGCTTGTAACTGTCAGCCTTGCAAGGCCTCATGGGACTTGTAGTTTCACAACAGCTGGAGGGCCGCCAGTTTGAGACCCCTGTGCTAGAGGGTTGCAAAATGATTTTAGAACAATAATCTGTCCCTTACAGCTACAGCAGGAAACTGACCCTATAGAACTAGGAGATGATTTTAGAACAATAATCTGTCCCTCTAAGCAGTAGACTCTACCTAGTCCAGTCAGATCTTTCTGTAATGCAGGATGAGATCTCTGTCCCTAAAAGCAGTAGTAGTAGTAATCTCTACTTATCTATCTATCTGCAATCTGTCCCTAAAAGCAGTAGTAATCTCTACCTATCTATCTATCTGCAATCTGTCCCTCACAGCACCAGCAGCATCCTCTCCCTACACTACCCAGAGAGCATGTGACATGCAGTACTGTGACTTCAGCCTCATATAGAGGCTGGGTCACATGATGCACTGGCCAATCACAGCCATGCCATTAGTAGGCATGGCTGTGATGGGTTCTAAGGGCAAACCAGTGAAATGCTTGTTGATGGCTTCTAGGGAAAACCAGTGAAACGCTTGTTGATGGGCTGGCCTGCGTGATCAAATACCCAAACCCAGAACTCAAACCCAAACTTTGTTTCAAATGTTCGGGTTCGGGTCCGGGTCACGGACACCACAAAGTTTGGTACTCAACACTAAAGATCACGCATTTGGTCTGGAGTGTACTTTATTCATTTATGGACTTTTTTTTAAGTTATTTTAAAGCGTGTTATTAGCACCCATGTTTTGCTCAATACATGTTAGAAAAGGTGCTGGTGTTTGACTATTACAACTAGCAAACCAAACACATGGACATATGAGTAATTTACATAATACTCACTTCTCACCATTTTCCAAGACCTCCTTGACCAGTCCGGATGGGGTTCTTTTTAAAGTGTATCTAAACCCATACACCTAAAATAAATATGTTGTTGCCCATATTCTTGCAATGTCAGAAATTGTATTCTTTTTATGTTTCCTGCTTCCAACTAAATAATACCTGATGATCCTACCAGTAAAACAGGCACGTCCTTTCCTACAATGACAACACTTTCTCATCTGTGGTGTTGTCATTCTTGAATTAGTATAAAAGTAGATGTGCTAATGCACAGCTGTCAGGACCTGTGTACTTGCTTGGGTCACCTGCTGGTAGCACTGTTGCGTGGAGAACCAAAGCGTGTAGTTCTGGTGGTCACCAGCGGGTGTCTCCCAGCAGATGGAGCATACAGGTCGTTAGGTTGCACCTGGTGGCACTGCTGGGATTATACAGGATCTCACAACAGTGAGTACACCCCTCACATTTTTTGTAAATGTTGTATTAGATCTTTTCATGTGACAACACTGAAGAAATGACACTTTGCTACAATGTAAAGTAGTGAGTGTACAGCTTGTGTAACAGTAAATTTGCTGTACCTTCAAAATAACTCAACACACAGCCATTAATGTCTAAACCACTGGCAACCAAAGTGAGTACACCTTTAAGTTAAAATATCCAAATTTGGCCCAATTAGCCATTTTCCTTCCCCTGTGTCATGTTACTCGTTAGTGTTGCAAAGGCTCAGGTGTGACTGGGGAGCAGGTGTGTTAAATTTGGTGTTATCGCTCTCACTTTCTCATACTGGTCACTGGAAGTTCAATGTGGCACCTCATGGCAAAGAACTCTGAGGATCTGAAAAAAAGAATTGTTGCTCTACATATAGATGGCTTAGGCTATAAGAAGATTGCCAAGACCCTGAAACTGAGCTGCAGCATGGTGGCCAAGACCATACAGCGGTTTAACAGGACAGGTTCCACTCAGAACAGGCCTCATCATGGTCGACCAAAGAAGTTGCGTGAACATGTTCAGCGCCATATCCAGAGGTTGTCTTTGGGAAATAGACGTATGAGTGCTGCCAGCATTGCTGCAGAGGTTGAAGGGGTGAGGGGTCAGCCTATCAGTGCAGACCATACACCGCACACTGCATCAAATTGGTCTGCATGGCTGTCATCCCAGAAGGAAGCCTCTTCTAAAGATTATGCAAAAGAAAGCCCGCAAACAGTTTGCTGAAGACAAGCAGACTAAGGACATGTATTACTGGAACCGTGCCCTGTGGTCTGATCAGACCAAGATAAACTTATTTGGTTCAGATGGTGTCAAGAGTGTGTGGCAGCAACCAGGTGAGGAGTACAAAGAGAAGTGTGTCTTGCCTACAGTCAAGCATGGTGGTGGGAATGTCATGGTCTGGGCTGCATGAGCGCTGCCAGCACTGGGGAGGTTCAGTTCATTGAGGGAACCATGAATGCCAACATGTACTGTGAAATACTGAAGTAGAGCATTATCCCCTCCCTTTGGAGACTGGGCCGCAGGTGTCACGTACCTGGTAGGCGAGGCAACCTCCCTTACTCACCTGACTCGGGAACCCCTGGTAGAGCAGACAGGTGGCTCGAGAGTACAGGAGAGCACGAGGGTCAGACTGGGTCACTGGTGATGGTTATGGGTCCGTTGGAGCGCTCGTGCAGCAGAAGCGTGATAACAGGCACAAGTTGCACAGGAAGGACGGGTACACGCTGTAGATCAGACAGCACTTCCTACAGGAAGCAGGAAGTTTAAATAGAGCTGCTCCTTCATGAATCAGAGGAAACCACAATCAAGTAC
Organism: Glandirana rugosa; assembly: GCA_018402905.1. NCBI lineage: Eukaryota > Metazoa > Chordata > Amphibia > Anura > Ranidae > Glandirana > Glandirana rugosa. The sequence continues at coordinate 1,130,058 of BLSH010341530.1, read as the reverse complement.
AATTAACCCTCAGCACAGTCTTCTAACATTGCCCCCCCCCCCCAAGGGGCAGCCTCCGGATGCCCAGCCGGGCCTTCAGATCCGGATGGGAACTCCAAAAAGACCGGACAAGTTTGTTGGCATGGATGTTCCCAGGTTTCCAGGTTCCCAGGAACTTTCCTCTGGTCCGTACCCTTTCCACTTGACCAGGTACTGGACCAAGCCCCCTCTTCTTCTGCAGTCGAGGATGACCTCAACTTCATACTCCTCCCCTCCATCCACAAGAACCGGTTCAGGTGGAGCTGTACTTCTTCCAGGAAACTGATCCCTAGTCACGGGTTTAAGCAAGGTGACATGGAATACCGGGTGCACCTGGAGTGAAGGGGGGAGGTTCAGCTCAAAAGCCACCCTGTGGATCCTCCTCTTGACTGAGAAGGGGCCCAAGAATCTAGGTCCCAGTTTCTTAGAGGGGCATGCAAGCTTTAATTTCTTAGTAGAAAGCCAGACTTGATCGCATGGCTGGAGATCCAATTCCCCCCGTCTTCCTCTGTCAAAAACCCATTTATTAGACGCCTGTGTCTGAGCTAGGGTCTCTTGGAGCAGTTTGTTGTTCCTCTCCAGAAACTCAGTAATATCCTGTGCGCCAGGCACTGAACTTTCCTGAACCACATTGGGAAGAACGGCAGGGTGATAGCCTAGGTTCGCCCAGAAGGGTGACTGATTGGTGGCGGAGTGCGCCGAGTTATTGTATGCAAACTCGGCCGTCAGCAACAGGGAGGCCCAATCGTCCTAAGCAAATGAGGAGTAACAGCGTAAATACTGCTCCAGGGTCTGGTTTGTCCTCTCAGTCTGACCGTTGGTTTGAGGATGGTAAGCAGAGGAAAAGGCTAGTTCAATTCCTAATGCTGAACACAACGCTTTCCAGACTCTGGAGGTGAATTGAACCCCTCGGTCTGACACAATGTTGGTGGGTAGACCATGGAGATGCATTACCTCTTTAATGAAAGCCTTTGCTGTTTGAATTGCTGAGGGCATACCCTTCATAGGAATAAAATGGGTCATCTTGGTAAGCTGGTCGACCACCACAAAGATGGTTGTGAACCCTTCCGAAGGCGGCAACTCCACTATGAAGTTCATGGAGAGCTGAGACCATGGACGTTCAGGGACCGGAAGTGGATTCAGAAGTCACAAGTAGGGCAGGCTTTCACATATTTCTTGCAGTCCTTGTCAGAAGATGGCCACCAGAACGACCTAGAGAGCAAGTCTGCTGTCTTGCGACCGCCAAAGTGCCCCGCTAACCTGTGGTCGTGACACAGTTCCAGAACTGCCAGCCGCTGCCCTTCTGGGACGAAAATCTTTGTGCCGAACCGCCACAGCCCGTCTTGGAGGGTCAGCCTGGGATCTGGTCCGGTAGAGGATCCACCAGTGGATCGCCTGATCCGGGATATGAGGTCCTCCTGGACCAACAAGAAGCTCCGTGCAGGGAGGATAGTATCAGGTGAGGGAGAGTCCCCTGGTTTCAGAAACATCCGTGATAGGGCATCAGGTTTTATGTTCTTGGAGCCAGGCCTGTAGGTGATGTGGAGCAGGAAACAGGAGAAAAAGAGGGCCCATCATGCCTATCGGGGTTTGAGTCTTTTTGCAGTGCGCAGGTACTCCAAGTTTTTGTGATCAGTAAAAACTAGGAGTGGGTGCAGGGCTCCCTCCAGGAGATACCGCCATTCCTGTAGAGCTGACTTTATGGCGAGGAGCCATTTAAGTCGTTGGAAGGCAGCTTGTGCCTTGGGTGTCCAGTGGAACCGGGAGTTCTGTTTTGTCAGTTGGGTGATTGGGGAGATCACCGCTGAGAACCCCTTAACAAATTTCCTATAAAAATTTGCAAATCCCACAAACCGTTGCACCGCTTTCTTATCAGTGGGTGCCGGCCAGTTTACTATGGCAGAGACCTTCTGGGGATCCATTGTGGTGCCCGAAACAGAGAGAGGATGAACCCCAGGAAAGAGATACTTGAGCATTCAAATGCGCATTTCTCCGCCTTGGCGTAGAAGCCATGTTGACGAAGGCGGCTTAGAACCTTCTTAACGTGGTTACGGTGCTCCTCCAGGGAAGGGGAGAAGATGAGAATATCACCACCATAAACAGATCTAAGAAGTACCGGAAGATGTCATTGACAAGGTGCTGAAATGTGGCTAGTGCATTACAAAGTCCAAACGGCATGACCAGGTACTCATAGTGGCCAAACCGGGTCCGGAAGGCCGTCTTCCATTCATCCCCTTCCCTTATCCGAAGGAGATTATAGGCTCCCCGGAGATCCAGTTTGGAGAAAATGGTGGCAGTACCGAGCCTCTGGAACAACTCTGGGACCAACGGGAGGGGGTACCGGTTCTTGACCGTAATTTTGTTCAGGTCCCTGTAATCAATACAGGGTCTCACGGATCCATCCTTCTTTCCTACAAAGAAAATTCCAGCCCCTGCAAGAGAAGTAGAGGGTCGGATGAATCCCTGCTCCAAGTTCTCATTCAGGTAGGATTTGCGGGCGGCTAACTCCTTCTCCGAGAGTGGATAAATTCTCCCGAAAGGTACATCCGTGCCAGGAAGGAGCTCTATGGGGCAGTCATATGGGCGATGTGGAGGCAGGACATCCGCCCCCTTCTTACTGAACACATCCAGGTATTCATGGTATACTGAGGGTACAGCAAGGCGGTTTTCCAAATCCGGATCTGGGTCTGAGCGGGATGCAGCTAAGACGGGTACAGTAGGTGGGGGAAAGCAGTGGTGCTGGCAGTAAGTGGAGTTGAACTGAACGTTGCCAGTGACCCAGTTGATGTAGGGGCAGTGTGCCCGAAGCCAGGGAAGTCCGAGGATAACCGGTGCTAGTGGTGACGCGATAGCATCAAGGAGCAAGAGTTCTGAATGGCCGTCAGATGTCCGAGTCAAGATGGGGATGGTCTCATGGGTCACAGACCCGGATTTGAGAGGGGACCCGTCGGCCAAGCCAAGATTCATCGTGTGCCTCTTGGGCCGGAGGGGTATCTGGTGGAAGGCTGCAAAACTTAAGTCCATGAAGCAGCCACAAGCCCCAGAGTCTATAATGGCCAAACCGGGGAGGTTCCCACTGGGCAGCTGCAGCACTAGGGCAAGTACCGCATGCGTCCTTGCATCAGGGATGGCCAGTATCTCCCTGTTAGAAAAAATAAGATTGTTTCCAGCATTCTGGCCGTTTCCGCGGTGGTGCGCGCGCTCCCGTGCGCGTTCGCGCGCTTCCGCGCACGCACACGCGCTGGAAAATGGCGCCAAGCGGCGCCTATTTAAACCCAGGGACTCCTGCATTGAATTGCTGCTCGTTCTACAGCGTCTGCGACCTGTGAGCCACAGCTCCCACCACCTGTTCCTGTGTTCGTCTGCTTCCTGTTTGACCTGGCTTGCTTTGACCTGTTGTCCGCTACCTGCACCGACCCCGGCTATCCACGACCATCCGCTTGTCTACTCCTCTGTACCTCTGCCACCCACCCGTTAACGAACCTTTGCCTGAACTTGACTACCCGCCTGCCTGATCCTTTGTACCTCTTTGCCTGCCCATTGCCGACCCTGCCTGCACGACCACTCTTCTATCTGTACGACTTCCTGGAACCTCACTACATCATCAGTGACCATCCAGCCCTCGTGCCATCCCGCACTCTTGGGCCTCTGTCTACACTACCAGGGGTCCTTGAATCGGGTGCGCAAGAGCGGTTGTTCCCTGCACAAGACAGACTCCACCGTCAGGTACGTAACACTCCCCTAAGTTACGTGTGGAGGCTTTGCCTGATTTGACGGGGCAAGTCTGCACCAAATGTCCAACACCCCCGCAATACAGGCATAGGCCACTGGTAAGATGTCTCTGCCTTTCTTTGGGGGAAAGAGCTGGGTGTTGTGGTGTGTTCAGCCGGGGTACAGAGGAGTACGTGAGGGCGCCAGACTTCTCCGCAAGTCTTTCCCACAGCCGGCGATCAACCCGGATGGCAAGGTGGATCAGGGCGTCCAGGGTTGGAGGAATACCCACACGAGCCAGCTCGTCCTTGAGAGGCTCGGACAACCCCAGCCGGAACTGGAACCGGAGGGCTGCATCGTTCCATGCGGTATCGGCACTCCAGTGCCTGAACTCCGATACATAGTCCTCAACAGGACGGTGGTCCTGCTGGAGAGCATGGAGCACAGCTTCTGCAGAAGAGGCTAGATGCGGGTCCTCGTACAGTCGGGCCATAGCCTGGAAGAATTGTACAAGGGTCGTGGTCTCGGGAGCCTTCCGCTCTAGCAACCGGTGGGCCCAAGTCTGTGGCCCCTCCTGGAGCAGACTGATCACCAGTCCCACCTTGGTATCTTCCTGTGCAAAGATGCGGGGTTGCAGGGCAAAGAAAAGTTCACAGGAGACACGGAAAGCCCGAAATTTCCTACGGTTCCCTGAAAACCGTTCGGGCAGGGGCCCCTCTGGTTCCATAGGTGCAGACATAATGGTATGCTGGGGGAGCTCTTGGATCTGGTCCTCCAGCCGAAGATAGCCAGCTTGCAAGTCATTTACCACTTGGGTAAGGCTGGACAGGTGCTCACACAGTTTGTGAGTAAGGGAGGGCCTCTGCGCAGACTCGGTCATGGCTGTCTGATACTGTCACGTACCTGGTAGGCGAGTCTGACTTATGCAGTAGGCAACCTCCCTTACTCACCTGACTCGGGAACCCCTGGTAGAGCAGACAGGTGGCTTGGGAGTACAGGAGAGCATGAGGGTTGGACTGGGTCACTGGTGATGGTTATGGGTCCATTGGAGCGCTCGTGCAGCAGAAGCGTGGTCGTGCGGGCTGGGTCAGCAACTGGCTGGTGGTGCGGTACAGAGGAACAGGCAAAAGAGTGGTCGGGTACAGGCAGGGTTCGTTAACAGGCTGACAGCAGAGGTGCAGAAGGATCAGGCAATCGGATGGTCGTAGGCAGGCCAAGGGTCGGTACAGGCAGAGTTCAGACAATTTCGGGCAAGCCGGGTCACAGGAACAGGAGACAGGAACAGATAACAGGCCCAAGTTGCTCAGAAAGGACGGGTACACACTGTAGATCAGACAGTACTTCCTACAGGAAGCAGGAAGTAGAGCTGCTCCTTCATGAATTAGAGGAAACAACAAGTGCAATTAACCCTCAGCACAGTCTTATAACAGCAGGTCAGTATTTCAACATGATAACAACCCCAAATACACCTCCAAGACGACCACTGCCATGCTAAAGAAGCTGAAGGTAAAGGTGATGCACTGGCCAAGCATGTCTCCAGTCCTAAACCCTATCGAGCATCTGTGGGGCATCCTGAAATGGAAGGTGGAGGTGCACAAGGTCTCTAACATCCACCAGTCCGCAGTGTCATCATGGAGGAGTGGAAGAGGACTCCAGTGGCAACCTGTGAAGCTCTGGTGAACTCCATGCCCAAGAGGGTTAAGGCACTGCTGGAAAATAATGGTGGCCACACAAAATATTGAAACCTTGGGCCCAATTTGGACATTTTAATTTAGGGGTGTACTCACTTTTGTTGCCAGTGGTTTGACATTAATGGCTGTATGTTGAGTTATTTTGAGGGGATAGCAAATTTACAATGCTATGCAATCTGTACACTCACTATTTTACATTGTAGCAAATTGTCATTTCTTCAGTGTTGCCACATGAAAAGATATAATAAAATATTTACAAAAATGTGAGGGGTGTACTCACTTTTGTGAGATACTGTATAAGCCCGCCTTCCTCTCTGTCCCAGTGCTTCAGTATTTTCCCTGCAAGTCATGTCCCTGCCTGAGTCTGACCCGTTCTGACCCATTCTGATCCGTTCTGATTAGTGTTGAGCGAACCCGGACTGTAACGTTCGGGTCCGTACCGAACTTTAGGGTGTCCGTGGCACGGACCCGGACCCGGACATTTCAAAAATCGTTCGGGTTCGGTCCGGGGTTCTGCTATTTTACTCCACGTGTTGAGAAGCTGCAGGGCAGCCAATCAACAAGTGTTTCACTGGTTTGCCCTTAGAAGCCATCACAGCCATGCCTACTAATGGCATGGCTGTGATTGGCCGGTGCATCATGTGACCCAGCCTCTTTATAAGCTGGAGTCACAGTGCTGCAGTCACATGCTCCTTGGGTTAGTATAGGGAAAGGTAGCTGACGGCGTGAGGGACAGATTTTAGCCATTTTAAGACCTGATCCTGCATCCTGAGATAGATTACTTTACTACTGCTG
>BLSH010341530.1:1078578-1092075 GCA_018402905.1 Glandirana rugosa | reverse complement strand
CTCTAAAGTGTATGACGACGAAGTACGATCGTAACGATCGTTGTGTTAGGCAGGGTTTGATCTGCAATCTGTCACTCAAAGCAGCAGTATGTGAAATCTCAAATTACTCCCACAATCTGATCGTTGTGTACGACCGTAGCAATCGTTGTGTTATGCAGAGTTTGATCTGCAATCTGTCACTCAAAGCAGCAGTATGTGAAATCTCAAATTTCTACAATCTGTCCCTCAGAGCAACAGTAGTAGTAATCTCAGGATGCAGGATCAGATGTTAAAATGTCTGCAATCTGTCCCTCATAAAAACGCTGGCAGCTTCCTCTCCCTAGACTATTCAGAGTCTCAGAGAGCATGTGACTGCAGCATCAAGTGACTCCAGCTTATATAGAGGCTGGGTCACATGATGCACTGGCCAATCACAGTCATGCCATTAGTAGGCATGACTGTGATGGCTTCTAAGGGCAAACCAGTGAAATGCTTGTTGATTGGCTGCCCTGCAGCTATTCAATATGCGTGATCAACTACCAGAACCCAGAACCCGAACCCGAACGTTTTTTGAAATGTCCGTGTTTGGGTCCGGGTCCCGGACACCCCAAAGTTTGGTACGGACCCGAACATTACAGTCCGGGTTCGCTCAACACTACTTATATGCAATGTTATTGCCCTAAAAAGTGTATGGGGACCCAGGTCCTGCCCTAGGGGACATGTATCAATGAAAAATAAAGTTTATAAATTGATCATTTTTTCCAGAGCAGTGATTTTAATAATGCTTAAGGTGGGAAAAAAATGAAAAATTCCTTTAAATATTGTGCCGGGGGGGGGGGGGTTGTCCTTAGTCTGTGTGTAAAAAGGCGCATCTTTGTGAGGTGTAGAACATAGCCAGAGCAAAAAATCGCGGCTGTAATGTATTGCTGATTCCCGGCACTATACAAAAAATCGCTGAAGAAAAGTGCGTGTAGTTCCCCACCCAGTCCAAACCAGGCTCTTCGGGTCTGGTTTGGATATTAAGGGGAACCCCGCGCTAAATTTAAAAAAAATTTGACGTGGCGGTCCCCCTAAAATCCATACCAGACCCTTATCCGAGCATGCAACCCTGGCCGGTTAGGATGAGGGGATGAGCGAGTGCCCCCCTCCAGACCCCCACAACCACCGGCCAGGGTTGTGGGGATGAGGCCCTGCTCCCCATCAACATGGGGACAAGGTGCTTTGGGGGCGACCTCAAAGTATTCTCCCCATGTTGAGGGCATGTGGCCTGGTCTGGTTCGGAGGGGGGGGGGGCGCTCGCTCGTCCCTACCCCCTCCTGCCATGGCAGGGCTGCGTTCTCGGATAAGGGTCTGTTTTTAATTTTGGGGGGACCCCACACCATTTTTTTTCAATTTGGCGCAGAGTTCCTCTTAAAATCCATACCAGACCTGAAGGGCCTGGTTTGGATTTTGGGGGGACCTCACTTTTTTATTTTTTTTATTTTAGTGCGGGGTTCCCCTTAAATTCCATACCAGACCTGAAGGGCCTGGTTTGGATTTTGGGGGGAACCATACGTCCTTTATTTTTTAAATTTTGGCACAGGGTTTCCCTTAAATTCCATGCCAGACCCGAAGGACCTGGTTTGGATTTTGGGGGGAAACCCCAAGTCATTTTTTTTTACATTTTGGCGCGGGTCCTGCTCTTGTAAATTAGTTAAAACATTGTGATAAAATCCCCCAGTCAAACAGGTGGTGAAAAATTCAGCCTTGGGTGCTGGCGGTGCCAGAACACTGTAGCCCCTTGCAGTTACTTTTGTTGGGTGCAGGAACGAGCCCTGCTGTTGTAAATTAGTGTAACCACTTAACTCGAATCGCTGTTTATAAACGGTGGCTGCTTTAAGTGGAAGTATCAGGGTATAGTCTGCAGCTACAGGCTATACCCTAGTACCATTTTTTAGAGCAGGCGGCAGGCTATCCTTTGATAACAGCCGATCCGGCTCGGGAGCCGCTCGGTCATTGTTCCAGGCAGCGGGAGGGGACATCCCCCTCCCACCACCGTCCACCACTCTTCTCCGGCCTCCAGTCCCACCAGGAGACCAAAGCTCTGATCCGGCACTTCCACCGACTGTGTGGAGTCCCTGTGGAAGCTGGAATCGGCTTAGATCGGGACTCCTTCGTACATTTCCGGAAGCAACGTTACAATGTCACTTCCAGTTTACTCGGCGGCTAACGGCGCCGGTTTTAACAAAATGAGAGTATACAGAATCGCCGTTTTTGGCAATCTGAATACTGTGAAGTGTAAAGGAGGGATGGGGGGTCTTTTAGACCCCCCATCCCTCCATAAAGAGTACCTGTCACCATATATTAATATCACAAGGGATGTTTACATTACTTTTGATAGCAATAAAAGTGATCATATTTTTTTTTTTAAAGGAACAGTGTTAAAAGAAAAAATATAATAAAATAAATGAAAATTTTTTTTTAAAGTGCCACCGTCCCCGCTAGCCCGTGTAGCAAAGAAAACGCATACGTAAGTCGTGCCCGCATATGAAAACGGTGTTCAAACCACACATGTGAGGTATGGCCAGAGTGTGAGCAATAATTCTAGCAAAAGACCTCATCTGCACCTCTAACCTGGTAACCGTTAAAAATTTTAAAGTGTCGCCTATAGAGATTTCTAAGTGCCGGAGTTTGTCGCCACTCCGCGAGTGTGCGCAATTTTGAACCGTGTCATGTCTATTTACTCGGCGTAACATTCTCTTTCACAATATACAAAAAATTGGGTTAACTTTACTGTTGTCTTATTTTTTTACAAAAAAAAGTGATTATTTTTTTCCAAAAAAAAGCGATTGAAAGACCGCTGCGCAAATACTGTGTGACAAAAAGTATTGCAATGATTGCCATTTTATTCTCTAGGGTGTTTGAAAAAATATATCATGTTTGGGGGTTCTAAGTAATTTTCTATAAAAAAACGGATTTTAACTGGTAAACAACAAATGTATAAAAGGGCTCTGGGGGTTAAAAACTGTATATATTTTAATACACAACATCAAGTGTACTATATACCTTATGTACAGATATATAGTGCACACTCAATACCCAAACCCAGCTTCATCCACCTAAGTGCGGACTTCACCAGCCAGCTACTCTAGCACTCGTGCCGCTCCGTGCCCTCACACTCTCTGTATCCACCCTCAGGAGTTTTGGGCAGGAGATGCAATAGAGGCCTACACAACATTCCAGTTGTCACCAGGTACGTGATAGGTGGGTAAGATTGTCTTTACTGAAATTATGTCTGGAAACGCTGAGTTTATGTTGAAAAAGACTGGTGATGAGACTATCCATGATGATATGAGAGTGACCCCAGTTAGTGGGGCCACAATATGTGACATTGAGAATGACTTTTTTCTGTACAGTGGGGAGGCAGGGATTAAAGTCAAACCTGAACTTAGGTGTGCTTCTCACGAGGGAATTAATGTTGTGTCTGCCAGTCTCAAATGGGTAGAGGGCTGGGACAGCCCACAGAAGGTAAAAAGGCTGACAATATTTATAATAAAAAGTCTGCTGCTATTGAGAAAACCCCAGGTTATTGTAAAGCAAAAGCTGTGGTTAAAGAAGAGCTGTTGCCCATAGCAATGGGTAGTAACACAGCACAGTTGTCCCTAAAAATCTCCAGGAAACTTCATGTATTGGAGCCGGAGGTTGCCCAGGACAACTGCGATGTCACTCTGGTGAGGCCGAGTGGAACTTCACCTTTTACTGGGAATGTATTAGAGCAATCTGCTGGTACTGAAAGTGTGCAGGTAACTAATGGGTTAATGCAACTTGTGGAAAACGAAAATCTGGGTGCCACCTGAGCAATATGGTGGATGTGGTGTATTTCAGCCTGTTGTGTTGAAATCTGTGTTGCCGAAATCTGACATAATTCACAATGACGTGTGTAATAAGTCTGCAGCTAAACCCGTCTGTTTGTATGTGCCTCCTTGGGCAGATGGATTGGTGCTGAGTAGCACCAGTGAAGCACACATACAATGGATTGGGATAGTTGGGATAAAAACATGATATCCCTGATATAAAAGACTTTTATGCAAAAAAAATAAGATGGACACTGTCTCCTCTGCTGTACCAGCAGGGGGAACTGCAGAACAGCCTGCAGCTCATGGTGTGGTGGCTACTGCAGAGGTTAACCTTCAAGAGAAAGAAGGACCAGATAAGAGTGAACACACAGCAGGAATTTTGTCCATGACTTTAAAAAATAATGTTGATATGGAGTGTCCCAGGGACGTTGTCATTGGTAAATTCACTGTTGCTGAGCCTGAGAAGTTGTATATAATTACAGCATCTGGCAGCACTCTGGTAGAGCACCAGGCTGTGGTTATCCCTGGCTGGGAGGAGCTTTGGTTAAATGGTGCAACTTCTCAAGTCGCAACAAGTGAGTCTCTCTGCGGTCCCAGCATCACCAGTTCAGTAATGGGTTTAGGTGACAAACCTGATAAGAGACAGGGGCATGGAGGAGAACTGCAGTAAAAGGTGTATGTGGATCAGACAAGAGCTTGCCTGTTCAAGTTTGGAATAAAACTCCAGTTAGAATTAGAAATGGTCAGGTGGGAGGACAGCTGCCTGCAGAGTGGGTGACACCAGGGAAGTTAATGGCTGGTGGGGCTCCTGTGCGTGATACTGGCCCTCTGGGGTGTGCCCAGACTCCGTCCTAACAAAAGCTGGGAAAATAGTTGGTGACATTTGCAACACTGAAAGGTGTAATGTTCATTGGAGAATATGGGCGTACCACAAACCGAGGACAGCCTCCAAAGTTATCACTTTCGGTAGATCACACGGGTGACAGAAGGAGACTACTTTAACTACTCCCGGGGTACTTGAGGGCCACCCATTAGAACTCATAATAATGTTTAAGTTGCTTACTTGGTATTGTAAGGTTTAAAGATTTTTGACTTTTCTTGTCTATTTGAATTTGCATTGATACAATGTAACTGGAAAACCCTAATAAAAGATTTGTGGGAAAAAAAATTAAAGGTGTAAAGTTAGATTGAATACTTGGTTCATCAGGAACAGACATAATGTATTAATGGTACATGATGATGTGGATTCCAAAGGTACAGGGAAACCTGGGAGCCAGAAGCAGGGAGCCAGAAAGGTGGATAGGAAAATCAGAGGGAACCCGTTAAGAGTTCAGGAGAAGAGGGGCTTATGGAAACACACCTGCAAGAAAGAGTGGGCCCACGCAGCTGTCAGTTGGCGCAGAGGTGCCACACTCAAGAGTATGGTTTGGTGTGTTCCGCCCCTATGGGTTCGGGACAGGGGGGGATATGTGGTAGTGTGGTACCCCAGCAGGAGGATGACCCAGGATTCTCAACCTGGCTGGTTGAGGGGCTCCAGGGGATTTGCACATTTGTGAGGAAACTGGCTTTTCAGTTTCCTCATTTCTTTAGAAAGTCCATTTTGGGACCTAGAGCCCGGGGATGGGATGAAATCTGATCTGGGTGGGATGAAATCCCCAGTCCAGGGTCTGGATTTTGTGACCTACCAGGACACTGATTATCCACCTGGGTGGTGGCCTGATAAGAGAGTCAGGACCAGGGTTCTGTATCACACACTGGGAGACAGATCCAGAGAGGGAGACAGGTGGTCCCCAGGGGTCTAAGGCTGCAAGAGGAAGTCTGGTCAAACACATCTGCAAGGAGGCAGAGGTGACCCGCGATCACGCATTGGCTGATCACTTCTCAGCCAGGAGGGCTGACTACAGGTATAAACCAGGTGGGCTATCTATCATTTGTAAGCCAGGACGGCTGAATATCAGATATAATTTGTAAACCAGGATGACTGAATATCATTTATGCCAGTAGCAGGAGGCTGAAGTATACAGTATACAGTGTTGGAACCCCCTGCGAAGGAAGATTACTGTTTGACTTTTGAACTTTCTTTTAATAAACATGGGCTATCATGCCCTCAAACAGAGATCCTGGCTGGCGTGCACTCACTAAAAATGCATCTACCACGAGAGCTAAACACCCCCATGCCACAATGGGCATAAGCAAGGTCATGTTTTTACAAATTTAATTTACTGTAATATTATATGGGTACAATTTAGATGATACTGTTAGACATTTTGTTTAGTCTGTTCATATTTTAAAAAGAAGTAATCTCTTAAACAATGCTCATTGTCCTTCATGGCAGCAACCATTAGAGCCCATTCACTTAATCATGCCTCACGTACATTACACTCAGACCACATTAGAGTACATTACATTTCTTATAAGAGGGGTGGACAACACTAGCACATAATGCTACCATGTTACACATATTTAGATGGGATTTACTTGATAGTGTAATAGCAGCACAACTTTAACAGCATTCATTCTCCATATTCTAAGCCTGAGAAATCTTGTTAACAGATTGTTAGCCAATGTTACTTACTAACGCGTTGCCCTCCTGGGACCATTGGCTGAGTTTTACCAGAGAAAGAGCAAGAGTGTGAAATTGCGTTATATCAAGGGAGTATGTATCAGAGCTCAGATGTGTGCAGGTTAGTCATTACAAAGGCTCAAGATCATATCCCAAGATGTTTGAGCTGTGATACTGTGGGAGAGAGGTGTGGAGAATCAGTTCCCATGTGACTACAAAGATGAATGTGAAAAGATAACATGAAAGTAAGACTGAACTGCAGCATTCTGTGTCTTCAAATATAATTAGTCTTTGCTCTGCTAACTATTTACTGAATAAAAATAAAAAAGAAACACTATCCACTGCAAAATACATTAAAGTGGTGGATTTTTTTTTATAATTATAAAACCTTTAATAAAACACAGAAATGGAAATTGGAAGGATGGGTCTAACAGTCCCCAAGGCTGTATAACTACCTTATTAAATCTGTACAGGAATTCATTTAAAATGCACAGTAGCTATTGTAAATCACACACAGTTATGAGTAAAACCTATGCAATAAAAAAGTATAAAAAGGGGAACTCGCACAGCTATCAACACAGGAAAAACAACGCTATAAATGTTGTAAATAGCTCACAATTGCTAAACAAGCAAAACAGGGAAATTATGCTGTAGTCATGCTGGTGAGATCTTTGTAAATCTATCATCATGTTTTGCTATAGATGCAAAGTTAAACTCATTAGTGCCTTGGTTGTGTAATGTATTTGTTGCATGTGTGGAGAAAATATAAATAAAGGCATAAAAAATAAAAAGGAATACATTCAAATACTGAATTCTATCATTATATGTGTAGTACGGGGGTACCAGGGGGTAGTTAGAAGTTGAAAAAAGGCAGATTTAGTTGTTTTGGGCTCTACTGTCTCCGATGGAGCTTTTTGATTGCTTTTTGCTTACTCTGGGTTCTGCAGCTGCAGGTTTGCCTGCTCCCCCTGTCTTTCCAGAAATCCCTGGAACATAGTGGGTGGAGAGGGTAGAGCCTGAGCTGGTCCTGTATACAGCCTCAGCCAATCCCTGGTCAGGAAAGTGACCAGCAGGGGGCTGAGAGATAGAGGCTGGAGTAGAGAGTAGCAGGGTCCTTTGTCTGCGGGAGAGTGACCCAGCCTGGAAGTGCTCTAGCCCAACAAAGCGCTTAAAGGATCACCCCAAAGTCACAGGATCACCAGGGCAACACCCAAAGAGGAGCTTCCTGGGATACTTTTGTGTCATTGTCAGCTGAAGCTGGAAGAAGGCCTTCAGACTGCCCGGATCACAATGAGTAGGCCTTAGAAAATTCTCAGGAGAGAGACTGTTGCGTTTACACCCCTTTTTGGTTAGAGGGACTGTTCCATACCTGCTGGCAGGGCTGTGTCCATAGTGGAAACCCCCCTGTGCTGAGCCTTTGCTATTTTTTGTACAGAAAACTCTGCTTTACTTTAGTTAACCGTTTCAAGATAGGGTCCTCATTCATGTTGTTTAGTTCTGGGCATACAAAAGCTTTTCCCAATCCCCATCCCAGTTCTACAAATAAATAAAAAAGAAAGAAAAGACACTATCTGCCTGATTACTGTCTGAGGACTAACTGAGATTTAACACACCTGGCTGAAAATACCCAGTGTTGGCTGCTTACACCATTAAGGGATCAGGACCTGGGTTAACAGTGGGGTCATTAGGAAGTTTGGGCTACATATGTTATCACAAGATAAAACCCTCACTAATTAAGCATGTAAACGTGGGCAAACTGCTGAGTATATACTATACAGTTTAAAATATACATATGGATTTTTTTCTTACCTGTCAAAATGGCTCGTATTTATTTTCATTAATTTATAAAATTAACACTGTCCTGATAGCTCAGCCAGCCTTGAGACCTGACTTCTCTCTGCTGCAGTTAATGACACAGATAGATCCGTGCTCTGTCCCAGCCTGTGGCTGGCCAGTGAAGGAGCAGAAAAGCTGATGAGGTTTTCTCATTCTCTTCCTGTAAACATGTTTCTTATCAGGTGATGTGAATGTGGGACATGATATTGGCTCAGGGTGCCATCAATCCCATTTCTAGTCTGAAAGCTGCTCTACAGGGTAATATAAAAATCTAAAATCATTCTTTATTTTACTTTCCTGTAATACCGTGCACTGTACATATAACTTTACATCCGTAGACACAGTATTTGCTAATACTCTCCAGCAGGTTTATGTCTCATACTTCTCTGCAGATGCTGAGCATGCTACTGGATCATTTTTGCTAGGGTATAGCTTATAAACCTGCAGCCAAAGGGATATTGCATGCCATAATGCATTCTTGTGTATGGTATTCCTTTGAGTGCAAATTTATAAATAGGAATTTCCAAGACCTACTACTGAATTGACGGCAGTAGGGCAGTACGGGAAACACTTTCTTCTGTCTCCATAGTAGTATCATGCAATGCTGTTGGGTTAAGATATTTATAAAGCACAATAGGTTCAATAAAGTACTAGGATATGCCACTAACAAGCACTGAGCATCACAGAGAAAGCTATGTGTTTAAAAAATATAGGTTTCAGTTGGCTAAGCAACATTATTGCATCATAAAGGGGGAAACTGATATTGTCCAAGCTAGACTTGCAGATTTTCACAGTATTCCTCCAAGAAGATAGCTGTATTACAGAGTAACTTTGCAGCAATGCATGGCATGAACAAAAAAGTAATTATGGCTACTGAACAGAAATGCTACAGTTATAAAAATAAGAAGTAAAGATCACTTTAAAAGCCTTTTAATTCACACATCAACAATAAACCACATATAACGTAAGGCATTGTGAAATGTAAATTCCTCTGCCTTCCAAGTACCTATGACAGATGTGATGTTTTATGACCCTTGTTTCTGACAGACTTCAGCAAAATGACAATTTTGTTTTGCATGTTTGAAATGATTGCTCCATTTGAATTTACACTAGGGAAAGAGTGAACTTCTTAAAATCTGTTCCTTCAGCTACTCAACCCCGCAATCGTGTGTGTGGCGTAATCATATTTAGATATTCCCACTTGGCCTTTTTGTTTAAGGGATTGCTTAGGAATAACACTAGCAGAACAGGAAAAGAGGGTTTTTTATGTGCAGCACCAAATTAACTAAAGCAGAAAGTAGAAGTGCAAACTCCTTGGCTGTAGTATAGTGGTCAGTAGATAGAATATATTATTATTAGTGTAGGATCTAGTCACTGGCATCAGGGAGAAGTGACTGAACATTTTCTATTCTGCACTGACTCATATTGATGAAATATCTCTCTATGAATGCTCTGTACTTTACCGCTGTGATATGTAGTGATTGATGAAGTTTCATTGCTTCCAGAAATTTTCCTTACAGAGTGGATGTGGTTTGTAAATGCGTGGACCTGTCTATCTTTGAGTTTGTGTTTGGTTTGCTTAGGAGCAGCACAGTGGCAAAGTGGTTAGCACGTCTGCCTATCAGCACTAGGGTCATTGGTTCAAATCTCAAACTGCGCAGAGTTTGCATGTTCTCCCTTTGTCTGCATGGGATTACCCTGATTTCCTCCCATGCACCAAAGACATGCTGGTAAGTAAATTGGCCCTAGTATGTATGAATGTGAGATAGGGGCCTTAGATTGTAAGCTCCTTAAGGGCAGTACTGGAGTGAATGTATAATAAGTATGTAAAGTGCTGCATAAATTGACAGCACTATGTAAGTAGCTATAATAAATAAATAATAAGTTAGGTTAAAGCAAGGATTAAGGGGTTTGGGTAAAAGAATATGTTAGATCTAAAGCTGATCTCCAGGCAGATAGAAAAGGCAATTAATGCAGGCCTATATTCATTAACATATTGTTATGGGCTTGTTCACACTAGCGTTTGAGGGTCAATATAACCCCATGGTTGAGCTGCATTTTTTCTGCTTTCCAACTGCTACCTCCTTTAGGTGCAGAGGCAGTGGCCTGGGGTGTACACATGCCACAATGCTGTGTTTTGTTGCCGTAGCAGGAATTATACCCCCTGCTGCTTTCAGTGGGCATGTACACATTGAGTGCAACCCATTAAATTGAATGGGACCACTCTGCAAGGGCCACCAAATGAGGCAACTGAAGAGTGATCTGAGTGCAGACCATTCTTCAGAGGGTAAAGCAAGTGTGAACAAGATCTCATTTTTTATGCAAGCAGTGTAAGTATTTGACTTTAAAAAACCTTTTTCCATAGTTCTTGAAAAAATTAAAAGTTGACAGCTACAAATACTGTAACCGCTGACTTTTAATAATAGGATGCTTACCTGTCTAGGGATCCAGCGATGTCCTCGCATGGGCTCTTCAGCTGTCTTTGGTTCCAGGCACAAGCATGTTTACTTTGGGAATCTGGCTGTACTGCTTGTGGCTTCACAGTTGGCTTCCCAATGCTCATGCACAAGTTTTCTGCACTTTGTGAATGATCCCACAGCTTTCTGGGACCTGTGATGTGTCCCAGAAGGCTGCGGAGTACGGAAGAGGGCCAAACTTCTGCTCGGATTGCTGTGGTGATTTGATCGGAAGTGGGAGTGGGTACCTGTCAAAACCAGGTACCCCCCAGAAAAAAAGAAAACAAAGTGCCACAACTTAAAGAGAAATTGCAATTTTATTATTATTATTATTATTAATTGCAAAGAGATAAGTTTAGGGTGAGGTTAAAGCGGAGTTCCACCCAAAAGTGGAACTTCCACTTTAAGACCTCCTCCCCAGCTCCTGATACTGAAACAGAGCTTTCGGGGAGGAGGGGGTGCGCATACCCGATTTTTAGGGGTACTTACGCTCCGGTCGCCTTAGGCAATCGGAAGTGGAAGGTCTCCTTCCCCCTCCCTCCCAAAGTCTTCTGGGACACAGGACAGGTCCTAGAAGATTTCAGGGCAATCAAAAGGTGCACCACCGCTCGCGCATATGCAGTGCACACCCTGCCATGAAGCAGCTTCCTGTCACAGTCGGGTGCCCACAGTAGGAATGACGGCACCACAGAGGGGAGGGGGAGAGACCGGGGGCTTGTGCCGGCCACATCGATGGATTGAGAGACGGGTGAGTGTCTGTTTATTATAAGTCAACAGCTAAACTTAAAACACAGTGGAACTCTGCTTTAAGTGTTGACATCTGGTTAGCTGTTAATGGGAAAGCCAAGGTACTTTTTAATCTGTAGCTATCCTTACCCCTAATTCATCTGTCTTATCTTTTACATTATTGTTCAGCAGCTAGCATTTTTGATATGTTAAGCACTCTTAGGGTACTTTTACACTGGGGTGGGTGGGCGGTAGCGGTAATGCGCCGCAAGTTTTGCCGGCACTTTACCGCTATCCGAGGCAGAGCCCATTGATTTCAATAGAGGGGGCAGTGTAAGAGCGGTGTATACACCACTCAGTGCACCGCTTCAAAGATGGGGCTTGCAGGACTTTTTTTCTCATCCTGCAAGCGCACCGCCCCAGTGTGAAAGCACTCAGGCTTCACTCCCACACTGGGGAGAATGGGGGAGGGAGTGTTTCAGGCACTGTACAGGCACCATTTTTAGCACCGCATCACTTGAAAAATGACTCAGTGCAAAAGGGGTCTTAATCTTTTTTTGTTTACAGAGGTTTTTATGTGTAAGGATAAAAACATGTACAGCCATATACAAAAATAGGTGTTTACAAAAGTGTTGATACCCAAAATACAGTATTTTGATAAAATAGAACATTGCAAAGGGGGCCAAATACATGGAGTATTAGAAGAATACATTTGTTACACAAATTGTTTGTACAGACTAATGTATATAGTAGAGAAATATCTAGTGCATACTGTCTTATGTTAAGGTAACAATGTAGCATGATGCTTTTTAATTATTGAGATTTGGGTTTAATTGCTAGTTTGGTGGTATGTCCCAATGTGGCCATTTCTTATTAAAGCTATGCAGGTTATCCTGAAGCGTATGATGTATAAGTTCTGTGATTTTGATCAGCTCCATTGTGGATAGAACCTGTGTCCATGGAAGAGATGATGATCACCAGTTACAGGTTATCAACCATTATATGGAGCTAAATAGGGTATGTATTAGTTTGTTACATGAGGTAGGTATATCAGGTATGGTAGAAAATATTAGACACATTTGTGGAGTAAGAGTGATTGATTTTTCCTGCAATTTGTGATATACTTGTGGCAGCTAGTTGCCATAGAGGTTTTAAGTGGCTTCAGCTCCAGAAAATGTGCAAAAGCGTGTCAATTTCTGGGCAGCCCCTAAAACAGTTAGGAGATACCGTTGGGTAAAAGGAGTGAATTTTAGCTGCGGTCATATACCATCGGATAAGTCATTTTGTTGGGGTTTCTCTGATAGAAATTGAGCGATTGCATTTACGTAAATGATCTATCATGTCGTGCCATTCCTCAGTGGTAAACAGTCTAGATCTAACTCCCTTTCTGACATGGGTTTAAATTTCCCTGGTAGAGAGAACTCATTTAAATGTTTGGAAATGTGAAAAATGAATCCTTTCTCTCTTGGAGATGTAATACAAATTTGTTCAAATTGTGTGAAAGGGGGCTTGAAGGTTTAGAGCATACTACTTGGAGAAAACATTTTTAAATTTGAGTATATTTTGTATTTTCTGAGTCTGGGACCTTTGTTTGGATTGCAGATGTTCAAAAATTCTTTGTTTTCTGTGAGAGACATTAGATTGGTTAGTTTAAGACTATGCCATAGTATGAAGGCACTTCTGTCCTTATAAGCTGGGATAAAACAAGGGTCTCCCATAAAGGAAGCCAGTAATGGAACCGATGAGGATAAATTGAATGTGTCTTTGTGGCGTGTCCAAAGTTGGTATAAGTGAGCTACTATACTGTTACCGGAATGGATCGTTTGAGGGGTGATATTATTGGACCATAGAATGCCTTGCAGGTGAAAGGGAAAGATAGGGATTGATTCAAAAGAGAGCCAGGGAATGTTTTATCTATAGTAAACCATTGTGTGAGGTGAATAAATCTAGCAGCTAAGAAGTACAGCCTAATGTTAGGGAGGCCGAAACCTCCATTCAGTTGTGGTCTGTGTAGGAGAGAGCTACTACACCTAGGGAGGATGTGTCTGGTGTTGACTTACCTCCAAATCCGGAGGGATTGTAATCCGACATGAAGAATCGA
>BLSH010341530.1:1045062-1064623 GCA_018402905.1 Glandirana rugosa | reverse complement strand
GAGGTTAAACGTTATATCAAATAATAGAGAATCGGAGACTTTGTGTACCGTCTGTAGACACACCACCGAGAGATCCCTGAACCTTTTATACTCCTATAGCAGCTCTATTTGTTGGTGTGTAACAACGTTGTTTAGAGCTTCTTGTATCAACTACTTAAGGACTTCTTGACGGTCTCGCAACGTTTCTGGTTTCTGAGTTTAGTTCGAAACACTTTTGGCAACGAGGGAACTCCTTCAGTTTATTGAGACATAATCTCAACTCGCTTGTGGACCTGCAAGCCCAAGACGACCAGGCAGGCTTGAAGCCCTGTTTCAGGCCCAGGCCCAGGCCTGTCATTGTCCGTGCGAGCGTTCGGGTTCCGTCCGGACCCGGACCCGGACTTTGTCCCGAAGTTCGGACGGACCAGCAGAACCCGAACGTCCAGGTGTTCGCTCAACTCTAATACAGAGTTATTTGACTTCCTCAAGGGAGCAACGGTTTTCACAAAGCTTGATTTGAGTCTTTGGTCTTTGCAACGCTCTGGCAGTTCTTCAGGAATTCATCAACTATGTTCTTCGAGATTTGTTGCAACAATGTGTGGTTGTTTATCTCGACGATATCCTCATATTTTCCAAGTCCCTAGAGAGCCACCACACAGATGTCTGCCATGTGTTTCAGAGGCTAAGAGATAATAAACTATATTGCAAATTGGAGAAGTGCGAGTTCCATCGTGAACAGGTTAAATTCCTGGATTATGTAATTTCCTCTGCTGGTTTTTCGTTGAACCCAGAGAAACTATCGGCAGTTCTACAGTGGCCCCGACCCGTGAGTGTACATCGACTGCAATGTTTTCTTGGCTTTGTCAATTATTATCTGAAGTTTATTTGTAACTTTTCATCTCTTGGTCAAACTTCTTACTGATATGACCAGAAAGGACGGTAACCCACAGAATTGGTCTCCGGATTCCATTAAAGCCTTTGAGTCTCTCAAGGCTGTCTTTGTTTCAACTTCTCTGTTGGCACATTCTGATCCCATGTTACCCTTCATCCTTGAAGTTGATGCATCTGAGACTGGAGTTGGTGCCCTTCTGTCTCAACGTCCTACCTCTGAGAGCGCTATGCATCCTTGTGGTTACTTTTCCAAGAAATTGTCTCCTGTGGAATGCAATTAGGGAATGGAGGCATCTCCTCGAGGGTACCACTGTCC
Organism: Glandirana rugosa; assembly: GCA_018402905.1. NCBI lineage: Eukaryota > Metazoa > Chordata > Amphibia > Anura > Ranidae > Glandirana > Glandirana rugosa. Next base: position 1,063,437 of record BLSH010341530.1, on the reverse strand, counting down.
TGGTTCTCATTTTGACTGACCATAAGAATCTCACATTCTTGTCTGAGGCTAAATGCCTCTCTCCCAGAAGGGCGCGATGGGCTCTTTTTTGTCGAGTTTCAATTACATAGTCTCGTTCTTACTCGGTACTAAGAACGTAAGGGCTGATGCATTGTCACAACAGTTCTCCTTCGCTTCCAAGATGGAGTCGGTTCTGGTTCCTGTGATACCTCCCAATCGTATTCTGGCAACGGTTCGTACCAGTCTCACTTCACCTTTGGGTGACAAAATTCTAGCCGCTCAGGTCCATTCTGCTCTCGAGAAACCTTGTGACAGCTGCTTTGTCCCTGAGAGTCTCCGCACCGCTGTGCTCCATACTTACCATTCTCCCAAGGCTGCTGGCCACCCAGGGAAGAATCAACTCATTTGGGCTATTTCCCAACAATTCTGGTGGCCTAGTCTCCACGCTGATGTAGCCATTTTCATAGCTGTTTGTTCCATGAGTGCTCAGAGCAAGACACCACAACACCTTCCAGTGGGCCTCCTACAACCCATACCCAATGGAGAGAGGTCTTGGACCCACCTGTCTATGGATTTTATTGTGGAGTTACACAACTCCTAGGGCAACACAGTTATCCTTATGTTGGTTGACCAGTTCTCAAAAATGTCACATTGTATTTCACTTAAGAAGTTGCCCATGTCCAAAGAACTGGCATCAATTTTCGCTCTGGAGATCTTTTGCTTACATGGGCTACCCAAGGTTATTGTCTTGGACAGGGGTAGCCAGTTTGCATTCAGGTTTTGGCAAGCCTTTTGTGCGCAGTTGGGAGTTCAGCTTTAATTCTCTTCTGCATATCACCCACAGTCCAATGGGGTCACAGAACAAGCCAACCAGTCCTTGAAACAGTTTCTACATTGCTATATTTCTGACCACCATAACAACTGGTCAGACCTCTTACCTTGGGCAGAGTTTGCTCACAATAGTGCCGTTAATAACACTTCCTGATTGTCTCCGTTTATGACGAATTATGGTTTCCAACCAGCCATGTTGCCTGACTCATTTGATCCTCAGAGTATTCCTGCATTAAAGGAGCATCTCCATGGTCTTCGTCCCACTTGGGTACAGGTCCTTGCGACGTGTCAATGATAGATTACATATTTACATAGTTAGCCAGGTTGAAAAAAGCCACAAGTCCATCTAGTTCAGCCAATCAAAAAAAAAAAAAAAAAAAAAATATATATATATATATATATATATATATATATATATATATAAAACCATACAATCCCATATACACAATCCTTCACCCACAGTTGATCCAGAGGAAGGCAAAAAAACCCACATCCATGATCTAATTTGCTATAGCGGGTAAAAAAAAATTCCTTCCTGATCCCCGAGAGGCAATCAGATATTCCCTGGGTCAACTTTACCTATTAATGTTAGTAGCCAGTTATGTTATGTACATTAAGAATCCAGGCCTTTTTTAAAGCAATCTACTGTGCTGGCCAGAACCACCTCTGGAGGGAGTCTATTCCACATTTTTACAGCTCTAACTGTGAAGAAACCTTTCCGTATTTGGAGATGAAATCTTTTTTCCTGTAGACGTAAAGAGTGCCCCCTTGTCCTTTGCAATGCCCTTAAAGTGAATAACTCAACACCAAGTTCACTATATTGACCACTTATGTATTTGTACATATTGATCATATCCCCCCTTAATCTTCTCTTCTCAAGAGAGAATAAATTCAGTTCCTGTAATCTTTCCTCATAGCTGAGTTCCTCCATGCCTCTTATTAGTTTGGTTGCCCTTCTCTACACTTCTCCAGTTCCCCGATATCCTTATTAAGAACTGGTGCCCAAAACTGAAGTCCAGATGAGGTCTCACTAATAATGTGTACAGGGGCAAAAGATATCCCTCTCTCTGGAAACCATACCTTTCTTAATACAAGAAAGGATATTTCTCGCTTTGGAAAACAATGCTTGGCATTGCATGCCATTATTAAGTTTATGATCTACCAAAACCCCCAGATCCTTCTCCACTATGGATTCCCCCAATTGTACTCCTCCTAGTTTGTATGATGCATACATATTCTTAGCCCCCAAGTGCATAACTTTACATTTATCTTCATTAAACCTCATTTGCCACATAGTCACCCAATTAAACAGTGCATTGAGGTCTGCTTGTAAGTTGGATACATCCTGTAAGGACCTTATTCCATTGCATAGCTTGGTGTCATCTTCAAACACTGAAATGGTGCTTTTAATCCCAGACCCTATATCATTTATAAATATATTGAAAAGTAAGGGTCCCAACTCTGAACCTTGGGGCACACCACTGACAACTGTAGACCATTCAGAGTAAGAATAATTAACCACTACTCTCTGAATTCGGTCTTTTAGCCAGTTATCTATCCGTTTGCAAACTGATCTTTCCAAGCCTGTAGACTTTACCTTACACATTAGCCTTTTGTGGGGAACTGTGTCAAAAGCTGTAGCAAAATCCAAGTATACCATGCCCACAGCCACCCCTCTGTCCAAGGTTTTACTTACCTCCTCATAAACAGAAATTAGGTTTGTTTGACAACTTCTGTCTTTCATGAATCCATGCTGTCTGCTGCATAAAACATTTTTTTCCAACAAGAATTCATCTATGTGGTCTTTTATTAAACTCTCCAGTATCTTCCCAACTATAGAAGTTAAACTAATAAGTCTATAGTTACCTGGTAAAGACTTTCATCTATTTTTAAATATGGGCACCACGTTGACCCTATGCCAATCCAGTGGTACTATTCCAGTCATTAAGAAGTCCCCTAAAAATTTGATACAATGGCTTTGAAATGACTGGGCTCAATTCTTTTAGGATCTGTGGGTGGGTGCCATCTGGTCCAGGTGCTTTATCCATCTTTATTCTGTCGAAATACTTCTGGACCATTTCACTTTTGAGCCATTGTGGATCATTTGGGGCTGTGTCACTACCACTCCCCATGCTCATTTGTATACACTGAGCTGAAGAAAGTATTTAATATGTTTGCCTTCTCTTTGTCCCCTGGTCACCCACTCTAGATTACTTTGTAAAGGGCCTACATGCTCCGACCTGACCTTTTTACTATTAATATACTTGAAGAATTTTCGGGGGTTTGTCCTACTATCTTTTGCAATCTGACGTTCGTTTTCAATTTTTGCGTCCTTGATTTCCTTTTTACATATTCTGTTATATTCTTTGTAACAAGATGATAGTGTTCCTTCATTTTTATATTTTTTAAATGCTCTTTTCTTATCATTTATAACTTTTCTTAAAGCGGAGTTCCACCCAAAAATGGAACTTCCGCTTTAAGCACTCCTCACCACCTTACATGCCACATTTGGCATGTCATTTTTTTTGGGGGGAGTGTGTCCCCAGGTTTCAGAGGGACTTCCTGTCCCTCTTCCACCTTCCGCCTCGGGGCCGTCTAGGCGACTCCTCCTCTCCTCCTAGGCGGCCCCTCCCTCCTGGCAAACTTCCCAGAAGATTGCCTGGCCACTGGCAACATGCAGCGCGACTCGCGCATGCGCAGTGTGTGCCCGGCCGTGAAGCCACGGCCGGTGCCCACACTTGCAATGCTGGCGCCGCAGGGAGGAGGGGGGAGACGAGCGAGGCTTCGGGAGCAGCCGTCACTGGACCGGGAGACAGGTAAGTTTCTGTTTATTAAGAGTCAGCAGCTACACTTTTTGTAGCTGCTGACTTTTAATAAACAAAAAAAAGCGTGGAACTCCGCTTTAACTTTGGCCGTGAGCCACATAGGTTTTATTTTTAGCCTTTTAAACTTATTTCCCATGGAAATATACTTTGCAGTGAGTTTGCATACAGTCTTTTTGAAAAATTCCCATTTCTGTTCTGTGTTCATCAATCCCAATATTCCCTCCCAGTCTAAGTCCTGGAGAGCAGCCCTCATCCTTGTAAAATTTGCTCTCTTAAAGTTAAGTGCTTTTATCTTTCCTGTATGTGTTTGTTGCTTGCAGCTTACATTAAATGAAATCATGTTATGGTCACTGCTACCCAGATGAATATATGAAATTGGTAATAAGCTCTGCATGGTTTGAAATTACCAGGTCCAGCAAAGCATCATTCCTAGTTGGGGCCTCAATAAACTGGTCCGTAAAATTGTCCTTTAATAGGTTTATACATATTGCCCCTTAACTGTCCCAGCAGTGCCATTACTCCAGTTAGTTTCCGTGTAGTTATAATCCCCCATTATTATCACTGTCCCAGCCCTTGCAGCCCTTTCCATCTGTGCAAGGAGCTGCATCTCCACCTTTTCTTTAACACTGGGAGGTCTATAACAAACTTCAATGATAACCTTTGTAGTGTGCAAACCCATATGCAGATCTACCCATAATGCTTCAGACTCATCACACTCTCCATCAACTAGGTACAGACTCCATGCTGACCGCTGAAGCCTACCTGCACCTTCCTACCAAGTTGGGGAGAGGTTCTGGCTGTCATCTCCCAAACCTCCAACTCTGTGTTCCCTCACTGAACTGGAACCACTGTTTATTGGGCCTTTCCGTATTCTCCATAAGATCAACTCAGTGGCTTACGCTTTGGATCTTCCTTCTAATATGCGTATTTCAAATGTATTCCATAACCTTTGGTATGCAACTGCTTCACCACCTCGGTACCATGTCCTCGCCCAGTTCATGTTGAGAACCAAGAGGAGTATGAAATACAATCTATCATTGACTCCCGTAGGTTCCGTGGACGCATACAGTATCTGGTTCACTAGAAAGGGTATGGTCTGGAGGAGCGCTCTTGGGTTTCATCCTCAGACGTACATGCTCCTGTCCTCCTCCCGACTTTCCATAGCAGGTTCCCCTGAAACCTGGTGGACCTCTGAGGGAGAGGGGTCATTGAGGAGGGGGTACTGTCAGAGCTGGGCTCAGCCCTCCCTTCTCATAGCTCAGGCTGCTCGGCTGTTAGTTAATTGCCAGTACTCAGCTTTCTTCAGTGACTCACCTGATGATCATATCCTGCTCGTCAGTCAGCCTGCTGGCTATTTAAGCTGCCGGGATCAGATCTCCTGTGCCTTTGCCTTGGTCAATATATCCGGATACCCTCTGCTGTGGTTTCCTGTTAAAGACTTTTGCCTGGCTGACTTCCCTTCTGGTTCCTGATTCCGTTTGCTACTTCTGACTACGCTGATATCTGGATTCCTATTTCACTGGCTTGTTCCGACTACCCACTCTGGTTACCAAACCCTTGCTATGTTTTGACTACATTTGCTCTGTTTGTACCATTTTTTTGTTAAAAAGTGTGATTTTTACTGCACTTCTTTCTCAGTCTGATTCATTGTTCCTGAACTGAGCCCGATTCTTAGCAAGGGCATTGATAGCACGGAAATAGATGTCACCCTGCCACCTAATGTATTGAGATGGATAAACACTGTCAATTATGCTTAAATTGTAGCACTTAACATATCAACTCTTTCATTTCATTTAAGAGAATACGGGCTGCATATTATAAATCAAACCAAGTTTTCCATCTCTGACCCAACTATTTATATCAAATGTCAATTATTGTCAACAGACACAGTCACTTTGACACTATAGAGTCATATACACCACAATAACAAACTTTTGCTGGATTAACTGGAGTAGCAAGTGAGAGAAATAGAGTAATGCCCGGTACACACAATGAGATTATCGGGCGAATGATCGTCCGTTTCTTTTCGCATGCTAATCTCAGATCGAATCGGAAGAGTTTACTTTTAGTCACAAAAATTCTCGCATGGCAGAGTAAAAAAATTGGAAGTGATGCAATGTGTTGTAGTGTATTTGTATTTCATTTTCGAAAGACAGCTGTACTGATGAAACGAAAATTGTATGATCGGGCACCGTGCGAAAAAAATTTTCCTGCATGTCCGATCTTGTCCGGACGGAAAACATCGGATGAACTGTCACAATTGGCTCTAAAAAGCTCTGTACTAATGATCTGATTATCATACGATCGATTCGAAAGCGTTATTTTCCGTACGATTTTCTGATCTTGTGTACGGGGCTTAAAGTCTGCAGCAGTGTAAATTTTACATTTGTTGAGGTAGAGAGCGCAATGCGCTTTATGATGTGTTTTATTTTATGTGAGTTTAGCTGCACTCTACACACCTGCTGAATCTATTTATAAAAAAAATAATATAGTTTGACTTGACAGCTACAAAGCAGGTGATCGTAAAGGAGTGGTTATCTGACACAATTCTTATAGCCTAAGTTGAAGCCTGTTTGCAGGCTTTCCTGGTTAATGAGAAATGTACAGCTAATTTGCATGTACGTTTAAGTTTAAGTGGGTTTGGGACTCTTGGATTTCCCATTGCCTTTTAAATAACTTTGATTGTCGTCTACTCGATCTTTGATTCCTTGGTCTGACTTCACGAGGGCCCTATACTCCATCTCGGAGCCCCCCTTTCCCATCCTTGATGCCAGGTAAATGTAAACAAACAGCAGAGATATGCGAAAAATTAAAAAGGGTGTGGGGTCCCCCCAAAATTAATAAAAGGCCCTTCAGGAGTTTAAAGGGGGAAGTCAATGCAAAGAAAAAAAAAAGAAAGAATGGGGCTCCACCTAAAATCAGAACGCCACAAACCCTCAACACTAGGGGTTACCTTGCCAGGAGAGCAGGGTGGACTATAACAAAAGAAGAGAAGTGCCTCTAAGTGCAGTATGACTGGATACTTTAATATATCCCAATATAGGGCTACTTACAATGGTACAGTAAAAACAGGCACATTATGTAGTGGTGGTCCAGAACGCCAGGTACGAACAGGGCCACGGGAGCTGCAGGTGATGCTGGATGTCTGGTGGAGGCGCTTCTCTTCTTTTGTTTTTGGTCTTCTATGTGTTTTAGAGTTTGCTACAGCTCTTGAAGAAGCTTGTTCTAAGGACGGATGTTTTTGGACTTTTTATGGACTCACATTTTATTTCATTATCATAATTGCTTATGCTTGGCCAGGTATAGAGACCAAGTCTTTGCGCCCACAATCCCTTCTTTTTCTTTAGTCTCTAGCAGGGGAGACTATGACTTCTCTTACTATTAGCATGCTGCATGTTCTGTTTTTTCCTTTCACACTCTAACTTTGCTATACAGAGACTGCAATAATCTGATACCAGGTCAAATCAAGGTACTTGTGTGCATTAAAAAAAAGAAAATATTTAAAATGTATTAATTTTTACAGAGTTGCTTTACTTATGAAATTTTTATCTGGAGTACAGTTTTAAAGTGAACACACGTATACTGTATTTACCAACATTCCCTTTGCTGATTGAACAGCATTTACTCCTTTATTAAATCAATCCCAATGTCTGCAGCTCCTAGGTTAACCTGTCATTTATTGATGACCCGAATGGTGTCAGTGAGAGAATGTTGGCACATTCACATTCACACTAAAAACTGTGATGGGATAGTACTTTTCTGCCAAACAGATTTTAAAAAATGCAGACATAGGACATCATATTTATTACTGAGTGTTTATGCTTTGTGTAGAAATGTTCTTCAAGCATCAGACAAGCTGCATCGGCATACCACAATAGCACAATTAGAAAACACTTTGTAACTGAGAAATGTTCTATAAATGCAACCCTATTATTATTACATTGTTGTTATAAGCTTCTGTAGGAGTGATCCATCTGTAATTACATCAAAGAGCCATGTAAAATCATTTCATAATATTTAATTCTATAGAGGATCCATCAGGACTTGATCTATCATATTTAATTCTCAACTCAGCAATTAAGACATACAATTTGGAAAAGAATAATACAAAAATAATAAAAATGTCACTCCATTGCAGTCACATAATCTCATTAGTCTTCTTCAGACAAATGTGGAGATATAATATATGAATCATAAATCAGGCGTTTTTTTTCAAATGAATTCCCAGGACTACTGTCATTACAAGGTATAATGACATATTAATAAAACAGAAAGTTAACTCTATCACTGTTTGTAGAGAAAACATTAATTTCACATTAAGCAGAGAAACAGGAGGCGTCTTTTTTTGCTGTACTTGCTTATATTTAATGATGCCAGGGTAACCTCTCTGTTATTTGATGAGCAGGGGTCATGGTGTCAGCTTCTTAGGGGCATATGATAAAGGACACATTATTTTTATTTACCAGATAAAAGATTGTATTGTTTGCCCTCACATCTTTGTGGTAAATAGGATAATTTACGAGGTCTATAATGAGATCCAGAACAATTTATGATGAACTGTGCAAAGTTCTGTAATTTACATTTACTCTCTGGTGTATTTTACTTTAACATTGCAGTGAACTATCATCTTTGCCCTTCTTTTACCAAGTTTATAATCTTGGTGTTCTGCATTATTTGATTATTTGAAATAGTCAACCCCAAGGAATGTAAAACAGGTGAACTATGAGGATCAAGGAGGTTTATCTGCAGAACTTCCAATTAAAGGCAACACGGAAGTAACTGTAACTTAAAGATTACACTTACCTACTTCACCACTGCTGTATAGCTTGCTAATTTCCTCTTTACCTTGAGTTCAAATTATGGTTTAGAACTTTTTTTAAGAGCTGCTCTTAAGGTGTCTTTTGTTGCCTAAGCTTGAATTGGGCTTTTAAAAACCCAGCACACAACAGAGTATTCATAGTGCACATAGGTTAACTTTACTTACATTCACTTTGCAGAGTGAACAGCTTCTACCCCATTAAAAAAAATTAACCCCACTATTTCATCATCAGTACTATCAAGCGGGTCATATATTAATATTTTTTTTTTCTGTTCAACCAGTGGGTTGAACAAGAAAATGACCCGATTCTACCATCCACATATTCAAGGTGGAAATCACCCCTGCTGTGCTATTGTGTTTTGACTGCGGGGAGCCTTCTCCTCTTTCAGAACACACTGATCATTGTTGCCCGCTACAGCTGACGGCACTGATCATTCGGAATAACCCAACAGGCTGGTTGTACAGAAGTTGATTGGTAGATCAGCTTCTGTACAGCCAGCCTGCCCATACATGGATTCAAATTCAGCCAGTCCTTGCTGAACCAGCAAGTGGTTGTGTGTTCCCCCTCCAGTTCCTTTTGTTAATTTATATGTGCTCGCTCTCTGTCTCTAGTGGTTTTATTTGCTGTCTCGTATAGCTTTAATGGTGGAAATGGAAGACAATTCTAGCAAGCAAGCTAATTGGTGGTAAAATGTTTTTTTTATTATTATTATTATTTCTTTATTCATTTTCCAGAGTATCAAATACATTAAAAAAAAAACATATTTTACAAACAATTTTACAATACACTACCCCCCCGTTCCCTCTCCTTCCCCCCACCCCGATCTTATCCCCCCTTTTCTTAATCTATTATCTTCTCTCCTTCATCTCCACCTTTCCCCTCCCTCCTCCCCTCTCCTATATCCCAAATATTTCCGCATATTTCTTTGTCTTTTTGAACTCTGTGCAGCTTTTCCAGATATCAGTAAATTTTTCTACTTTATTGACCCAATCTTTTATTATAGGGCTTTCTGGTTCTTGCCACTTTTTTGGTATTGCACTTTTGCAGCATTTATTGAGCGTAGAATCACTGTACTCTTATATCATTTTATTGTGTTTTCCATATTGTGGAATAGACAGGTCCACGGGTGGTTAGGGATCTCAATTGCCATGATCTCCCGTGTCTGTTGCAATACCTTCCGCCAGTATTCTGTATTTTGGACATTCCCACTATAAATGGGCCATAGTTCCCTCCAGATTACATCCTCTCCAACACAGAGGTGATTTTTCTGGTTGTAATTTTTGTGCTTTGACAGGTGTTATATACCATCTTCTCAGACATTTATAGTTAATTTCTATTGTGTTTATATCTACTGCCGCGCTATGTACCATTCTCAAAATTTCTCTTAATTCTTGCTGATTCACACGTGCTCCTAATTCCTTCCCCTGTCTTTTCATGTATGGCAGTATTTTGGGTTCATCCATCTCTGGAAGTATTTTTTAGATCTGGGAAATGCAATGTTTTGGCTTTATCTGTGAATTACACAGACACTCAAATGGAAACCAGTTTTCCTCAGTTCTTAATGGTTTTAGTAATGTTGTCACAAAATGCTTTATCTGAAAATACCACCATTCATCTATTGCTATTAATTCCCTCTTGTGCCTCAATTACAAATACGTGCATATCTTTCCTTTTTTTGTTTTGTTGTTTAACTGTGCATTCGTATCTTTTATCCATTCCCCAGATAATGCCCAGTTTCCGGGTAAAAACTTTTTGTCTCTGTAAGTGGGATTAACGGTGAGTTATACTCCCATTTTGCTTGACTGTAAATTAATCCCATACCCTTAATAAATTTCATGTTAAAACATGTGTATTCTCATCTAACCTTCTATATTGTTGTGGAATCCATATAACTTTCCCCAATGGTGTTTTACTAAATGTGTTTTCAATTTAATTTTTTTTCACTTGTTTTTCTTGTCCACTCCACTATTCATGCTAAAATACAGTGCTATAGTATCTTTTAAAATCTGGTACAGCTAAAACCCCTTGTGTTTTATCTTTACTCAATATCGATATCTGTATTCTCGGTTTCTTATTCTACCATATAAATCTTGATATCATTGTCCTTAAAGTTTTAAAATAGGGCTGAGGCAATTAAATCAGTAACATTTGAAATGTATTCAGGATTTTCTGGGGAGTGGTCTTGGTGTTATCTTTTTAATTTCCCTTTTAATCTAGTTTAATAATGAATATAACAAATTCCATGCATAAATAGATATATACATCAACAATGTAAATAATAATTGTTGTGATGATATGGTGAGCAATACAAAGTGAACACAAAGTTAACATAAAGTCTCTATAACATCAAGTGTGTATTTTTCTTATATAGTCCATAAGTGATAAGAATAGTATCCAGGTGACGTGATTCTCACCACCACATAAACGTTACTCAGGGTACTCTTACCAGAAAAAGCTGATAATAAAGCCTTATTATTGCTTAAAAATAAAGAACACCTCGTGTCTTCACCGGTGCACAGTAAGATTGGGTACCCTTACCCCAAAAGGGTTAAGTGAATGCCCAAATGTTGCATCAAACAGATCCTATTCTATAGTCAATCACCAGAGATGAAATGCCACTTGAGCTCACATACATATGGTAGTGACCACGGAGGGAGGTAAACACAGAAAACTCCACATAGTGTAAATCCATTTAAAAAAGGCAATTTATTTAAAGTAGTGCACTTACATTAAAATCAAGGATTCTGAGCAGAATTTCACAGGCGATGTGTACACAGATTGGGTGCAGTAATCTGGAGCAGACAACATTTCACCCGATGCGTTTCATCACAAGGGGACTTCAACTGGGGTATGGGTCTGCTCCCCAACACTGCTCTTTTTATAATGAACCATATAAGCCTCTACTTAGCAACAGCTCACACATGATGTCAGCGTGAGCTCCAAGCCTCACTTTCAACAGTCTGGAGCCTATCGCTGTTGGTTCCCGGGTCATGTGACACCTCATTTCCGGTCCACAGCACAAGCTAAGAGACTGTACTCAAAGTGTGTTAAAATAAAACCTTGAATTGCTTTAAATACACAACACATAATATTAACATCACGAGTATACTGCCAGTGAAAGCATGAAGTCCACCTGATAGAATACTGTTATAATCAAAATTGTTAGTGGAACCATCAGGCATTATATATATAGTAATGATGCGGCAGATGGGCAGGGGAATGTGGCCGTCAATTCCGGGTAGATAGTGGGAAGGGCGCGCACACCGACCAATGATAGGTCCGGGATGCGCACCTATCATGGACCACCCAGAGTGTATACAGAATGCGGAAGATGCCACAGCCAGTGCTAGCCAATCAAATTGTGCTAAGGCGTGACCTCACATCTGCTCTGGCTGAGAAGGGGACCGGAAGGACAGCGCGAGTCACTTCCCGGTTCATTACATCACATCCGGTAATAGCAGGATGTTATACTAGAAGTAGGATGTCACAGAACAGGAAATCACCAGCCAGTGTCCGCAATATATGTACACATAACCAAAATGGTCTCAATGGCCCATATATTATACAATTCACACAGAGTGGACAGCATCGTACAGTCAATACATTTAAAATCCCGTAAAGACATTTTAAAATTGGGCATCGCCGTTATATGTGAAACATAGCAGATTAGAATGGAATATAATAAAGTACAATAAAACGCAAAACTATATAATATGAATATAGAACCATGAAAATAAAATAAATAAAAATAAAAGTGGAATTAATTTAAATTAAAAATAAAAATAAAAATGAAATAAACCTGGTTATTGTTATAAAATACGTTCACCCCTAAAAGTCTTATAAATTATATTCACCTCAAAAAAGATTATATACATAAAATAAATAAACGTGGGGAGTCCACATCATATATGTGGGCATGAAAGTCTACAGGGAATGTATTAGGACTGGTTAATAAAAGAATTAATGTCCCAGTCCTTATTCATCCCATAGGGTCAATAACATTTTAATTTTTAAATCCAGAACGTTTCTAATCTTGACACCCCCCTGATAAGAGAACTACCTCTCCACGGAGATACATATTTATCAATGACGGAAAACTCTGTGCCTAGTGGATTTTGATTGTGGGATTTTAAATAGTGTTTAGGAACGCTATGATTCGTAGATCCTTTCTTGATATTGGCTATATGTTCGTTTACTTGAATGGAGAATGGGCGCACAGTGTGTCCTACATATTGCTTTTTGCACGGATATGTGATCAAATACACAATATATTTAGTGGCACATGTAGTAAAATATGTCATATCATTCTGTTAGTTGTCGTGGAGGTAATAATGGGATATAATTTGTTGATAAATATTTTTCAAAGATAGCGTTAGTTTTATTCCAGAAAATTTTAATTCTGTTTTCTTCCATGTAAATGGAAATTCCCTTCATAATGCCTGCTCTTCTTTCTTACCCACATTTATATTCAAGATTTCTGACTTTAAGGGGTTGATTTTTAGGTTTGATAGCTCATCCTAATATTTCAGCATTTTCATTAGGTTTGGAAGTGTTATTCTGGGGTTGGAGATGTAGAGAAACATATTGTCTGCATAAGTCACTACTTTTTGCCCCTCATCTCCAATCTTCACTCCTCCTATGTCTATGCTGTTTCAAATGGTTGCCAATAAGGGTTCCTATGACAGTACAAATAGGAGAGGTGAAAGTGGGCACCCCTGCCTTGTTCTATTAAACAATTCATAAGGTGGGGATAAGCTCCCATTAACCCTTACGTTCGTTCCTTACGTTGAAGGGTGGTTATATAATGTTCAATCCATTGTACCATCCTTGGGCCGATTCCCAGTGTGTTCATCATAAATCCCCAGTCTACCCTGCCAAATGCCTTTTTTGTGTCTATTGATGGTGGTAAAGTGGTTTTAACACTAAGCTGTATTATAACATTATATAACTGCACCTTTAAAATAGGAAATAAATGTAACAAACCAGTGATGGTTGCTGTGAACAACACATTTTATTTATATTTTAGTTATATTTATCATATTATCATATTGACCTAGATTTAAGTGGGGCATTTACTTGCTATACAAACTTTGGCTGCATGTACAATACTATAACAGTTAGGTATCAGAAAACAACGACAAAAATACAAATCAACCAGGTCCATTGTGCTGCAGTGTGGTAGGCTATAAAAAATGCAAGCTGCATGAAATTTACAGTGCCAATAAATTTGTTTGGCCCATGGAACCTAATGGATTTGCAGTAAAGCACACAGATTGCATGTTTAACTGCATAAAGCTGTATACCATACAGCTGACAGATGATTATTTTTTTAATTTTGTGCAGGGAAACCCAGCAAAATGCACATTGATAAGGCAAGTCAATGCACAAAAATACATAAAACTGCATGTTAAAAGAAAGCTACGCTGCTGCTTAATGCAGTTTCCCGTAGTCTAATATCCTGTAAATCTTGTACTACTATGTAATGAATATAAGCCATAAGGCCTGTTTTCTGTTATAGCTGATAGCCATAGAAGGATAAAGTGAAAATCAGCAGTTGATAAACATTTCCAGATAGCTGGCTCCTGTAACAGCGCAGGAGAATATTCTCCATATGGCTGCATGACACCTTGATTATTATTTGACTTCGCAAATTTCCACCTATGGACTGACATAACAGCACTTTTTATATCTAACACAAATGAAAATTTGATTGGTTCTGTGCCCGTGACTTTTTTTTTTTTACATTATCTGAGCCAAGTTGAGTTGTTTTAAATTTTGGCTTCTCCACTTGGATCTGTCGAGGATTCATTTTAAAACCTTGGCTGCCTTTTCAAGAAGCTGATGGATTTATTTCATCCAATCAATCACAAGCGGCAAGGTGCAGGGTTTATCATGGCAGGCAGTTTAATCTGTTGTCTGCAGACAGCCTTGGTGTCACAGCACTGTATAGCATTGTAAGGCGCTGTACCTCTTGTCCCTAATGCATGACATCCACTAGAAAAAGTACTCATTTTGATGTGTAGCAGGTTGTAGGAAGCATTGTATCTTTTATTCTGAATACATTTCTGCTAACAATGGGTAAAATGGAACCCATGATAGGAAAAAAAAAGTGCAGTAAGGAGGTGCCTGCATTTTTATAGTTACATGTTTTAAAGAACATACTTTATTTTAAATCCCAGAGGTTCGGTTAGCAGTTGGCACCTTGCAAAAGATCCCATTCAGCAAATCAGACTAAAAAAGCAATCCTGTAATGAGCTCTGTCTACTCTTCATGTGCTGTTCTGAGAATATACTGATCACATCCAAATGATAAATGTGGTATTACAAATAATTACTGTAAAGGTCTATGCAGTTCTCAAGCTTCAGTGATTCAAATCAAACTCTCCAGGCAACATGCACCTTAACATACTCCTTAGTGCTAATTAAATAGTAACAGGCTGTCTCAATTCGGATTCAGCCATGTGAAAAAACATGAAACTGAAAGGAAGTGTATGATTGTATGCATACTCAGCTACTTAAATAATGCTTGAGATTGTGCGTGCTTTAATAGCTTGTGTGGTCTGTGCATTAGAAAAAAAAGTCTATTTTATAATGTACTCTATTTTTTTACGAATAAACAGAATAAAAAAGAATGCAAATGAATACAACAACTGAAATTGCAGTTTTATGTGATTAATATTTAGGGAAAGGGTACCACTTTAATTCCTGTAAGTATCCACATGACAGGTAATCATTTAAATACATTATTTGCAATATAGCATAGCACCAGATAATACTGCAAATTGCAATTTTTTAATTAATGTAAAAGCATAAATTGTATGTTAAAGCTGCGCTCCACACAAACAGCTAAATACACAAAAATGCACATATATAGAAGCTATTTTACTTGCCAATCAGTGGCGGCCTGTCCATTAGGGGCGCAGGGGCGCTGCCCCCCAATCCATGTGCCCGGCCCCTAATCTACATGCAGGGCACTGGACACATTGGATTTCAGTGTTTTTTTTTTTTTGAAGCACATGATTAGAGCCTGAGGCTCTAATTGGCTTCAAGAAAGGACATTGCTCTGCACCCTGAGCCCACCCAGGTGTGTGACGATAGCGAATTAATATTTGCTATTGACTTCCTGATTCTCCTCCCGGCCAATCAAGAAGCGGATCCTGAGACCCGATTGGCCAGGGAGTCTCAGGACCCTCTTCCTGTTTGGCCGGGAGGAGAAGCAATGGGCCGAAGCTTGGAAGAGTCAGAGAGCAGCTCAGCCAATGGGCCTCTCCAGCCGGGACTCGGCTCCCTCTTCCAGGGATGGCTCACCCGCAATGACATCCAGCACTCCCAGGCTCAGACAGTGGAGGGAGGAGGAGGGGATACCAGAGTGTCAAATCGGGATTTGTCACCTGCCTCCCAAGGTAATAAGGCCTCTGCATCTCTGTCCGTCCATCCGTCTTCCGCCAGTGGGGATGATCGCAGTCTTACTGTCCATCTCTGGGGAGGGGGTGGTGTTTGCCGCCCCCCCCCAAAGTATTGAGCACCAGCCGCTACTGTTACCAATGATTTTTCTCTGCTGCATTTAAATAACATTCACATGTCTCCCCCTTGCCTCAGCCTGTGACATGACAGTATGAGGAGAAGCAGCAGACTTAAAAAAAATATTACTCTGCACTGTCCCCAGTCTTTCTACCTTTATTTTGCAGTATCCAGTGCATTCTACTTCCTTTTGAGTCTAAAAGCAGCCAGTGGATGTGGTTACTGAAAGATAGTGACATCACTTCCAGGGAGGGACCCTGCTCCTGTGTAGCCAGGGGGTGTATACAGGATGGGAGGAGCTGATCATGGGTTCCTGCCCAGTGGTGTCTCATCAGTAAGGATGGATTGTGCACAAATTCATGAGAAAATAAAGAAATTAAAGAAGACCCATCCTCACAAGACACAGGGGGGCCCATCCACACAGGATACAGGGGGGACCCATCCACACAGGACACAGGGGGGCCCATCTACACAGGACACAGGGGACCCATCCACACAGGACACAGGGGAGACCCATCCACACAGGACACAGGGGGGACCCATCCACACAGGATACAGGGGGCCCATCCACACTGGACACAGGGGGGCCCATCCACACTGGACACAGGGGGGCCCATCCACACAGGGGGACCCATCCTCACAAGACACAGGGGGCCCATCCACACTGGACACAGGGGGGCCCATCCACACAGGGGGACCCATCCTCACAAGACACAGGAGGGCACATCCACACAGGACACAGGGGGGCCATCCACTATCGACAGAGGAGGGAGCCATCCACACAGGACATGGGGGGGATCCACACAGGACCCAGTGGGGACCCATTCACACAGGACCCGAGAGGGCCCATCCACACAGAACACAGGGGGGACCAATCCACACAGGACACAGGGGGGCCATCCATACAGGGCACAGGGGGGCCATCCACTAAGGACACAGGGGGACCCATATACACAGGACATGGGGGGCATCCACACAGGAGCCAGGGGGGCCCATCTACACAGGACCCGAGAGGGCCCATCCACACTGGACACAGGGGGAACCAATCCACACAGCACACAGGGGGCCCATCCATACAGGGCCCAGGGGGCCCATCCACACAGGACACGGGGACCCATCCACACAGGACCCAAGAGGGGGTCCATTCACACAGGACACAGGGGGATCCAACCACATAGGACACAGGGAGGCCCATCCACACAGGACACGGGGGCCCATCCACACATGACACAGAGGGGCCCATCCACACAGGACATGGGGGCCCATCCACATAGGACCCAGGGGGGCCCATTTACACAGGATACAGTGGGGCCCATCCACAAAGGACACAGGGCGGACCCATCCCCATAGGACACAAGGGTGCCCATCCACACAGGACACAGAGAGGCCCATCCACACTGGACCCAGGAGGGACCCATCCACACAGGACTCTGGGGGCCCATCCACACAGGACACAGGGGGGACCCATCCACATAGGACACAGGGGGCCCCATCCACACAGGACACGGGGGCACATCCACACAGGACATGGGGGGCCCATCTACACAGGAACCAGAGGGTGCCCATTCACACAGGACACGGGAGGCCCATCCACACAGGACAAGGTGGGCCCATCCACACAGGACATGGGGGCCCATCCACATAGGATACAGTGGGGCCCATCCACAAAGGACACAGGGCGGACCCATCCCCATAGGACACAAGGGTGCCCATCCACACAGGACACAGAGAGGCCCATCCACACAGGACCCAGGAGGGACCCATCCACACAGGACTCTGGGGGCCCATCCACACAGGACACAGGGGAGCACATCCACACAGGACATGGGGGGCCCATCCACACAGGAACCAGGGGGTGCCCATCCACACAGGACACAGGAGGCCCATCCACACAGGACCAGGTGGGCCCATCCACACAGGATACAGGGGGGGCATCCACACAGGACACAGGGCAGAACCATCCACATAGGACACAGGGAGGCCCATCCACACAGGATACAGAGGGGACCCATCCACACAGGACTCAGGGGGCCCATCCACACAGGACACAGGGGGGCCATCCACTAAGGACAGAGGGGGGACCCATCCACACAGGCCATGGGGGCATCCACACAGGACCCAGGGGAGACCCATCCACACAGGACCCAAGAGGGCCCATCCACACAGGACACAGGGGGGACCAATCCACACAGTACACAGGGGCCCATCCATACAGGACCCAGGGGGCCCATCCACACAGGACACAGGGGGGACCCATCCACATAGGACACAGGGAGGCCCATCCACACAGGACACAGGGGGGCCCATCCATACATGACACAGAGGGGCCCATCCACAAAGGACACAGGGGGCATCCACACAGGACACAGGGGGGACCCA
>BLSH010341530.1:1022123-1034632 GCA_018402905.1 Glandirana rugosa | reverse complement strand
ACCTGTCGTTTAAATGTGACAATATGTTCGACATGTGAGTGATGAAATGTAACATCGTCTCATAGTAAAGAAGTCACAACAGTGTACTTTTCTATATTATTTTATAAATGTTTTTACACTCCCCACATGAGTGAAAACACTCTATGACATATGCACACTCACATAATACATACACAAATATATACACAAACATACACACACACACACACATGTACACACAAATGTACATACATACGTGTAAAATACATACGAAAAAAATTAGGGGGGTGAACAAGTATTAATCACAACTCGCTTGGGCCTGACATTGCAAGCCCAGGCATGGCTTGAAAGCCCCGAACGATTTTTGAAATGTCCGGGTCCGGGTCCGTGCCACGGACACCCGAAAGTTCGGTACGGACCCGAACGTTACAGTCCGGGTTCGCTCAACACTAATTATGAACAAGTGGGGGGATTAAAAAAAGCATACATAAAATGTGCATACATACATGTAAACACACATGTACACACACACACACACATACAAACACATATATAAACACATACATAATACACTCACACGTATACAGTATCTCACAAAAGTGAGTACACCCCTCACATTTTTGTAAATATTTTATTATATCTTTTCATGTGACAACACTGAAGAAATGATACTCTGCTACAATGTAAAGTAGTGAGTGTACAGCTTGTATAACAGTGTAAATTTGCTGTCCACTCAAAATAGCTCAACACATAGCCATTAATGTCTAAACTGCTAACAACAAAAGTGAGTACACCCCTAAGTGAAAATGTCTAAATTGGGCCCAAGTGTGGCCACCATTATTTTCCAGCACTGCCTTAACCCTCTTGGGCATGGAGTCCTTTTCCACTCCTCCATGATGACATCACAGAACTGGTGGATGTTAGAGACCTTGCGCCCCTCCACCCTCCGTTTTAGGATGCCCAACAGATGCTCAATAGGGTTTATTTCTGGAGACATGCTTGGCCAGTCCATCACCTTTACCCTCAGCTTCTTTAGCAAGGCAGTGGTCATCTTGGAGGTGTGTTTGGGGTCGTTAACATGCTGTAATACTGTCCCAGTCTCTGAAGGGAGGGGATCATGCTCTGCTTCAGTATGTCACAGTACACGTTGGCATTTATGGTTCTCCCAATGAACTGTAGCTCCCCAGTGCTGGCAACCCTCATACAGCCCCAGACCATGACACTCACACCACCATGCTTGACTGTAGGCAAGACACACTTGTCTTTGTACTCCTCACCTGGTTGCCGCCACGCATGCTTGACACCATCTGAACCAGATAAGTTTATCCTGGTGTCATCAGATCACAGGACATGGTTTCAATAATCCATGTCCTTAGTCTGCTTGTCTTCAGCAAACTGTGGGCTTTCTTGTGCATCATCTATAGAAGAGGCTTCCTTCTGGGAGGACAGACATGCAGACCAATTTGTGTTGTGTGCGGCGTATGGTCTGAGCACTGACAGGCTGCCCCCCACCCCTTCAACCTCTGCAGCAATGCTGGCAGCACTCATACGTCTATTTCCCAAAGACAACCTCTGGATATGATGCTGGGCACGTGCACACAACTTGCTTGGTCGACAATGACGAGGCCTGTTCTGAGTGGAACCTGTCCTGTTAAACCACTGTATGGTCTTAAACACTGTTCTGCAGCTCAGTTTCAGGGTCTTGGCAATTTTCTTATAGCCTAGGCCATCTTTATGTAGAGCAACAATTCTTTTTTTCAGATCCTCAGAGAGTTTTTTGACATGAGGTGCCATGTTGAACTTCCATTGACCAGTATAAGAAAGTGAGAGCGATAACACTAAATTTATCACACCTGCTCCCCATTTACACCTGAGATCTTGTAACACTAACGAGTCACATGACACCCAGGAGGGAAAATTGCTAATTGGGCCCAATTTGGACATTTTCACTTAGGGGTGTACTCACTTTTGTTGCCAGCGGTTTAGACATTAATGGCTGTGTGTTGAGTTACTTTGAGGGGACAGCAAATTTGCACTGTTATACAAGCTGTACTACTACATTGTAGCAAAGTGTAATTACTTCAGTGTTGTCAAATGAAAAGATATAATAAAATATTTACAAAAATGTGAGGGGTGTACTCACTTTTGTGAGATACTGTATATAAACACGCACTCACATATACTGTATATATAAGCACACACATATATAAACACACACACACTCACACACATACATGCATGCATGCACACATACATACACATGTACACACACACAGAGAGACATACATACATGCACACATGCATACACGTACATGCATGCACACACACATATATAAACAAACACATACAGTATATAAATGCACATATGCACACACATATAAACACATGTACACACACACACACACACACATACATGCATGCACACATACATACACATGTACACACACACAGAGAGACATACATACATGCACACATGCATACACGTACATGCATGCACACATACATACACATACATGCATGCACTTACACATACATGCATACACACATACATGCACACACATATACACACATGCATGCACACACACATACATACACACACACAAACTGTACATACAGATAGCCTTTTAAAAAATGGCAGTCCTTTACCTTATCTCTTCCTGCCGGGTACTACACTGTAGGGGGAGACAAAGAGCACAGCACACACTGCTTTCACTTTAGGTGTAAACAGTGTGAGCAGCTCCCCAGCATGCCGATTTACAGTTCGGCTGAGGATTGGGGAGCTCAGTCCCAGCCAGCCATGCCACTCCTTTTATCTAGGCATACAGGGGGCCTGCACAGGCCCCCTGCAACATGGGGCCCGGTCGCCATGGTGACTCCTGCGACCCCTGTACATCCGCCCCTGCATTGTGTATCAATGAAGCAGATTTTTGTTCTCACTCATAACAATGTTGTCAAATCTAGGAGATTCATGAATGTATTTCAGGCAATACATTAGAACATTTAAAATTCCTTTGATTGGTCTACAGTGACACCAAAGGTGGAAACCTGTGCTCTTGACTAACTCTACAATCTATAGAGCTTTTCATGCCTTGTCTTGTCTTGTTTTTTTATAACAGTTCAAAGCACGATTTCACTGGAGTGGCACAATGAGTGATGTCAGTAATCACCAAATTAAATTTGAACTTTCATTTAACCACTTCAGTCCCGCGCTATAGCCGATTGACATATACAGCGTGGATCAGAATTGCCAGGGCACCATCAATTGACGTCTGCCCCTTTGCGCGCTCTAGGTGCGCCCTCGCAGCCGCCGGTGGTGTGTGCTCTTGCGCTCATCGCACGCTCTCGCACCCGCTGCACGCTGCATGAGCATGCCCACGGGTCGGGTGAACTCGATGTCCGCCGGAGACTCACGATCCCTTAACAGAGAGCCAGAACGGGAAACCGCCAATGTAAACATGGGGGTTCGCCGCTCTGTGAGAGGGGGCATGACAGATCTACTGAACCCTATGAACAGGATCAGTTAGATCTGTTATGTTCCTGTCAACCCCACACAGTTAGAACACATACAGGGAACACAGTTAATCCCTTGATTACCCCCTTAGTGTTAACCCCTTTCCTGCCAATGACATTTATACACTAATCAGTGGCTATTTTTAGATCTGATTGCTCTATAAATGTCATTGGTCCAAAAAAGTGTCAAAAATGTCCGACATGCCCGCTGCAGTCCTGATAAAAATCGCAGATTGCTGCCATTACCAGTAAAAAAAAAAAATAAATAATAAAAACACCATAAACCAATTCCCATAGTTTGTAAACGCTATAACTCTTGCGCAACCCATCAATATACGCTTATTGCAATTTTTTTTACCAAAAATATGTAGATGAATATATATCAGCCTAAACTGATAAATAAATGTGTGTTTTTATTTTTTATTTTTGTATATTTATTATAGCAAAAAGTAAAAAAAAATGTTCGTTTTTCAAAATTGGCGCTCTATTTTTTTCTTATAGCGCAAAAAATAAAAAATGCAGAGGGGATCAAATACCACCAAAAGAAAGCTCTATTTGTGGGGAAAAAAGGACATCAATTGTGGGTACAATGTCGCACGACTGCGCAATTGTCATTCAAAGAGTGACATTGCTGAAAACTGAAAATTGGTCTGGGCAGGAGGGGGGTTTAAGTGCCCAGTAAGTAAGTGGTTAAACATATTCCTTAATAGCCACAAAAGATATACAGGAAATCCACATTGCATGCACCTAATACCTTTCTAAATCTAGATATTACCTTGTAAAATTAGAAGTGACATAATCAATGTGCTGTGCATACCTTGTGCAGAGAGCAGAGCCGTGGGAGGAACAGAGCAGGTCAATCCACTACAAGCCATCTGCAAAAAACTACAGGGGGGGGGGGGCAGAGACAAAAGCAGTCACCCTGCACAATCAGAGAGAGCAGAAGTGACCAGTCTCTATTACAGGAGCTCCTGCACAGAAGCAAAGTTTCACACTATATTAGTGTATGGATCTGGAAGAAATACACAACACTGATTCAAGATTCAAGGGAGAATACAGATGACTCTTGTATTTAAACAATGTGGTTGATTTACTAAAGGCAAATAGACTGCACACTTTGCAAGTCCACTGTCTCCAGTGCTTAGTAAATGAGGTAAAGCTTCACTTTGCAAAAAAAAAACACCCAACCAAATGACAGGAAAATAAAAAAACAGCATTTTTGCTTGCACATGATATGATAATGGAAGTCAGCAGAGCTTCCCCTCATTTATTTCTGGAGCAACTGCACTTGCAAAGTGCACAATCTATTTACCATTAGTAAATCCACCTGCTTATTCCATTGATAACCTTTAAGAATGTAAGCATAGTATCATATGTATACAGAACTGCATGACATTGTTTTGATTTGGGTCTGTACTCCATTAGAGCTCCCACTTAGATCTGCAGCACCATTAAATGAGCAACCATGAAACTGTTTCAACTGCTCTTTCAGAAAATTGTTTTTCTCCAGTTTGCTGCTGAAATTAATTAAAGAGTTAAGCCTCTCCAGTACTGTTCTCCTTTTGGAAAATTGAAGAATCATGCTGCATTATTTTTCACTGTAACATCGTGTGTGCTGTCCATTTCCACACTGAATTTAACCCCTTCATGTTTGAAGGTAAAACAAATCTCAATGCCTGAACCCAGTTTTGCAACGTTGGCACTGTACAAATCATCCCAACTGCTTAGTGTATCCAGGTGAATTAAACCTTGTTTTTTCAGGACAAATTGGGTTTTCATATGATGATACATGATAATAGATATCTCCTGATAAAGAAAAATTGGCCCAAAATATTTAAACATTTTATTTTTAAAGTTCACTATGCATTGTATGTCATTATCGTGATTCAGCAGCAAAGAAAAAAAGCCCTGAAATAAATTCCCCTGCTATGATGTTCATGGTGACACATATGTATATATTATAGTATTTGTTGTTTTACCCATAGTAAGGCCACATAGCACAAATGCTGAGTGCCTATATGCGACACCTCAGAAGAAGACCCACTTCCAGGATGTCACATATATGTGTGAGCTCTGCATAATTGGCTTAACAACTCCTCTAGTATACTAGCTTATTTGTTAATTCACCATCTTGCCCATGACGGAAAACAAGTAGATGGAAGTTTTGCATAACAATGTTATAAGACCACCTCTTCCTATACTATTGGGGTGATGCACCTTTCTTTTACTACTTAGGGCCCACACATCTTCTATATGTGTGTGGAGATTGATATCATATATGCCAAGAAGCTCAAGAAAATGACAATTTAGATCAGGGTAAAATAAAGTATGAGCAGCTTCATCATTTCCTCTGGAAGCAAGTCTAGTTTGGCAATGCAACACATGAAATCAATTAGTCTGTTAACAATCTCGCAGTTTTAAAGTACCTTGTTCTTTTGTTTATTTTACAGGTTAACATTAATTAGAGTTTCAGTATCTATGCTGTTTTCTGAAGACTGATATGCATTTGCCACTGTCTGATGCTTTGCACATTGCTCATGTTCCCTGACACGTGCATTGACATGTACTTTTTCAAACTTCCTTCAGTAATGAATGGACTCTGTCCATTCATTAAGAAGGTTTGTTACATTCACATGTCAGCCTGTGTTGCTACCTATAGTTTCCTCTAACCATAGAGGAAAGACAAATGTGATATTGCATATAGTGCAGAGTTAGAAATAGTCCAATATTTTTGCATACTTTTTGCTAAACAGGAACTGTTCCTTCTTTAATCAGTCCTTTTCTGGTGGCCTCTAATCTATAAGACATGTGAGAGTGATCTATGGATAACATACTATTACTTGAAATGCCTATACAAAATTTTTGCATGCAAGGGTAATAGCAAGCTTTTGGAAATGTTGATATTTACCTCAAGCTAGACCTCAACATTGTTAAAAGGCAAAGGACTTTTATACTGTGTTCTGCTTGCCACCTGTTGACCTGATAATGGCATTTGGAGACCTGGAGATCTGTATTTTAGAGAAAAAAAAAATAACATAACTATGCTTTAAGGCAGAATACATTTTGGGCGCAATTTAGGAAAATTGGTAAGCCTGCCTCAAACAAAGGCTCCACACTGTCAAACTCTGGAGAATGGTCCTGTGTTATATTAGCAGCTATGAGCATGGGAATTGCATCATTAATGGGGCAGTGCCTCTGCAGGAAACAACTGTGTTACATAATGCTTGGTGTATGTATACTTGGGAATGGCATCAGGAATGGGGCAATGCCACTGTAGGACATCACTGTATTACATCTTGCTTGATGATTGTTGATTTAGGAATGAGCTTAGGAATGAGGCAATGCTCTTGAAGGACATCACTGTGTTACATCTTACTTGGTAACTGTTAATGTTGGGATGGCATCAGGAATGGAACAGTGCTGCTGGGCTGCCTGGAGTTACGTAGTGGTTGGAAAAATATGAATAAGCGCCCTTAGAGGGGCGTGATACGCATCAGCTTTTCTCCCCAATTTTTGTACCGCATGGACCTATTTTTGCAATAAAAGCATTGAAAGGAGTGCGGCCATCCGGAGTTTCCTTTTCTCTTTACGTCGTGGTTGGGTTCCAATAGTTGGTGGAAAAACTTTGGAATGGTTCTGTTGCAAATTCTAAGGTTTCCAAAATATTTTGATTCTCATTAAAGTTTTAAACATTTTAGGTTTTAGGTGGTAATATTATTTTTTAAAAATAAGGTTAATAACGAACATAAAACACAAGTGTCATTTCACCCGAGAATCCTCAGATAACTCAGTCAGGTTATAGCCAGACCATTGTTCCTAATCTTTGCGGACAGCATACTGACAGGAACGGTACCAAATGATTGGAGAAAAGCCAATGTGGTACCAATATTTAAAAAAGGGCAGAGACATATTCCTGGAAACTACAGGCCAGTCAGCCTAACATCAATAGTGATAAATTATTGGAGGGGATGATAAGGGACTATATCCAAAAATTTACTGAGGAAAAAAATATCATTAGTAGTAATCAACATGGGTTTACCAAAGGTCATTCCTGCCAGACCAATGTGCTAACATTCTACAAAGAAGTGAGCTGCCATCTAGACAGGGAAAGGCCTGTGGATTTAGTGTATCTGGATTTTGCAAAAGCATTTGATACAGTCCCCCATAAACATTTAATTTACAAGCTGTGGTCTGCAGGCATGGACCATAAGGTTTGTGCTTGGGTAAAAAACTGGTTACAGGGACGTGTACAAAGGGTAGTGGTAGATAACATGTACTCAGACTGGTCTGGAGTGGTGAGGGGTTCTGTCTTGGGACCAATTCTATTCAATTTATTCATAAATGATATAGAGGGGATAAATAGTTCAATCTTAGTTTTTGCGGATGACACAAAGCTAAGCAGGGCAATGACGTCACATCAGCATATAGAAATTTTACAGAATGACCTGAACAAAATTATGGAGTGGGCAACGGAAAAGAAAATGAGGTTTAATGTGGAGAAATGTAAATTAATGCACTTGGGGGCAAAAAACATAAATGCAAACTACTCACTAGGGTGAGAACCGCTGGGGGAATCAAGGATGGAGAAGGACCTGGGGGTCCTAGTAGATGACAGATTGAGCAATAGCAGGCAATGTCAATCTGCAACTACCAAAGCTGGCAGAATATTAACAGGCATAAAAAAAGGGTATACTCCAGAGATAAAACGATAATCCTGCCACTTTATAAAACTCTGGTTTGGCCACATCTGGAGTTTTGGTCACCAGTCCTCTGAAGGGATGTGCTGGAATGGGAGAGAGTCCAAAGAAGGACAACAAAACTAACTAGGGGAATGGATGCCCTTAATTATGAGGAAGGACTGCTAGGACTAAATTTATTCTTATTGGAGAAGTGGCACTTGAGATAAGACATGATAGCGCTCTGCAATGAAGATCCCAGCATAGGAAAAAACTATTCAGTCTCAGGGAGTGTAAGTGGCCACACAATGAGAATGGAGGAAAAGCGGTTTAACCTTAAACTGCGCAGGGGGTTTTTCACTGTCAGGGCAATAAGGATGTTGAACTCTCTTCCACAATTGGTGGTGGCAGCGGGGAGTATGGATATTTTTAATAGACTCTTGGATGTGCATCTTAAAGAGCACAACATACTGGGATATGGAAAATAATTATAGACACTGACACACGTGCACCTACACAGGTTGAACTGGATGGACTATTGTCTTTTTTCAACCTTACCTACTATGTAACTATGTATCTATGTAATTACAGTACAGCAATCAGGGCAACTAACTTATTATGCAACTAACAAAGTATGTTGCATTCATTTTATAGTACATTGTGTTTATCCTTGATTTCACTACAACATTTACAAAAAATATTTTAGTCAGGTGAACATGCAACTGTGCAAATAATAATTTAATTCACTTACAGGTATGCAGGTGAAGCTTGATGCTCCTTTTCACTTATGCAAGCCATACACCTATGGAAAAATCCTTTGAACAAGTTTGCGAAAAACGAACACATGGTCGTGAGAACAAACGATATTGCCATCATGTAATGGCCGGAATTTGATTGATAAATCTTTCGAAACTGACAAAAATGAATCAGTTTTTTGTCCGTTTTGTCACATATGCTTAGTGCAAACTGTATGGGCGAGAAACACATTAACCTGTCAATTTATTGTCATTCAGCCAAAGTTTTCCAAAACGTTTCCTTCGATTTTTCGGTTCAAAAAGTCACAAACAATTTTCGATTTGTGCCCATTAACTGGACAATAAATGAATGAACTGTCCAAATGACAGATTTTCGAACAATTTTTCATCTAGTGTTTGGCCACCATTAGTGTACAGTCTTCCCTTTGCGCTTGTGATTGTAAACTATATATTTAGCCAAAAGGTGGAGTCCACAGTTCATTCAGCTCATGTGGTTGAAAAAAGGCCTTTTTAGAAAAGTCTATATAGTACAAGTAAGTGACCCAAATATTATGTCCCAGACAGTCTAAAAATATAGTTTATTCCATACATGGATCAAAATTCGGCTAGTTCAGCAGGGATCATCCGAATTTCTATCCATGTATAGCAGGCTGATTGTACAACTAGCCTGTTGGATTTGTCTACATGTGTAGCGCTACTCCCACAGGAGCCGCTTAAGTATGTTCAGTCCGCTACTCTACCTCAATACCAGCCTCAGTCCCCTCTGGCACACCTAGCAATAGTGTGAGTGCAAGGATCAATGAGAAACACACACATTATCATAAAACACAGAAATAGTCTTTACTGTAGTATTTCTGTGGAATAACCATTGACAATATGTTCAAGGAATACAATAGAGGAACATTAACAGAAATTATAAGTAATATAGCTCAATAGTGCATTTAGGCTGCTTTCAGGGAATTCAGGACCTTAGAATAACCCCCAAGAGCACAGCAAACACTTCAACAACAAGAAAGTCACAAAAATGGCAATCTGTATCAGATTGGTTACCTTTACTCAAGTTTGGCTCTATGAGTCCAGGCAGGAGGAGAGTAGAAGACTGACTCTCTCTATGTCAGATCCCTCTCTTCTGCCCCCTGGCACAACAGGCCCAATAACAAACACTGTAATCAAATCAACAGTCAATATCTTAGCTTCCCAGATAGGCTGTTCCGCATACCCACTGCATAAACAGAGCCCTGGATATATGAGTGTGAGGCCATACGGCAATAGTACTTCAGTCCCCTTGAAGTTAAATATGTATTGGCATCTTCAGCTAGCCACTCTTGTTGGTGCAATTCCTAGGTAGCAGACCCAAAAACATAACTGGCCCGGATCATTAATTGAAGAATGCAACATTTTCCTCAGCAGGATGAAAGAGCAAATTACATCTGTATACAGTGTCTTTCTAACTGAATGGCCTTGTATCTGGAGGCACTACAAGTATCAGAAAGATTACTACCAGCAATGATGTCCGCATACAGGGTTCAATGTAACTCCGTCTGTGCAGTGTCCTTGTTTCCTGCAAATGGGCACAGATAATTTTAGAAGAAAACCCCGGTAGAGGTTACTGACTCCAGGATATATTATCTGTTCAAGAAGGATCTGTGCACAGGATATTATATTTCTCTGATTAAGCTGAATTTGTCTCTATGGAAGACGTATGAAAAGCCATTGAATGTGCTCAAAAATAGGTGTCTTATTTGCTCACCACACTGACCAATTCTCAGGGAAGCAGTCTGGCTGTTCAGGCTGTGTTGAAGGCACTGGAACCCATGGAATCCGCTTGCTCTTTGCTTTGGGGAGAACAGCTCCCACTGCTTGACTGCAGAACAGACTCAGATGCTGGCATGCTGGTTCCGCTGGTCATTCACTGGAACAGGGTAACGCTGCAGCTCGCTGGGTGCTGTGTAACTTAAGCCCGCTGGATTCCCTGTCTTAGGGCGCAGGCTGCAATCCCTCTGGGACAGATCCCCACTGGTCAATCACGCTGTTCAAGGAGACTGGAGCAAACTCCTCCCCTCACTTAAATAGGTCTCCCACAAAGCATCATTCCTCTAAGGAGCTTTTCCTGCAGCACAGCACACTGGGAAATAGAGTTTTTCCATTGCAGAGTCCAAGGACAGATTTCTTCTGTAGTACTACAAATCCCACTAAACACAGGGTCCCACAGATCCTTGCTGCTGCTGTAAAAGCATTATTGGTTGTTGTCACTGTTCTCCTCATAGGCTCTGTTTCTTATGCTCAGGAAAACACAGGGGACTAACCGTGTGTAATCTGATACCTATGTGTCTCCTGTTCTGCACATAGAAACAGAGAGAGAGAGAGAGCTTATGCAGGCAAATGACATGCAGTTTAGACACCTGCTACACATGAAATTACTGCCAGGGGCTATAGCAGCTAGCAGTAATCATTGTATTCTGCTGGCTGGGAGGGCAACCCCCCCCCCCCTTCTGCCGGCACAATACTATAGCTCTGCGGCATTCCCTCAACAACACTGTATTGACGGGGGGATTTTGTGATTTTCAAGAAAATCGATTCATCTATAGCTTGCCTTTATAATTACCGTATTTTTCGCACCATAAGACGCACCTGACCATAAGACGCACCTAGGTTTTAGAGGAGGAAAACAAGAAAAAAAAAATATTCTGAACCAAATGGTGTACTATAATATTTACCAGTGCAGCCATATACCAGATCCATGAAATACAGCACAATACACATCCATGAAATACAACAATATACCAGATCCATGAAATACAGCAATATACCAGATCCATGAAATACAGCCATATACCAGATCCATGAAATACAGCACAATACATATCCATGAAATACAGCACAATACACCAGATCCATGAAATACAGCCATACCTGTGTCCATGAAATGCAGCCTGACAGAGCTGAGAGGGAGATTCATATCTCCCGCCACCACTGCGCTGTGATGATGTCATCACCCTGCGCATAGTGGAGCTCCACTCTGCAGCCAGATCCCATTCAGAAAAAAGAAGCTCCAGCCGCCGCAGTACTTCATTTGGCCACTGGGGCCGAATGAAGCCCCAGTGGCCAAATGAAGTACTGCGGCTACTCTGTCTTCTCACTGTGTGAGATCAGAGCAGCGCTCTATGGTGTCCGGGAGCCCGCAGTGTAATGCTAGCTCCCGGCGGCGACGAGGGGGGGGGGGGGTTTGCAGCATTCGCACCATAAGACGCAGGGAGACTTTCCCCCACTTTTTGGGGGAAAAAAAGTGCGTCTTATGGTGCGAAAAATACGGTACATTTCTAAAGAAGCTGGTCAATGACAGTGCAATTTGTCTCTTACTGGATGCCTCAATCCCACTGTTCCCACAAATCCCTTTTCCCAGCAGTGAGTTACCCCTAAATAAATTTTACCATTTTCACACATTATAGTTTGTTCATTTTTAGTTAGTAAATTAGTGAGATTATTTTAGTCCTTTTGTTCATTTACTAATGGCTGAACAAATCCCAACATTACCAGAAGTGTTTTCACCCCCTTTCAGAGGGACGCAGAATACCACGCTTACGACGTT
>BLSH010341530.1:991185-1011433 GCA_018402905.1 Glandirana rugosa | reverse complement strand
TTTATACTTTCGGATATATATATTTTTTTTTTTTTTTTTTTTGCCTACTCCCATTTTGTTTTGTCTACTCCCACTTCTCTATAATAAGTTCACACATGCACTCAACTGGGTTGATCATTCTTGACTTTGGCTGTGCTGGCTGCCCCTGCTAGAGTTGCTGGAGGCATGGCAGATTTGGATGTGACTGGCTGCCCTCCTATGTCTATAACTACCTTGATATTTCCCATTTTAAGTGTCATTATTTTTGAAAGCTCAACCTAAGAACAGAGACTGTTAATTAGTTAGTCCAGTCGTGAGCATTGAGCTTAGATTCCTAACCAAGCCATTTTTGTCTACTGTGACAGCAGCAAATACTCTCCTTTCTCTTATCCTCGGCTTTCATATTTTAACAAAATAATTAGTAGGTCAGAATATGACATCCCTATGGTCTTAGTAATTAAAGTAATTTGGCCTAATTTATGACAGTCCTGTGTTTTATGAATGTAGATATGGAGTGGTAAGTGTCCTTAGAATACTTAATGTATGACAGAGACAAAAAGTCTAAGAGCACTGGTCTTGATGTCAATTGAATCATTTTATTTTAAAAGAGTTTTTCTTTTTACTGGGGAATATTTTTCAGAACCAACTGGGTATAAGGAAAAATATGTGGCTCGGGTCCAGGATGTCAACATCTTAGGAAAGCAGCAGGGAACTTGATTAATTTTCTTACTACTTTTCTTTACGGAAGGACATTATAGCTTGACTGGACCCAAGAAGAAAAATGTAATTTCTTTGTTGCCCAATGAGGGACACAGGAACTCATTCAGTAACCATGTGTTATATAGGGCCTCCCCCAAGTGAACTGGACACTGGGCAAAAAAATTGTAAGCCAGCCCACATACGGTATCCATTTCCCAGCATGCTTCAGTTTTATCATTATGTCCTTAGAAGACTGGACACCTGTCTCCAGCTCTGCTGTTCAAGACTTTGTGCAGTTTGCTTCGCTCAGTGGCTGCTGGTAGATTTGTGCTGGACCCACAAACATGAAAGCTAAAAACAGCAATATGAAATCATGTTATAGGAATTTGTTGAGGAGGCTACATTTGTTACTAACAGCTGAGGCCACATTTGTTATTTATAGGCTGATCTTTAAAAATAATGAAAAGGAAATAGCACTTCTGCCTTATCAAATGGAGTCAACTCCTCTGTAAGAGCACACAGCAGCATATATAGACCGCTTGTTCCCATCTCTGTTGTGGCTGGTCATTGTTGGGGGGACCTCAGTATGGGCCATTGGGGACTCCACTCCGGGGAGTGCTTGGGTCATCTGCATCTTCTGACAACAGTTAATCCTGCTTTTAAACTATATACGACTGAATCAAATTTAACATTTTATCATCTCTCTTCTATAATACCCCTGATGAAAGGATTGAACTCTTCCTGAAACACGTTGGGATGAAGAGGAGATATTGTCAATTATTGTATGCATTTGTACATTTTTCATGACAATTTAATTTTAATGTGTGTACTGCTGCTATATATTTTAAATAAATGCAATAAAATCAATGCTTTTATAAAAGTCTACTGGGTGGTTTTAAAGTGGCATTTTACATCCCATTTCATGCTTGGGGTTTACTATTTCCTTTGCATATAACACGGGGATGTTGGCAACAACCTTATTGCCTTCATCTGGTGGCTCTCTCTTTAAAAATAATAATTTCATGTAAATGCCTTCCTTAGTCCAACTACCATGTTTTTAGTTATTTATTTTATTTATTTCTCCTCAACCCAAGGATTTGAATGAACATAAGCTATTGTAAAAATTAGTAAAACAGTTAAAGTTGTCAGTTCATGGTTGTTTTCCCATGTTTTGCATTATCAAGGGCACATTGAATTAATAGCTTTATTTTAGTGTGCATTTGTACAGCATTTGATTTTTCTATGCAACGGTATAATTATTTTTTTGTCAAATGTTTTTACAGTAATACAACCAACTTGGAAATAGTGAAAATAGAAATTGAGACTTGCTAATACATTGTTACATCTGTTATATCTATTACATCTACATTAAATTGTCTGCTGCCAACTACTGCCAAATGTGCACTAAGAAGAAATACAGTATATACTTACTCCCCCACTTAGAGCCTTATTAAAAACACACTTACACGTTGCATGACAATCGCATTATATTAATTTTCTAAACTGTACTATAACAATAATGCAGTGCAACTATTTTTGATATTCTCTAATCCTTGAACTGGGCTGTGTTAAGCATCTTCTAGCCCAAGGTGTCTTCCCTCCCAAAGCACCCCTCCAGCACATATCCTCTTACCGCTCCAAATCTAAGAGATGTCACCCACCACAAAGGGGGCAATGGTGGCATGTGGCACTCCTTAAAGAATTCAGGGCAAGTGCCCCGGGTGCCCACTCTGGCGAACTCCTGTCAGTCAAGTTACTTGAATCAAGTGCCAGAACTTGTTTTGGCACTGGGCTCAAGGACTCAAGATTTTGTGCAAATCTCAGGAAGGTCCTGCCAAAACTGGGACAGTTGGGAGATATGGATTTGTACTAGAAGGGGGTAGAGGATTTGTGTGTTTAACCCTCTCTCCACCCCACCTTCTAGCACAAGTCCTCTGCCCTCCTAAAGCCCCCCAGCACATATTCTCCCCCCTCCAAATCAAAGAGATGTAGGCTACCACAGAGGGGGCATTCATAGCATCTGGGACCTCAGGCACCCTGTAAGAGATGCAGGGCAATTGCCCTGGGTGCCCACACTAATGCACCTATACCAGGTAAGTTAGTGGAACAAAGTGTCTGAACTTGTTCTGGCACTGGCCCCTAGAAGCCTAGATTCACAGGACTGCAGGATTATGTTCAGATTTTGAGAAAATCCCTCCAAAACCAGTACAGTTAGGAGATATAGATTTGTACTAGAAGGGGGAGAGTATTTGTATCTGGGGAGAATAGTTTTTACTGAGAGGGGGTTTTGGATGAGAGGATTTGTGATAGAACTATGTAGAGGATGTATGCTGGTGGAGATATTTAGGGAAGGAGGATTTGTGCTGGAGGGTATTGGGGGGAAGGTTTCCCTTTGGGAAGGGCACAGGGTGCAAAGGGAAGGGGTCCAAGACCAGAGGAAAGGGCCCCAGGACTGACAAAAAGGGCCCCAGTGGGCAGGAGGGCCCTTCATAATTTCTTACACTGGAGCCCTGAATGTTCTAGTTACGCCTCTGGGCTGTGGTGCTGTTGCTGACTAATAAAGATGATCTTGTGGGCTATACATATTTCATGCTCTAAAAAAAACTCCTGAAGTTTTGCAAAATCTCTCTTGGAAAGAGATACCCATACACATAGTCATTTTATAAAGGGGAAAAAATGGGTGTTTATGTCTTCCTGCCCAGTACACTGATTAACTGAAGCACATAAAAGTAACAAACTATACTGTACTAAAAAAAAAAATGTATACTGTACACGTGCTATTTAGTATAAGGGCTCATGCACACTGGACATCTTTACAGCTGTTGTAGGGGCATTTGCCTTTTTTTTTAACTGCCTCTAAAACCCCCTCCATGTTAGCTTATATGTCCATACACAGATAAACTGTCAGAGGCGTTTGGAGGCATAAGCTTTTAGGGGCAGTAGAAAAAAATGACATCCTGTGCTTCCAGGAGGAGTAAAAACGAAAAGCGCCAAAAACGAGTGTAAACGAGCCTAAATGTGTCAAGCCACGTTTAGGCACGCTTGGCGTTTTTAGGCGTGTTTGCATTATAGGGAGTGTTTTAAATGAAAAAACGTGGGAAGACGCGCAAAAACGCTGATGTAAAACACGGCTACTTGTGAAAAAACTGTCGTTTTTAGCGCTGCTGTAGCGCTGGCATTTTTAAAACGTCCTGTGTGCATGAGCCCTAAGCCTATAAGCATATTTCGTAAAATAACAACAGTCATGGACCTAAATTAAAGTAATATTAATCTTAGCTTTTTTAAGCACTTTTTGAGTATGCACCTTGTTTTATCTTTTAATTTATGCTTATGCTCCAGATTAAGCTTCTACCATTCCTGTTGTCCCAGGTTTCCATTTTCAGGTTGGCTCCTTTTTCTTGCAGCATCCTGTGGAGCCACTCTTGTATGTAGGACTAGATTTGTGTCTCCATACACTATGTGCATCAATAAAAACACAATGCTAAACATGAACAGAACACCCCCCTGTTCGGTACGCAGCAGAACTCCCGATCAGGGGAAATGTTTTAACCCAGATGACGTACCCCATTGAAGTCTATAGGAGCCGAACAGGAAAAATCAAAAGTGCCCATTTTAAAAATCTTATATGTAATTGGTGATAAAAGGGGTATGGGGTCTGGGGGACATTTATCAATGCAAACCGGTTTTTAAAAATTATTGTTTTTTCATGAGCAGTTTTAACCACTTCCAGCCCAAGCTAATTCTGGCACTCCTCTCCTACGTGTAAAAATCATAATTTTTTGCTAGAAAATTACTCAGAATCCCAAAACATTATATTTTTTTTTTTTGTATAATGTGAAAGATGGTGTTATGCTGAGTAAATAGATACCTAACATGTTACGCTTTAAAATTGCGCAAACTCATGGAATGTCGCTAAAATTCTGTACTTAAAAGTCTCCATAGGCGACGCTTTAAACATTTTTACAAGTTACCTGTTTTACAGAGTTACAGAGGAGGTCATGGCTAGAATTATTGCTCTCGCTCTAAGATTCGTGGCGATTCCTCACATGTATGGTTTGAACACCGTTTACATATGCAGGTGCGATGTTTGTATGCATTGCATTTGCTTCTGCGTGCGAGCATGCGGGGACAGGGGCACTTTAATTTTTTTTTTATTGTTAATTTTATTTTTGTTTTTATTTTTACACTTTCTCTTTACATTTTTTTATCACTTTTATTCCTATTACGCGGAATGTAAACATCCCTTGTAATAGGAATAGTGCATGACAGGTCCTCTTTACAGAGAGATGTGGGGGGGACATCCCTTCCTGCCGCCTGTAAAAATAATCAAGCAGCTGAACAGCAGCTATGATTGTTTTTACTTTGCAGGGAATCGCTGGCAGAGAAACAAATATCTGAAAAATGTCTGCAGCTGCAGGCATCATTCAGATATCTACACTCAAAGTCCAGGACGTCATATGACGGCCTTTGGTGGGAAGTGGTTAATTAAGTACAACAATAAAAATGAAAAATTCCTTTAAATATAGTGCCTGGGAGGTCCCCTTAGTCTGCCTATAAAGTGGCACATCTGTAACATATACTGTATATAACATGCTGCAGCAAAAATGACATTTCCAAAGAAAAGTCAAATCCCATTTAAAATGACTCAAAAAAAACAAACAAACGACATTGGGTCCACCCTCAGAGTCCATACCAGACCCTTATCTGGGCATGCGGCCTGGCAGGTCAGGAAAGCGGGGCGAGGGAGCACCCCCCTCCTGAACCATATCAGGCCACATGACCTCAATATGGCTCTGTCCCCCCACCCTAAAGCACCCACCCCCCATGTTGAGAGCATGTGGCCTGGTATGGTTCAGGAGGGTGGTATGCCCAGATTGGGTCTGGTATGGATTTTGGGGGGGTAATCACGCCATTTTAAAAAAAAAATTTTAACGTGTTATTTTATTAACCAACACTTTTTTTATTCAGCTGTCAGTAGGGAAACCCATTGACAGTTGATGACTCATTGGCTGTTACGGACGCTGTGGCCGGCTTCCCGGCCCAGCTCCTTAAAAACCAGCTTACACTGTGCCTTGATTGGGCAAGGCTTTGCTCAATCAGGGTGCAAAATGCACTGTGCAGTGCTCAATGCATTGCAGGGTATTCGACGGGACGAACACCCTGCAAATTCTGGTGTTTGGCGAATGGTTGAACAGGCAAATGTTTGGCCTGAACTCATGGTCAGGCCGAACCGTTTGCCCAACACTACACACAGCCATATAGCCTAGGAAAGCAAGGCACTCCCTGTTCCTCCCTCCTCTTGCTCCCTTTATTCTTATACAATAGACAACATATGGGCCCAAGTCTGCACTGTTAACTCTTTCCTGCCTGCAAAGACTGGAAGGGAGGCAGCATTGATAAAGTAGGAGCCAGCAGCACTGAAAGTTGTAAACTGCAAGTGTTGAGGCAAGAATTTTAATAAATAGATTACTGAGGATTCCTTATTTTACTGTGCTCGACGCTCATTTAATACTACTTTAAACCTAAAAAAAATAGCTTTTTTACTCTACAGATATTAGAAATGGTAACAAGGATTAGAATTTTTGTTGAGTTTTTACAACTATCTGAAAGATTTACCCTCACTTCCTGTTCTGCTTACCATCAATAGGATGTGTCCCTTGTGCTGATGCCTCTTCTTTTAGGTAAAATACTCCTCTGTCCTTTTTTATTTTTGTATGCGCTTAAGCTTTAATTTGTCTCTTTAGTATATGCCTGGAGTCCAAGTTTTAAACATGGCCATATACTTAACCTGTTACTTAACCTGTTTTCCATTAGGTTTGTGTGGACCATTTTTTCCCATTGTCTGGGACTGAGCCTACATGCCTCAATCATAAAATTTGTTTCTGAGTATCCACGACATCAGTAGGCATTAGGTATTCAGCTGCATATAAACAGGTCATAAGTATGCTATAAAGATCCTGAAATTCACAGACTTAAAAAAGAAATACCATGCATCCTTAATCTTGTTCAGTATTAGTTGAAAAGGATGCTGCTGCCTATTCCTAGATAGTTAAGCTACTTGACATCAATGGTGATGAATGTGGTCCTGTTTAGGGACCACTGCCCTGTGCTTATTGGTGTGAAGCGTGTGATTTGACCCAAAAGGGTTGGTGCTGAGTTGCCTCAGTAACGTGAATTGAAAAAGATAATAAATAAATGAATAATAAAGAAAGTTGCTGCACTAATAAAGGTGTCAAGTGCCTTTGCAATGTAAGTAAACAGTGTATCTAAGAATGCTCTTTCCTTTGTATGACAAAAATGAATTCATTAAATAAACTTAGTTAACAAAGTGCTTGTGCATCTGTGAAATGAGACCCCTAGTGGTCAATTCACAATCAATGAATTTAACATATATCATAAAAATATATATGACAATTTTTAAATTCCGCATAACAAGTAAAAAATGTGACTGTATAAACAATGTTTCAAATGTCACAGTCCAAAGTTCATCCTTGGCAGAAACACCAGCTCTGCATAGTATGTTATTAACAGTTCATCTAAAGGTGGCAGTTCATCAAAATTCTTCTTAACCACTTGCCGACCACGTCACATACATTTACTGCTGCAAGGTGGCAGCATAACGCAAATTGGCGCTTATAAACGGCAATTCTGACACGCGCGGCCAGGGGGAGAGCGCGAGTCGGCGGCTGCACACTCTCGTGCCCACCGCAAGCTCCAGGAGTGTGGCCGCGGGTTGGGCGGACTTGATGTCCGCCGGCAACCCGCGATTGCTTACGGTAGAAGAAAAGCGGGGAACCGCCAATGTAAATGCGGCGGTTCCCCGCTCTGACAGGGACATGACAGAGATACACTGATCCTTGTCATCGGGATCGGTTACATCTGTCATGCCCCTGACAGCCCAGCTCCCCTATAGTTAGAACACGCCTAGGGAACACAGTTAACCCATTCATTGCCCTCTGCAGGTTAACCCCTTCCCTGCCAGTGACATTTACACAGTAATCAGTGTATTTTTTTTAGATCTGATCGCTGTATAAATGTCAATGGTCTCAAAAAAGTGTCAAAAATGTCCGACATGTCCGCCACAATACCGCAGTCCCGATAAAAATCGCAGATCGCTGCCATTACCAGTAAAAAAAAAACAAATAGTAAAAACACCATCAATTAATTCTCATGGTTTGTAAATGCTGCAACTTCTGCGTAAACCAATCAATAAACGCTGATTGCAATTTTTTTTTTTTTTCAAAATTGTCGCTCTTTTTTTGTTTATATCAGTGATCAGAAGTGACGCAGGGGTGATCAAATACCACCAAAAGAAAGCTCTATTTGTGGGAAAAAAGGACGCCCATTTCATTTGGGTACAACGTCGCAGTACTGCGCAATTATCAGTTAAGGTGGCGCAGTGCCAAATCGCTCTGGTCCTAATGTGGGAAATCCTTCCGGGGCTGAAGTGGTTAATACAGGTGCTTATAAAGGTGCCAAGTGCTTAAAACATTGCTGTGAGGTCTTGTGCATGCCGTGCTCCCCTCCTGTGTTTGCTGGACTCCCCAGAAAGACGGGACTTCCATAACAGAAGTCATAAACGCCTTGGATGCATGCTGGGATCAGTAGTTCCACAGATCAGATCTCCTCCAGCAATTGGTTCCACTCACATCGTTCACCGGATCCAAATGAATGGGTGGTCACAATGGCAAAGGAGATGTATATAGTGTAAAACCGTTTTATTGTATTGAAATCAAACAATATCCACTTACATTTAAAATAGCAAAAATGCATTGAAAACCCCGAACCGGAAGTAGGAAGTCGACTTGCGTCTCATCGGCCGGAAATTACGTCACCACCCGCAGTCACCTGATGCATATCGTCCCTCCCACGAGACGTTGTCAAAGGCTCCTTTCACAGCCTTTGACAACGTCTTATGAGAGGGATGAAATGCATCAGGTGACCGCAGGTGGTGATGTAATTTCCGGCCGGTGAGACGCAAGCCAACTTCCTACTTCCAGTTCAGCGGTTTCAATGCATTTTTGCTAGTTTAAATGTAAGTGGATATTGTTTGATTTCAATACAATAAAACGGTTTTACACTATATACATCTCCTTTGCCATTGTGACCACCCTGGCATTTCAATCCGGTGAACGCTGTGAGCGGAACCAATTGCTGGAGGAGATCTGATCCGTGGAACTACTGGTCCCAGCATGCATCTGAGGCGTTTATGACTTCTGTTATGGAAGTCCCATCTTTCTGGTGAGTGCAGGAAACACAGGAGGGGAGCACAGAATGCACAAGACCCCACAGCAATGTTTTAAGCGCTTGGCACCTTATAAGCACATTAATTAAGAAGAATTTTGATCAACTGCTACCTTTAGAAGAACTATAAATAACATACTATGCAGAGCTGGCGTTTCTACCAAGGATGAACTTTGGACTATGACATTTGAAACATTGTTTATACAGTCACATTTTTTGCTTGTTATGCGGAATTTAAAAATTGTCATATATATTTTTATGGTATATGTTTACTTCATTGATTGTGAATTGACCACTAGGGGTCTCCTTTGACTGATGCACAAGCACTTTGTGAACTAAGTTTATTTAATGAATTCATTCTTGACATCAATAGTCTTTGCGCGTGTCCATCTTAAACTATTCTGATTTCTCCTATGTGCTGTATTATGCTCAGTAACTAGTTGTAGGTTTATTTTCTGTGACTGCATATTCTCCTTCATCACACTTTATCTTTTTTTCATTTTTAAGACAAATTGACTTTTTCAGAGCAGTTAAGATTTACTGTTTAGCTTCAAGCAAAACTATGAAGAATATAACTGCCAGAGACTATTATCAACGTGCTTGTATGAGTCTAATTTCCTAATCAGATATTTCAGCAGCTGCTTTCTTAGTAAATTCATTTGACACTTTATTATTTAAAAATAAATACAAATAAAGAAAGAAAAAATAGTACAACCAGTCAGGTTAAAGTTTTTTCTGCACATGAACGTTAAATGGAATGAATATAATTATATTTTGGTAAATTGGTGTTTACACCCTTTTATTGCAGAGAGGCGTTTGCATGTTGACTTATTTACATGTTTGACAGCTTATAGAATAAAATATTGCGCTTCTATATTCTATATACTGTTTACAATTCAGTTGAAGTTGTTATGCCAGCAGCTTATTTATGAATATTGTATAGGTGCGCAACATTTTTTAATTTTTTTTAAATGTTTGACAGCTTTACAATCCTATTATTTCACTTTCATCTGTGATACTAAAACTTGCACTCTTATATACTGTATATACACTATGTACTATACTGTACAGTACAATTCTTCAACAGTGCCTATCTTCCTGGATCATTTATGAAATAGTTGGTGGAGATGGAACCAAATCTGACATTTACTAACTGGTCCAATATACAAAACATATGTAAACCCTCACAGTTTTTCACATTAATGCATTCTATGCATTAAAATGAAAAACCTTTCATGTTGCAGCTGCCCTCAGAGCCCCTCCTTTACTTACCTGAGCCCGATCGTTCCCACGCTGGGGACGATCACACCCTCTCCAACCGGTGTGTTGGTTCCTCATTGGACAGATCCATAGCAGCACAGCCATTGGCTCCCGCTACTGTCAATCAGATCCAATGACGAGGGAACTGGGGGCGGGGGGCAGGGTGGAGTCCTGCTGCCTGTGTCAAGGGATGCAGAAGCAGGACTCGGGAGCACGCCCGCACGGGTGACCCCAGGGAAAGTGCTTCCCTGATGGGTCACTTGATGCAGGGGGGAGCCAGGAGGGCCACTGGGGGACCCCAGAAGAGGAGGATCGGGGCCACTCTGTGCAAAAACCTTGCACAGAGGAGGTAAGTATGACATGTTTGTTATTTTTTGTTTTTAAAAAGCTGAACCTTTACAATCACTTAAGGGCACATTTATAAAGCAGTGGATGTGACATACACCAAATATTCGCTGCAGGTGAATTTTCTTGGAGCACCTGTTTTAAAATACAGGCAATAATTAAACAGCTGTGAATATCTGAGGAATGTTACATTCATGGCTTCATAAATGAGCCTCAAGTGGTGTTTTACATGTTATATCGATATGCTATTTATTGCAAAGAATAAATTTGTATTACTTTCCTAAATCCAATAAAATTTGTATAACTCACATACATTTGAATTCATTATTTTCAATTTTCTCTTCAGAGCTTCATAGAAACATGGAAACTGAGAAGAGTGATGACAGAAAATAGACCAAGTGGTCCATTAAGTCTGCCTGATTTTTTTGATTCATACATTTTTTTTTTTAACTTTATTTGTCTGACTAAAGTCCCAACAGCTTCCTTTTTTGACTGTCTTCCGGCCACGCTATATTTGCACCCTTTCTATGCCCCAAGTATTGCTGTGACTTATGGGATCCTGTGTGAGTCCCTGCAACGTGCGTACTCCCACTCCACTGAAACTCTACATGCAGTTGTTCAGGGTGCCACACACACAGCCAATGGGAGAGGAACACAGAGCCACTGGTCAATCACCACTGTGGAGGCAAAGGAGAGATGTGGAGTTTGCTTTGTGCCCCTGTTTGTTGTGTGTGCAAAGCTCTAAATGGCTGCATGAAGACCTGTAGTACACAGCAGGCACAGAGAAAAGGGGAATATAGCGGTGCAGCCAGGGAACAATTGAAAAAACAAGCTCCAAAGAGGTCATTAAAAAAAAAAATTATGTAAGTCATGTTATTTTTATCTAATTTAGAAAAAAAACTTGAATACACCTTAAGACTCAAACTGCAGGGTTAATGTACTGGAGTTGGATTCTTTTCTTGTACTCCACATGTTTGTTACAAAGATTCAGTCTTGTATAGGTAGATTCCACTGCTCATTATCTTATGTTTGAAGTGAATACATGTTTACTGAGATAAAAGAAAATAGTCTTGTTTGGTTAGCTATCCAGTTATTCTGTATGGCAAGATGAGATAATAAATCAAAACCATTATCTTTTCACTACTTTAAATTAAGCCAACGCCTGAAGAGACACAGACACTCAAGTCCACAAAATGAGAATTTATTTCCTCAATAGTTTGAAAATAAATACATTTTGAAGACCTCAACAATGGCTAGCAATATAACAAAGGTAGCCCTACTTCTACAGTACATATGTTGTTGAGAATTTTGTATAGCACCACAGTCAGGGCCGCTGCTAAGGCAACCAGCCCTCCTGTACTGGGCCCAGGCCTCGTCAGTTCAATAGGGGGGCCAGTGGTACTGCCTTATTACTGATACTTGTGCAGTGCTGCCAGCTTCTACTTTTCTTTTCTTCCTCTGGCTGCACTGATTGGTTCTAGTATCTGTGCCCCCTTCTCCCTGCTGTCTGGGACTCCTGGGTGCCCCTTTCCCCCCACAGTGCTGACATTTTCCCTCCTCTCTTCTCCCAGTGGCAGCTGCTAAGGGCACACAGGCAGGTTATTTCAGGATGGTGAGCAGGGGGCTCACCATCCTAAATGAACATACCACCCTAAATGAACACAGTGAATGATCGGTACTGATTGCTCATTGAGGGAGTGAAGATATTGTCTCTGTGCTGCTATTCACTTGAATAGGTCTTATTCAACAGGGGTATAATTTCTGCCATGGCTGCAAAGCATCGTGGGTGTTGCATTTTAGCAAAAATATAATTTGATATTTTTGGAGGAGGGGGCCCTGTCAGTTAGGCTGTATGGGGGCCCTGTGATTTCTATCAGCAGCCCTGACCAAGATTTGAGCAGCCAGAATCTGGGGCAGCTGTGCATAGCAACGAATCCGCTTTTAGCTTTCCTTTTCAAAGCCTAACTAAACAAATTTAAGCTAGAAGCACATTTTTTGCCATCATAAACCCACAACAGTAAAATCTGTCTGTATATGCAGAGTAGCCTGCTTGTTATAATCACTGTGGAACTTAAGGGGTTATTTCTCTGCATTGTGTAAAAAAGCTCTTTGATCCTATATGCACAGATTCTCCCCCTCCTGCAGAGTCTCTCTTGGCATGGCCAGATAATACACAGTCAGAGTAGTAAAGCTGCACATGCTCAGTTTGGTCTATATTGCTGGAGAGAATATTTCCTTGTTGAGCTGAGCTTTTCAGGTCACATGATATTGGCATCACACATGTGGGCGTGTATACAGATCCTAAGTGACAGCCCAGTCAGTCCCTCCTCCTCCATGAAGAGTCACTAAAAAAAAAACACAGTGGGTGGGATGTCACATCTTGATTGATGGATGATCCACCTTCCATAACAGCATGAGGACACAGGCTGTAGTGGAAATCTCTTACCTGAACACTCAACACTGAGCAGACCCAGCAGTTTATCACATGACCGTGGTATACAGATCAGCCACTAAGGTATATAGTGGCAGTATTTTAATGTAAAACGATTTATAAGCTGTGGGCACTGTGGGGGGAGCAGATGAACTATTTTCATATTACTGGGTTTAGCAACACTTTAACCACTTCCCGCCCGGTCTATAGACAAATGACGGCCGGGCTGTGGCTTCATTATCCTGACTGGGCGTCCATTGATGTCCACAGGATAACCCGCGATTGCGCGCCCCTGGGGGCGTGCATTGCGTCGATCGGTGGTGCGGTGGGTCAGTCTGACCCACTGCATTATCCATCTCGGTAAAGAGCTTCCATCAGATGTGACCAATCATGGCTGGTCACAGTGTAAACAGGAAGAGCCGTTTATCGTCTTTTCCTCTACTCGCATTTGCAGATGTGAGTAGAGGAGAGGCTATCGGCTGCTCTCCTGACAGGGGGGTCTGTACTGAACATTTATCACCTAGGATTGCCACACTGGACCGCCAGGGAGGCCACCCAGGGACACCATCAGGAGGCCTCCCAAGGACCACCAGGGAGATGATCTGGAGGCCACCCAGGGACCACCAGGGATCCCACCCTAGACCACCAGGTAAGGGGTGTACAGTGCACTGTAGGGATGGCACTGTGCCCATATGTGATGCCTGCCAGTGTCATCCCTAACAG
This sequence comes from Glandirana rugosa, assembly GCA_018402905.1. Lineage (NCBI taxonomy): Eukaryota > Metazoa > Chordata > Amphibia > Anura > Ranidae > Glandirana > Glandirana rugosa. Next base: position 997,752 of record BLSH010341530.1, on the reverse strand, counting down.
TGCTATATCTCAGTGCCATGTAACCCCCAGTGCCACCTATCAGTGCCCACCATTGCCACCTACCAGTGCCATCTATCAGTGACACCTATCAGTGCCACCTATAAGTGTCCATCAGTGCCCAGTGCCACCTATGATTGCCCATCAGTGTCACCTATGAGTGCCCATCAGTGCCGCATATCAGTGCCACCTATCAGTGCCCATCAGTGCTGCTTATCAGTGTCGCCTATCAGTGCCCATCAGTGCTGCATATATGTGCCTCATCATCAGTGCCCATCAGTGCCACCTTATCAGTGCCACCTCATCAGTGCCAAACTGTACTGCCTCATCAGTGCCTGTCAGTGTAGTCTCACAGCTAATACTGTATTTAAAGCTCAACTCCAGGAAACATACACAATATGCCTTGCAGTGGAGCTGCACTTGCACTGCAAGGGTTAATTGCTCATTTAGATCTAGGGACATAAAAGAGAAGATCTACTTACCTGACTTCTGCGATGCTAGACAAGTCCCTAAAGGGCATTCTCGCTCATGCTCCAATGGTCTAAGATTCTAACATCATAGGGTTCAGAGAATTGTTCATCATCAGAGCATGAGGAGCACCATCTGCTGAAGGAGCAGAGGGTCTGGTAAATTAAAGGGGTTGATTTACTAGAACCGGAGAGTGCAAAATCTGGTGCAGCTGTGCGTAGTAGGTAATAAGCTTCCAACTTCAGCTTGTTCATTTAAGCTTTGACAAAAAAATCTGGAGTTGCACCAGATTTTGCAGCTCTCCGGTTTTAGTAAATCAACCCCAAAGTGTTGTTACTCTCTTGCAGACTAAATAAGCAGTTAACCCTTGCAGTGCAGATGCAGCCCCACTGCAAGGAGGATTTTTAAATTTGGACTTTCAGCATATAGATGTCACCTGTAAAGGTGGACTGCTGACAAATGCACCTTTTTTTTACTGCTCAATAGAAACAGCACTTTACAGGATATATGTAATTTACAATCTCGTCTATGCATTAGGAACTAAATTTAAAACAAGAAATACAATAACCTTGCCCTGAGCCGTATACTTTTTCAGTGATTTTGCATATAAATATATTATTGAACCATTTTCATCTGCAATCATTTTCCTGGCTGAAAAGGCATCCAATCCAGTTTTTATGAATAGCCAAGCATTTTCCCATCTTGTAAAAAAAAAAAGCACAGATGCAGCAGCTCAAGTATATTTTAACAGTAGAGCAAAAATATTTGACACTTCAGTCTGAGCTGTTTTTCGCCGTTCCAGATGATAAAATATAATGTTTATCTGATGCATAATTTGCAGAAAATAAGTGGCCCATGCTGGCAAATCATTATTCTCACATATGTAAATTCTGTTTACAATCCTGCCGATAGCAGAGAGGAAATCGAGAAGATAGCCAGGGGATAATATGGTTCTATTCGGAGCCTTTATTAAAAAATAAAACAGCAACAAACTTTTATGTGTAATTGTATTCCCAGCAAACAGTTTTATGGAAGGGTGATGTTAGATATTGCTTGATTGCAACAATTTAGCCCTGATTAGGAATTCACTGCAGGTTCAGTGCTGTCAATGAGAAAATTGGCAGAATATTAAAGAATACGGGAAACAAGAGATCTCTGTACACCTACACAATTCTGTCAATACCCCCTGTAGGATTGGCTATACCCAACAGAGTTATTTAAAGGAAAAGTGGTGTCAGTACTTAGAAATGATTGTATAAGACATTAAAGTCATTAAAGGGAAATGACTAATTGTACCTCTGTTCAAGCTTTGCAATGATTTAAACTGTGTTGTAGAAAAGAGACTGATAGTGTGTAAAATGATTTATCTATTTCATTTCTTTATGAGTCCACACTCTTTCTTAACACTATCTCTATGGGAAATGTGTGACATTAACAAACATTGTAGCTGAAGATTATAATAACACACTATTGCTTTTTGTAAGATTTCCATGTGTAATCAGTAAGCATGCATTACACTGTATGGGGTTGGGAGTCATACAAGAGGCACAGCTATTGTCATTTCAACATGACATTAGCAGCTAAAACTTGAATATCACTGAAAAAGGGAACCCTATTGTCAGTCATTACCAATCTTTGTGCCAAAGGCAGTAAAACTGTTTTGTAGGTAGGTGTTTGTTCTCATTACTATAGTCAGCTAGCTTGCATCAAATTTCTAAAATAGAAATGTTCTGGGAAAAGCAGGACACCGTGATTAGATTTTGTATTATTCTATCAAATGTATTTTGTGCATTATTGTGCTATGCTTTTTTACTACCGATTCACCTTAATATTTTACAGCATTGGATGATCAGGGGTTACTATTGCATAGGACGAGGTATCCTGATCACACTTTCTAGAGGCAAGGAATTAATTCACTGTGATCTTAATGACATAAAACAGTAGAACTATGGGCACACTTTTTTTTTTCATTTTGGATAGAGCAAAAGGCGGTTATAACCCCTGTCAGATTGTTTTCACCATCTCTGTCCCATTGCAGAGATTTCCCTTCACTTCCTGTCCCATAGACAAGCAGGAAGTGAGAGGATATCTCTGCAAATTTAAGGAATTTCTTGGGGACCCCCAGTTCACTAGAACTAGTGTCCCCATTGGAATATTTCCCCTCTATTACTTTTCTGGGGACAACTGAAAATTTGGGGTTTTCTTTTACTTTCACTTTCAATGATAATTGTAAACAGGACAAATACAGACAGTGAATCTGCTTAACGGGGACACAGACAGGAATACAAATTGACAAGCTTGCTAATCCCTCTCCACTCTATCCAAAACTAAAAAAAAAAAAGTTTTGCCTTTAGTTATAACCAAAAGTCTAATATGTTGTAGCTTATCGTAAACCAATGGTGTGTATGTGAGCTGCTCAGGCTGCATGGATGGGTAGTCCTGTGCCTGCTGCTGTGAGTGCTGGCTGGGAAGGAGCCCACCCACACTCCAGACAATGGTAGGTAAGAGCTGAAGGTCCCAGGAGCCACACATCAGAACAAAACCCGCTGTGTGTGAACAAGTGTCAGTCTTAGCCTGGACCCCCCAATGTGGCAGCTTACCAGTCATTAGATGTGGTGGCTACATTTGTTTTCTTTTTTATTTCTCTTTTCTCCTCTGTTTTCACCTGGTGATCTGGCCAGTAACACTCCTCCTGTATTAGAGTGCCCCCACTCTGGATAAAGGAACACAGGAGCACCTTTGGACAGCAGCATTGTCAGTTTAGGTGTGTGTGCGTGGGGGGGGGGGGGGTGTTAGATGCGCTAACAGTTTCAGATACACTAACAAACTGAAGCTGAACTCTATTTCCAATACAGACACGCATGGGATTGATTTACTAAAACTGGAGTGCAAAATCCGGTGCGGCTCTCCATAGAAGCCAATCAGCTTACAGGTTTTTTTTGTCAAAGTTGAATTGTATGGGCTAAAGTTAAAACCTGATTGGCTATCATGAACAGCTGCACCAGATTTTGCACTCTGCAGTTTATGGCTGGATTCACACCATTGCAGTGCGAATTCCAGCTCTGATAACTGTGAGAAGGACAAGAGCTGCTGTTCAGCGTCTCCTGTCCGATCTCAGCTTACAAGGGAGGGGGGAGTGCAGTGAGGAGGGGGAAAGATCCCCGTTCAATGCATAACACATCTCCGAATTAGATGTGTTCCCATTGTACAAAATGGGGCTGGAATTCACACCGCATTGCACAGAAAATGCACATGTTTTTTGTGCAATGCGGAGTGCAAATACACCGGACAGATGTGAACTGGACACATTAAAAACAACTTGTTTTCAAGTGTCCTGCAAATTGGATGCGGTGTAAGCCACATTCAATTTGCATAGGTGTGAACCCAGCCTTAGTAAATCAACTCCACTGTGTTTAGTTGAGAAACCTAGGTTACAAATATATATCATTGACAATTCTGCCAGCCAGTGCATGACAATTAGTGATGAGCTTTGGGTTTCGGGTTAAATTAGTTCAACACAAATCCAACCTGTTCATAGGAGGAGGGGCTGCATTCTCACTAATGTGGAGGCAGTTAAAAAAATGGTATTGGCACTTATACACTTACTTACAAATATGTAAATAGTAATTTAAATAGTAACTTACAGTCTATATCGTGACAAAAAAGTCCATTATTTGAAAAATCCATTATTTGATGCAAAATAGACATCAATCAAGTCATCCAGAAATGTAGATCTACACTACATTACCAAAGTATTGGGACGCCTGCCTTTAAACGCACATGAACTTTAATGGAATCTCAGTCTTTGTCCGTAGGGTTCAATATTGAGTTGGCCCACCCTTTGCAGCTATAACAGCTTCAACTCTTCTGGGAAGGCTGTCCACAAGGTTTAGGAGGGTGTCTATGGGACCATTCTTCCAGAAGCGCATTTGTGAGGTCAGGCACTGATGTGGATGAGATGGCTTGGCTCGCAGTCTTCAGTTTAATTCATTTCAAGGGTGTTCTATTTGGTTGAGATCAGGAGTCTGTGCAGGCCAGTCAAGTTTCTCCACCCCAAACTCGCTCATCCGTGTCTTTATGGACCTTGCTTTGTGCACTGGTCCAAATCATTTGGTGGAGGAAGGCTTACGGTGTTGGGTTGTTTTTCAGGTTTTGGGCTTGGCACCTTAGTTCCAGTGAAGGGAGCTCTTAAGGCTTCAGCATACCAAGATATTTTGGACAATTTCCTGCTCCCAACTTTGTGGGAACAATTTGGCGATGCCCCCTTCCTGTTTCAACATGACTGAGCACTAAATGACAGATCAAACAATGTTACGTTTAACCACTTGCCACCAAATCATGTACCTGTACTTCATTTGACTTCAAGTGGTTGTCCCGGGGTGATGCCTGCAGCTGCAGGCATCACTCCAGTTCCATAGTTTAGAGCCGGTGGTCGGCTCTCTTGTAAAAACAACCAATGCAGCTCAGCAGCCACCCAGCAGATTGTTATTACAAGCAACGGGAGGGGAATCCCCCACCCCCCGCCGCCTTCTGCCGCTTGCCCCGGGCTCTCCTGTCACGTCTGCCAGCTGGCCGAAGAAAGATGGAATCGGCTTTGATTGGGTCTCGGATGTAGTAACTGGGAAGCGATGTCATGACATCACTTCTGGATTACTGGAGTCTTTAGGCCTCATACACACGAACGTTTCTAAAAAAATAAACAAAACGTCGGGCCCGACGTCAAGGCGAAAAAGTCGGCGTTTTTCGGCGTTATGCATCAGCGTTTTTGAGCGTTAGTGAGCGTCGGCGTCAATAGGCGTTTTTTAAAAAAAATCATTCCTCTGCTATTTTTCAACCTAAAAACGTTGGCGTCAAAAAACGGCGGTATAATAATAGGTGGCGTTTGTTGGCATATTGTGGCGTCGGCGTCAAAAAATGCCAAAACGTTACAGCCTCAGAACGCGATGGCTGTGGGTTCTAGTTTCAGCTCACTAACGCTGACGTCATCTACAGCTCAAAAACGCCGACGTTTTTATGGGGCCATCGACTAACATGGAGAGCTGCAAAAAACGCCAGAAAACGCCGGCATCAAAAAACGTCCATGTGTATGAGGCCTTAAGGTGTCAGTTTTAAAAACTCAAAAGTTTTCAAAAACGCCAATCTTTTTGCATTGAATGCTTTCAAGTGCAAATGAGGGATTTGGGGTCTTATAGATATAAGAATCGCTGTCACAGGGGATGTTTACATTCCTTGTCACAGCAATAAAAGTCATAAACAAAAAAAATTAAAGCAACAATGTAAAAATAAAAAAATAATATAAATTAAAAAAAAAAAAAAATTAAAGTGCTTCCGTCCTCCCAGTGCTAACTCGCAAAGACAAATGTGTACGTCAGTCTTGAACGCATCATCCCACACATATGAGGTATCACAGCAAATGTCAGGTACCCTGTAAAAGCTTTTAAAGCATTGCCTATGGATAGTAAAATTGACGTTGTTTGTAGCTGTTCTGTGGGTGTGCACAATTTTAAAGCGTGACATGTTTGGTATCAATTTACTCGGCATGACATCATTGTTTATATTTTTTAAAAAAAGGGTTATGTATACTGTTTTTTGGCATTAAAATTTTAAAAATATATTTTTTAAGCCCTTTTCTCCAAAACTGTGTATGAAAAACTGCTTTGCGGAGTGCGCATGCGCGGAGTTCCCGGGATGGCAGCCTAGACCCGGAGCTCCGTCTCCCCGAGACTGATTGGACCCTCCAAGGACGAACGGGGGCCGAGGAGACGCCGCAGAAACCCCCCTAGAGGTCTCCTGACACCCGGGGAACAGGCCAGAACCGACACGGTGGGGCCGGACTGCCGCATCGTTTCCGCGGCGGACGCCACCAAAATCGAGACCGCGGCTTCGGCCTACACGGCGCTTCCCCACACTGCGACCTTACGAACACCGCAGCATCCAGACAAGGTAACCCAGGGGGGGTTCCACTGCTAATACCAGCGGACCTAGCGGGGCCCACGTTTCGCCATCAACCCCCACTCCCACCACACGGGAAGCACGGGGACCCAGAACCAGCAGCATTCACACAATTGAGGCTGTGGCTTGGGCCTACATCAAGGGCCCTGG
>BLSH010341530.1:974597-985099 GCA_018402905.1 Glandirana rugosa | reverse complement strand
TCCAATTCACGGGTCATTCGTTCACCAATTTGGATGCGTACTTCAACACATCGTCACGTGACATGAGGAAATGGACAACTTCTGGTCCGTAAAAGACCGTGAAAAACAAATATACAGTTTTAGTAAAAAAAGACGGTCTTTTAATCAATCTTGGAGGTTTGTAACATATAACAAAATTTCCCCTCCGGGATCTCTTATTAAACCACCCAAAACGATTAAAATTCACTGTGCCATAAACGTTTCGTCAAAAACATAAAGTTATCAAAATAACCACATAAACCATGTATGTTTTAAGGTCTCTACGGTAATTTTGACGTTTGTAACTCGTTATCATAAACCATTGGTATTCAGTATGTTGTCCTTGTATGACTTATGGTTACCAAATACTATTGCTCAATGTTTGCAGTTTTAATGGCATCTCTGGAATTTTGTATGTACCAAATACACCAATAAAACTATTGAAATACAAAAACTGCTTTGCAAATACCGTGTCACTTAAAATTAGCAAAACCCACCAAATTATTCTCTAGGGCCTCCCCTTTAAAACAATATACAATGTTTGGAGGTTCTAACTAATTTTCTGGCAGAAAAAAATGATTTTGACATATAAACAAAAAGTGCCAGAAAATGCCTGGTCTTCAACAGGTAAAGGAGTACAGTGCACTGCTACACAACTTCATGCGTAGGTTTAACCACTTGCTTACTGGGCACTTAACCTCCCTGGCAGTATGATTATTTCAGGTTTTTGGTGCTGAAAGCGGTACCATTATTTTGCATAGAAATGAGTCTAGTAGACATCTCAGGTATGATAAAGTTTGAAACACAAAATCATAAATTATAATATATATGAAAAAAATGTTTTATAATATAATAAATAACTATAAATAATTATCAAAGATGATAATATAATAATAGAATGTGTTCAATAATGTAATCTAGTCAAAAACACAGAAATTTGCTCAGTTGCAGAATTGTCGCTGTCGTCACTTTCAGTGTCTGATGATAAATTTCCCCAAAAATCAGTATCACTCAATTCTGCAAATGATTCTTATTTACTATCGGTGTTTTCTAGCTGATCAAAAAACACTTTTGACGTAAAGGGACGCTTTTTTATGCCATAAACGTTCTCAAGTTTCCAAGCAGAAAGAATGGCATATATAATATAAAGCTGCATGCAGGGCGCTGGGCAAACCATTAGGGACAAAAGGGATGTGAAATGATTTCATACAGTAATGTACTCTTACAGATTGCAGTGTACTGTATGTATACTTTGTGTTTCACTTTTTGAATTTCCCGCCAGGCTCCGCTCCTGTGCGACGGGAACGGAGCCTGGCACACAGAGGCATCGGGCGGAGGACACACCCCGCTGACACAGAGGGGGGACATCACTGGATCCTGGGGACAAGGTAAGTAACACTGCCTGCATCCAGCGATGGAATCCCGAGTGTGGCTCAGGGTTACCGCTATTTGCAGTGAAAACATCCCCCAAGCCACACTCGAGAATACTGTCAGGGAGGTTAAACCCCCTCCTGCCCAGACCAATTTTCAGCTCTCAGTGCTGTCGCACTTTGAATGACAATTGCGCGGTCATGCAACGCTATACCCATGTGACATTTTTATCATTTTTTTCACACAAATAGAGCTTTATTTTGGTGGTATTTAATCACTGCTAGGCTTTTTATTTTTTGCTAAAAAAAACAAAAAAAGACCGAAAATTGTGTAAGAAAATTTTTTTTTCATAGTTTGTTATAAAATTTTAAAAACAGGTAATGTTTCTCCTTCATTGATGTGTGCTGATGAGGCAGCACTGATGGGCACTCATAGGCTGCACTGATGGGCACTGATTGGCTGCACTGATGGGCACTGATTGGCTGCACTGATGGGCACTAATAGGCTGCACTGATGGGCACTTACAGGCTGCACTGATGGGCACTGATATGCTGCACTGATAAGGTGGCACTGATGAGCACTGATAGGTGGCACTGGTGGGCAATGAGGAGGCAGCACTGGTGGGCACTGATAGGTGGCACTGATGGATGGCACTGATGGGTGGCACTGAAGGGCACTGATGGGTGGCACTGATAAGTGGCACTGATAGATGGCACTGATAAGTGGCACTGATAGATGGCACTGATGGGCACTGATGGGTGGCACTGATGGGCACTAGTAGGCACTGGTAAGCGACACTGATCGGAATCACTGACATGTGGCACTGATGATGAGGCACTGATGGACACTGGTTGGCAGCACTGATGGGCATTGATAGGTGGCACTGGTGGGCATTGATAGGTGGCACTGGTCCACACTGATAGGTGGCACTGGTGGGCACTGGTAGGCAGCACTGATGTTCACCTGTAGGTGCCACTGGTTGGCACTGGTAGATGGCACTGGAGGGCACTGCATAGCAGCAGTGCCTTTCCGTGTGCAAGACTAATGTCCCTGTGTCTATTGCCGGTGATCGGCTTTTTTTACCCTCATGCCATCAGCGTGAGGGAAGAAAAAGCCGAATACTGATCTCTTGTTTACATCACGTGATCAGCTGTCATTGGCTAACAGCTGATCACGTGGTAAGGGGCCGGGACCAGCCCCTTACAACGACCTGTGATCAGCCGAGTCTCATAGACTCGGTGATCACAGAGCACGCCGCGTGTGGCCCGCAGGCAGCTTGTGCACAGGATGACATCTATTGATGGCATCCCGGCAATTCAGATCCATGCTGTAGCCATCAATCGGCTATGGCACTGATCTGAAGTGGCTAAGGCATCTCTAAAGCATGCCAATTTTATTTATTTTTTAATTTTTCCCCAAATCTGTATAAAATAAATAAATATATATATCAGGGATATATATAGCGTTGTCTATGGAGATTCTTAAGTACTGTAGTTTGGAGCCATTTTACAAGTGTGCGCAATTTTAAAGCTTTTGTTAGGTATCTATTTACTTGGCGTAACATCGGCTTTCACATTATACAAAAAAATCTGACTAACTTTACTGTTTTTTTTTTATTCATGAAACGATTCCTTCAAAAACAACGTTTGAAAAATTGCTGGGCAAATACTGTGTAGCATAAAAAGTTGCAATGACCGTCAATTTATTCCCTAGGGTGTCTGCTAAAAAATATATATATACATAATGTTTGGGGGTTCTGAGTAATTTTCTAGCAAAAAAAATATGATTTTTACATGTAGGAGAGACGTGTCAGAATTGGCCTGGGTGGCAAGGGCTTAATTACCATAAGTAATATACAAATAATTATTATATATTGTTTTTAAGGTAATTTACTATATTTTCAAAAACTGTACTCAAGCAAGTGGCTTAATGAACAAATTACTGAAGTTTGAAGTTATAACTTCAAACCAGTAATTTCACAGTAAATAGATAAATAATAAATTATCTTATAACATACAGAATAATAATATATGATTTAGCGTGCAGATTTTTCAGCAGCAGCAGCAGATTCTCATTCTCCCTTAACCATGTGAGAAAAACATGGGATTGTGGGTAAATCTTATTCACATAAACCCATCTTTTTCCTTGTAGTTAAGAGGGCTGGGCTGGAAGGGAGCATTTGTCTTTTAGACACATGCCCCCTTCTATGACACTGCAGTGAAGCGTGCCTCCACTGCAGCATTTTTATTGGACAGCTTAGGCCAATGGTGCTTCACGATTGGTCCATGGCTCCAATCTGTCCATTGAGCTCAGCGCCTCTAACAAGAAGTGAGAGGCACTCTGAGCTCATTCTCTCAGTCTGCTGCAAACACAGAGGGGTTAATTTACTAAAGCTAGAGAGTGCAAAATCTGGTGCAGCTCTGCAAAGAAACCAAAGCTTAATTGAACAGGCTGAAGTTAGACGCTGATTGGTTACTATGCTCAGCTGCACCAGATTCTGTGTGCACCAGTTTTAGTAAATCTACCCTAGTGTGTCAGGTTGAGTTTAAACCTGCCTGCCTCCCCTGACTGCACACCCCTTATATACATTTATATTTATATTCATATATTCACTTCCTCACACTACCCCACAGCATTGATTCATTACTAGAACTTAACAGCAAACCAGTATAGCTGGCATGGGGTAACACAACACCTTTCATTACACCCAGTGTCCTGAGTCGTCGCTCACTAGGCCTGAGCACGCTCATGTGGTGACAACAGAGAGCCTGTATAGCCCAAAATTCAAACTTAGACAGGAATTTTCAGGGGCTGCCTAGGTGATATAGGGAGGTGAAGAAACGTGAGAAAAGTAAATATAGACTCTTTGCTATAAAATAAACATGTTGTCTAATCCAAGCAAATCACAGGTTTATTTTAAATTAAACCTTGTATACTGTGTTGTTAATAATTAGTATATGTGACAAATGTCATGGTGATAACAGGATTCTTAGCTCCTTAGCCATATGGTGAAATTAATTGGTTAACTTTATTTTTACAATCTATTCATCTGAGTTTTGATTGGAACAGTGAATAAAATGCATATTAAAAAATCAATCCAAATTAATGAGCCATTTTAAATATGTTCCATTTAATAGCATACGTAAAGGCTTGATTTAAAGAACCTATCAACAACCTTTACTTCCCAACTGCCAGCAATCTTTATTAGACATTGGCAGTGGCTTAATGTGGAATTCCACAGCACAGTGAAGGGGGGGGGGGAGTATATGTATATTGTGGCAAACATATCACCCCTGTTTTCATTACACTATGTTCTTAAAATCCTATACGTTGTACTTTTATTTTCATGTCCTCTTTGTATTTGCAGAGAGAGTGGCAGGATTGTATTTCTAATAGGTAAATTATTTGACACAGGTTCTAAACATGTGGAGACAGCAAGTAAAGGAGACACTAGGCTTAGGACATAAATGTAAACATCAACTCAAACATTTACTCTGGACCCTTGTAAAACATTGCGCAGTTACTTTAATAAATGTCATATAACCACTTTTCAGGCAGAGCTCTGATTGGTTTACGCTACTTGAATAAATGTCTCTCAAGACCCTTCAACATGGATCATGTGGCTAGTTGCCATAGGCTGCCAGAACCTCATTTTTAAAACACATGTTTATTATAGGTTATTAGATTGTAAACTCTAACCAGCGGGGCCCTCTGATTCCTCCTGTATTAAAATGTGTTGTAACTGTACTGTCTGCCCTCATGTTGTAAAACACTGCGCAAACTGTTGGTACTATATAAATCCTGTATGATAATAACAATAATAATTATTACAGCCTCATGTACTATTTATTAATATACTGCAGTGGTCTCCAAACTGCGGGGCTGGGGCCGAATGTGGCCGTTTGCTTGCCTTAATCTGTCCGTCGAGGCATATTTCCTGCTACTGTCACCAACAATGGGGCATTATTCCTCCCACTGTCAACAACAATTGGGCACTATTCCTTCCAATGACACCAACTATTTCTCCCACTAATACCAAAGAGCGGGCATTGCTTACTCCCACTGGGCACAGTCCGGCCCCCCTAAAGTCTTAAGGACAGTAAACTGGCCCTTTCTTTATAAAGTTTGGAGACCCCTGGTATAATGGATCAACTTTTTATACAAGCTTAGATTTTGTTTTTTTGCTTATAAATGTGCTGTGTGATTGGTGAATCATGGTGATGTAGGTAAGTTATATTTTTGGGTGTTCTTCAACTAAAAAAAATAGGATTTTTGCTTGCACATAATTGGATGATGAAAGTCAGCAGAGCTCTCCCTCATTTACTAAGCTCTGGAGCAACTGCACTTTGCAAAGTGCACAGTCTATTTGCTTTTAGTAAATCAACCTCATAGAATGCCCTTTACACAGCTATACTGTATGTCTTATGATGGCTATCTTTCAGAGACTGATTTCACTTTGAAAATCTGATCAATAGACGATCATATTTATCATAAAGGAACAATCTGTCCTGCTTAAAATTCAAAATACATTTAACCAAAAAAAAAGGTCTTCTATATTGTGCTGAAACCCCAATTTTTAAGCATAAGATAATTTGAAGCAATCTTTATATGTTCTGTATATTTGCCTTTGGAATTTATTTTAGCTACCAATTTAATGTTCGTTCACACTCTATAAGGGCTTGTATATTGTTATGTTAAATGAGAACTGTGAGAGTTATCTTATGCATGTGCCACTAGTTGTTATTTATACATAGGCAAAGCAGTTAGGGGCCGTTACAGCACTCTGCATGGTTTCATATCCTGTTTCTTTAATGTCCTCACAAAGCTGTCAAGTAGAATAAGGACTTCTCTATGTAGTTTATTGCAATTTACTACACTGGGTAAAGACTGAATCATACAATGTGAGTGTGAGCCATTCAGAATATTCAGAGTTAAAAAAAATAACTGAAAAAAGGATGTTAGCTATGAGATAGATAGATAGATAGATAGATAGATAGATAGATAGATAGATAGATAGATAGATAGATAGATATGCACATAGATAGATAGACTGTATGTGACATGTACATTAACCCCTTCACCTCCTTCCTCTGTGTAGGAACTGTATATATTTGATGTACTGGGACTGGATCTCTGGATGCACAATTACCAAGCACCATATTTTAACCACCTCAATACCAGCATGTACCTTTGTTTTAAAAAAAATAGTGGTAAAAATTGAGATAACCCTGGGTTGCAGGTATAACAGCTTCAAATCTTCTGGGGAGGCTGTCCACAAGATTTAGGAATGTGTCTATGGGATACTATGGGTTTGATCATTGTTCCAGAAGAGCATTTGTGAGGTCAGGCACTGATGTTGGACAAAAAGGTTTGGATCACTGACTCTGCTCCAGTTCATCTCAAAAGTGTTCTGTCGGTTGAGGTCAGGACTCTGTGCAGGCCAGCCAAGTTCCTCCACCCCAGACTCAATCATCCATGTCTTTATGGACCTTGCTATGTGCGTTGGTCCAAATCATTTGGTGGAGGGGGGATTATGGTGCAGAGTTGTTTTTCAGGGGTTGGGCTTGGCTCCTTTGGCTCCTTAGTTCCAGTGAAGGGAACTCTAAAGGCATCAGCATAAGAAGACATTTTTGACAATTTCATGCTCCCAACTTTGTGGGAACAGTTTGGGGATGGCCCCTTCCTGTTCCAACATCACTGCACTCCAGTGCACAAAACCAGGTCCATAATTACATGGATGAGCGGGTTTTGGGTGGAGTAACTTGATTGGCCTGCACAGAGTCCTGATCTCAACCTGACAGAACACCTTTGGGATGAATAAGAGTAAAGAATGTGAGCCAAGGCTTCTCATCCACATCAGTACCTGACCTCACAAATGCGCTTCTGATAGAATGGTCAAACATTCCCATAGACACACTCCTAAACTTTGTGGACAGCCTTCCCAGAAGAGTTGAAGCTGTTATAGCTGCAAAGGGAGAGCCAACTCAATATTGAACCCTACAGACTAAGACTGGGATGCCATTAAAGTTCATGTGTGTGTAAAGGCAGGCGTCCCAATATTTTTCTCAATATAGTGTATATATATATATATATATATATATATATATATATATATATAACAAAACCTAAAAAGCAGATTTGGTTCTTAAATTGGTAAAATACAATGCCTAGTGCTCTGGGTGTTCAGTAACCCAAAGAAACCAATTACATATCAATTTACTGACTGGATGGGAAAAATATGAACTCTAGCTGCTGCAGGTTATAGTACTTTGTACACAGCAATCAATGACCCATATATGTCATTGTAAAATTCTTCAACAAGTACAGTTATTCTGGAGTTCCCAGGACATAGTAACATGGAAAGGAAATCAAGCAACAAGAAATGCCAGTAAAAATTGAGCAAATTGAACAAAGCTCTTAAAATAGCCTCTTTTCAGTCGTTTCAATTTCTGGAGTAGACACTCGAATACATATTGCCCATTGTCAACATACTAACAGATCCCAAATCAACTATAGGTTGATCACACGTAATTGTTAAGCAAATGAATTGGTAGAAAACTGAACACATTGACATAAAATGTTTTATTGTTACATAAGCAAGCAATGATTTCTAATACTATTAAAAATGAGAACACTGCTTCTTTGCAAGTACAGCAAAAGTATTTAATTTGTAGACAGGACATCACAGAAGTCTCATCTCCCTACTCCTATAATCGGCTCAATGCTTTCCACAGAATTCTGCACAGAGTAGCATATTTTTAAAAATGTGGAGTTCCTAGCATTGTTACTATTACTGTACCTGGAATTTTATCTTTGGCCACTCATCTTCAGGTTTGCTGTAAAAATAATCTTGGTTATTACAACTTTGGCTCTAACCATGGGGTTATAATGGATACAGACCATTGCAGTGAGTGTTGATTTGGAAATTTCAGTGACATAACAGGATGAGACAGATTTACTAATGGAGTTGAGAATCAACACATAATAAATTGTGTGAATATTCACTATAATTATTCAACCATGTGAAAAGCAAATTCCAGTTCACTTTGAACATCTAATTATGTGAAATAAGTAAACAGGGAATTGCTTTTCATATGATTGAATAACTGAAGTAAATATTCATATTACATGGCCTACTCTTTGTATGAAAGCAAGTCCCCGGACGAAACATGAAGAAAATTAAAGTCTGTATAAAATAAATGATAATTAACTTATAGCCAAGTGAAATATCACATTAAATTAAAATATGTTTCTCTTTATAAGATCATGGTAGTGGCATTTATAGTAATTGAATGGCATACTTACATGTATTTGGTGATGTTATTACTCATTAATACAGTTAGACAGTTACAGTATCTGTCTGATGAAAACTCAAAAGAGATCTATGTTGACTGCAAAGGCAGAGTAAAAGATTAAAATGAATGCACTTGGGGGCGTGGCCTGATGCGGATCTGAGCAGCAGCTTAATCCTGGAGCTCCGGCGAGAGAGGGATACCGCGATCCATACCGACTCACCCGGTGACCTAATCTTCAGCTCTGGAGGGCGAGCTAGACCCGAAGACCCCAGGGACCATGTCCAGGAAGAGAAAGGAAGAGAGGAAACCCCAGCGCCTTACAGATTTCTTCCTGCACCAGCCTCATGACGTAGGCAAAATGGCGCTGCAGCCAAAAGTAATGATTAAGCACACGGAGGATGTGTGAAATGTGGGGACATGATTGTATGCTGGTATATGTAGTGCCACTGTGACCCTAATAAAGCCTTGGATACACTGGATGTGCCGCCTCTTTTCTGACTTCTACCATAGATAGGATGCACCGATTACCTAAGCCAGCACACTTACCAGAGCAAATACCCAGAGACGTGTTTCTGCGTCTCCACTTTAAGGAACAGCTGGTGATGGCAATGTGCAAATCTGACAATGTTCCCTCTCAATACCGAAATTTGCAATTCTATGCAGATTTATCTCAATATAAATTACAAAAAAGGAAAAATCTCAACAATGTCACCAAGGTTCTCAGAAACCACAAGATTACGTATAAATGGGGCTACCCTATCAAGCTCAATATCACCATGGAGGGCCGAACCCATGTAGTCGACTCGCTAGAAAAGGACCTTTCACTCCTAAAGGAATGGCAAATTCTCCCAGAGCCCTTAGAGGCTCCCAACTCCAGAGCTATACACTGTGTGCAGAATTATTAGGCAAATGAGTATTTTGAACACATCATCCTCTTTATGCATGTTGTCTTACTCCAAGCTGTATAGGCTCGAAAGCCTACTACCAATTAAGCATATTAGGTGATGTGCATCTCAGTAATGAGAAGGGGTGTGGTTTAATGACATCAACACCCTATATCAGGTGTGCATAATTATTAGGCAACTTCCTTTCCTTTGGCAAAATGTGTCAAAAGAAGGACTTGACAGGCTCCGAAAAGTCAAAAATAGTGAGATATCTTGCAGAGGGATGCAGCACTCCTAAAATTGCCAAGCTTCTGAAGCGTGATCATCGAACAATCAAGCGTTTCCTTCAAATTAGCCAACAGGGTCGCAAGAAGCGTGTGGAAAAACCAAGGCGCAAAATAACTGCCCGTGAACTGAGAAAAGTCAAGCGTACAGCTGCCAAGATGCCACTTGCCACCAGTTTTGCCATATTTCAGAGCTGCAACATCACTGGAGTGCCCAAAAGCACAAGGTGTGCAATACTCAGAGACATGGCCAAGGTAAGAAAGGCTTAAAAACGACCACCACTGAACAAGACACACATGCTGAAACGTCAAGACTGGGCAAAGAAATATCTCAAGACTGATTTTTCTAAGGTTTTATGGACTGATGAAATGAGAGTGAGTCTTGATGGGCCAGATGGATGGGCCCGTGGCTGGATCGGTAAAGGGCAGAGAGCTCCAGTCCGACTCAGACACCAGCAAGGTGGAGGTGGAGGACTGGTTTGGGCTGCTATCATCAAAGATGAGCTTGTGGGGCCTTTTCGGGTTGAGGATGGAGTCAAGCTCAACTCCCAGTCCTACTGCCAGTTTCTGGAAGACATACACAGAAGGTCTTTGACCGTCATCCTGACCCTCAACTCGAACTGAGGTAGGAGTTGGGCTTTTCCGGGGTG
>BLSH010341530.1:931907-974365 GCA_018402905.1 Glandirana rugosa | reverse complement strand
TTTACCAAAAAAAAATACAAAACCCTAAGATTATATTTTTAAAGTAAGGTATAACGAACATAAAATCGGACGACAACGGAGAAACGGGATCGTGGACAAACTTACTTTTACGGAGAGTATATGCGAAATACTCGCAAGGTATTCTATCTTACTAGAAACTGTCTTCTAAGTAATAAGTTATTCTTAAGACACTCAGCTAAAAAGTTGTAAACGAATCAAAGGCGGACAACCTCATGTCCCTCACGTCTTAATAATCCGTTCAACATAAAAACTCCTTATTAAAATAATAACTTGTTGTTGGTACAAGGCTTTGATATTAATGAGTTTTTGGAATCATTGAGAACATGGTTGTTGTTCAATAATAAAATTATTCCTCAAAAATACAACTTGCCTAATAATTCTGCACTCCCTGTACTCCAACAGGCGGAAACTAAGCAAATGTTGAAAAATCGACTCACAGAATTCTTATTGAATAATGAATCTTCTGTCAAAGATCATTCTATCTTATGGAACGCTCATAAAGCGTATATGAGAGGCATTTTCATTCAAACAGGTGCTAGGGCAAAGAGGCAACAGCAGGCTAAAATACAAGCAATATGGAATGAAATTTTTATATTAGAATCCCAAAACATAAAAAAAAACCATTTCCCTCTGTTTCATAAAATGTATCTAAACTTAAGGGCGATCTCAGACTTCTCCTATTGGAGAGATTTGAGAAAGCATCTAAAAGACTTAAAATGATCTACTACGCCAATGTCAATAAAGCTGGGAATATCCTAGCGCAAAATATACAGGGTCTAAGATACAAATCCAGAATACCGTTTATAATTCATCCCCAAACTAAACAAAAATGATATCACCCGCAGGGTATAGCGGATGCATTTAGCCATTATTATGCCACATTATACAACTTAAAAGATGACCCTGACACACCACAATCCAATCCTGAATCAATTAATAAATCCTAGAACATTTGCAGCTACCCACCCTGACTATGGAACAACTGCATACTCTGAACCTACCATTCAGTGCAGAAGAAATCTACAAAGACATTGAATCTCTTCCAGCAAATAAATCACCAGGCCCTGATAGATTTATAGGGGAGTACTATAAAACATTCAAAGTCCAACTTTCCCCGTACTTACAGAGGGTCTTCAATGCTGTTGCTGCCTCTGCCTCCTTCCCATCCGAAATGTTGAAGGCACTAATTGTAACACTACCCAAGCCAGGGAAGGACTCAGATACACCCTCCAATTTTAGGCCAATTTCATTACTCAATATTGATCTAAAGCTATATGCCAAAGTAATAGCCTCGCTTTTAATTGACATTATGCCGCTTTTAATTCATCCAGATCAGACAGGGTTTACAAAAGGGTGACAAACTTCTGATGCAACCCACAGGCTAACCAATATTGTACACCTGGCCAAACCCCATAAAAGGCCTTCTCTGCTCCTGGCGTTGAATGCAGAGACCTGTAGTTCTTATGTACACAGAATGTGTACTGACCACTTCCCAGAAACATCATTTCCTGCTTGTGTGATTGGCTCACCAATTTTCCCAGAAGTATGCCTAAGATACAAGGAAGATTTCAGGCATCCCTTGCGACAAAAATGTCATTTTTGGTGAGATACATACATAGTTACATAGTTAGTCAGGTTGAAAAAAGACACAAGTCCATCTAGTTCAACCAAAAAAAAAAATTATATATAACCATACAATAACATATACAATCCTTCACCCACAGTTGATCCAGAGGAAGGCAAAAAACCCCAGCAAAGCATGATCCAATTTGCTATAACGGTGGAAAAAAAATTCCTTCCTGATCCCCCGAGAGGCAATCGGATTCACCCTGGATCAACTTTACCTAAAAATGTTAGTACCCAGTTATATTATTTACATTAAGGAAAGAATCCAGGTCTTTTTTAAAGCAATCAACCATGCTGGCCAAAACCACCTCTGGAGGGAGTCTATTCCACATTTTCACAGCTCTTACTGTGAAGAAACCTTTCTGTATTTTTAGATGAAATCTTTTTTCCTCTAGACATAAAGAGTGCCCCCTTGTCCTTTATGATGACCTTAAAGTAAATAACTCAACACCAAGTTCACTATATGGACCACTTATATGTTTGTACATGTTGATCATATCCCCCCTCAATCTCCTCTTCTCAAGAGAGAATAAATTCAGTTCCTTTAATATTTCCTCATAGCTGAGCCCCTCCATGACTCTTATTAGTTTGGTTGTTCTTCTCTGCACTTTCTGCAGTTCCCCGATATCCTTTTTGAGAACTGCATATTCCAGATGAGGTCTAACTAATGATTTGTACAGGGGCAAAATAATGTCTCTATCTCTGGAGTCCATACCTCTCTTAATACAAGAAAGGATTTTGCTTGCTTTGGAAACGGCAGCTTGGCATTGCATGCCATTATTAAGCTCATGATCTACCAAAACCCCCAGATCCTTCTCCACTATGGATTCCCCCAGTTGTACTCCCCCTATTATGTATGGTGCATGCATATTCTTAGCCCCCAAATGCATAACTTTACATTTATCAATATTAAACCTCATTTGCCACATAGTCACCCAATTAGACAGTGCGTCTGCTTGTAAGTTGGAGACATCCTGTAAGGACGTTATTCCACTGCATAGCTTGGTGTCATCTGCAAACACTGAAATCGTACTTTTAATATCAGACCCCATATAATTTATAAATATATTTAAAGGTAAGGGTCCCAACACTGAACCTTGGGATACACCACTGATAACCTTAGACCATTCAGAATAGAATCATTAACCACTACTCTCTGAATTCGGTCTTTTAGGCAGTTTTCTACCCATTTCCAAACTGATCTTTCCAAGCCTGTAGACTTTACCTTACACATTAGCCGTGTGTGGGGAATGGTGTCAAACGCTTTTGCAAAATCCAAGTATACCACGTCCACAGCCACCCCTCTGTCCAAGGTTTTACTTACCTCCTCATAAAAAGAAATCAGGTTTGTTTGACAACTTCTGTCTTTCATGAATCCATGCTGTCTGTTGCTTAAAACATTTTTTTCCAACAAGAACTCATCTATGAGATACTCCCAATAGGAAATCACATCTAAAGGGATGCAGGCCCAGCATATTTCCTCATTAGTGTTCTGCAGCTGCACAGCTGATTGATAATTTTGAAACCACTCCCATTAGACTCACTCAGTACAGTGGCACAGAGGAACAAACAGTGATTTCTTCAGAATAACAAAAAGTAGGAATCTGCGACAAAGTTTGTTATAATCCTTGCAATGTACATAGATCACCCAAAGGGTAATGTTTTTTTTTTTTCTCAACAAAAGGGGAGTTACACTTTAAAATGGAATTCCAGGCATAACTTAACTACTCTTAAAGTGTTACTAAACCCACAACAGTAAAATCAGTCTGTATATGCAGGAAGCATGCTTGTTATACTCACTGTGAAACCTAAGGGGTTAATCCTCTGCATTGTGTAAAATGGCTGTTTGATCCCGTCTTCTCTGTTCCTCCCCTTCTTCCACAGTCCCCAACCGTCAGGGGCCCTGCAGCCTCATAGGACAGTCAGCGCAGTATGAAAACTCGTCCTACAAGCTTTAATCAGACACTGATATACGTCACAAGACTGCTCTAACTGCTGATGAAAAAAGGTATTTAGCAGTTTATATTTACTAAAATTATTGCATTTCCATGTTCTGTGTACTGTGGGAGACCAGATATAGTGAATACAGGGCCCTGGGTTTAGAAACATTTTAAATATGTTCCCTTCCCCCTCCTAACACCTATCCTGAGTAACCCGTCTAAGAAAGATCTGTATACTTACCTATTTTCAGGCTGCTCTGGTCCAGTCATGTGATCTCCCCCTATGTCAGCCAGTGCCAGCTGCAGGGGAGAGGATGGAGCACTGACAGTGGATGGGCCATAGGAGCCTATGGGTAACACCAATATTCCGGCATTGCCAGCTGTTATCAAGTCCTCTCTCCTCTCCCCTGCAGCTGTCACTGGCTGACATAGGGGAGATCGTGTGATCGGACCAGAGTGGCCTGAAAATAGGAAATATGCAGATTTTTCTTACACAGGTTAGTCAGAATAGGTGTTAAGAGGAGGGGGAGGGAACATTTTTAAGAGTAGTTAGGTTTTGTCTGGAATTATACTTTAAAATTATTGTAAAGCTTTGGTTTTCTTTTTTTTTTAAATAACAAACATGATATACTTAACTGCTCTGTGCAAGGGTTTTGCACAGAGCGGCCCCGATCATTCTTTCTGTGGTCCCCCGGCGCTGCTCCTGGCTCCTCCTCTTCTCGAGTGCCCCCATGGAGAGCTGCATTCCATGGGGGCACCTGTGCAGGCACACTCCTGAATCCTGATGCTGCATCCATTGACACAGACAGCAGGACTCAGCCCCGTCCCCGGCTCCCGTGTCACTGGATTTGATTGACAGCAGCGGGAGCCAATGGCTCCCGCTGCTATCCACCTATCCAATGAGGACCCGAGACAACCCCTTTAACCACTACAGATCCACGCTATAGCCGAAAGACAACTACATTGCGGACCTGAATTGCCGGGAGGGCGTCCATGGACATCCTCCCCTTTGCGCACTCCCTGCACGCACTCACAGCCACTGCCGGTGCACTCTCGTGCCCGCCACACGCTGAGTGGGCGTGCCCGCGGGTCGGGCAGACTCGATGTCCGTCCGAGACCCACGATCCCCTAATAGAGAGGCAGAGCAGGGAACCGCCAATGTAAACACGCCGGTTCCCTGTTCTGTGAGGGGGGACATGACAGATCTACTGATGCCTGTAATCGGGATCAGTAAGATCTGTTACGCCACCTGCCAGCCCAGCCTCCATACAGACATTAATACAGTAATCAGTGGCTATTTTTAGATCTGATCGCTGTATAAATGTCAACGGTCCCAAAAGAGTGTCAAAAGTGTCCGATCTGTCCGCTGAAATATCGCAGTCCTGATAAAAATCGCAGATCGCCGCCATTACTAATAAAAAAAAATAAAAATAATAAAAACACCATAAATCAATTTCCATAGTTTGTAGGCACAATAACTTGCACAAACCAATCAATATACGCCAATTGTGATTTTTTTTACCAAAGATATGTAGAAGTTTCAGGGAAAAAAACTTACATTTTAAATAAAGAACTGTGATGCAAAATAAGGGTCAGTGCCCATCAATGCAGCCTTCTCAGTGCCCATTTGCAGCCTCACCAGTGCCCATCAATGCAGCCTCACCATTGCCCACTAATGCAGTCTGGTCAGTGCCCATCTGCAGCCTCCCCATTGCCCATCAATGCAGCCTGATCAGTGCCCATCTGCAGCCTCACCATTGCCCAGTAATACAGCCTTATCAGTGCCCATCTGCAGCCTTGCCATTGAAAATCATTGCAGCTTGATCAGTGCCTATCTGCAGCCTCCTTTTTGCCCATCAATGCAGCCTCACCAGTGCTCATCAATGCAGCCTCTCCAGTGCCCATCTGTAGCCTCACCATTGCCCATCAATACAGCCTCACCAGTGCCGGATTACACAGAGCAGGTATCTCCTGAGTATCCGGTGCTCATAGTCACAAACAGTCCCGCTTCCTGGCCCGGCTCCTATGATAGACAGAACACCGGTCCAATGCCGGGACATGTGATGTCTATGCTAGGAGCCAGGCCAGGGGGCGGGACTGTGTGTGACTGCAAGTGATGGGTACACAGGAGATCCTGTGTAATCCAGCGGCACTCGCCCCATCCTTCCCCTCCGAGGCAGCCAGGTATCAGCATATAACACACACACATGATTTGCCCTCTATTTTCAAGGGGAAAAAGTTATATGCAGATAAATATGGTACTTACCTACCTGCTGCAGCATTAGATCAATGTTGCAGCTTTCCCCCACAGGCACTAAGCCCTGGAATCAAGTGATTACATAACCTTCGGTTGCTCAGTTCTCAGATTCACTCTGAGCAGAGCAGTCAGCCACCGTTCTGTGCACTGCCCCTCCAGTGCTTACTGGAGTGCCAGACAGAGGCTGATCCAGCAGTCAGGAATCTAGGTGTAGCCTGACATTATTGCCAGGATCCGTATAGAGTCTGCTGTTGGCTGATTCTGGGTCAGAAGAGAGCACAAGTAAATGCATTTCTGTGACCCACATGAGAAGTATGACTAAAAGAGTTTCGGCCATACTTCTCTTTTAAAATGTCACAGGTCAAAGTATAACTAGAGGCAAATAATTTTTTGGATAGAGTGGTGAGGGGTAACAATCACTGTCAAATTTGTATTGCTGTCTGTGTTCATTTTAGCCTGTTTCACGCCTGAGCAGAGCATAAGCAGACTGTATTCCTGATAGTTTTGAAGTTTTTTAACGGATGTTTTTGCACATGTATCAAGCTCCAGGAGTCTGTTTCCTGAGCTCGGCAAGGGTAGGAGAGCAGTTTTATAGGAGATGAGTTATTCAGGTGTAAAAACGCATATGAAAATGAGCATATCACGTATTTTTAAAGCACCCTATTGAAGTCTGTAGGACCAAAAAATACTTAAATATGCTAAAAAAAAAGTTACTTGAGCATAGGACATAGAGTGCAGGGCATATATGCCTAATTGCAAAAAAAAATATTGAATGGGCAGTTTCAGGCCTTATTTCAGTTCTGGTTGTTCCTATTTCATATTTTCCTTGTATCTGTAGTTCTATATATTTTCTAATGTAACCAACTGATATATGCTTAACTAGTGCTTTTTTATTTTTTGTGACATTGGGTTCTTTTGAAAAAAACATTTTTCTTTATACATTATTTATGTCTCTGTAACCTGGCTATGAAACTCATAGCACGCATATCAGAAGAGCAACTTGCTATAATCACAGAGGCAAGTTCTGTTTACTATTATAAATATACCAAGTGAATTGACCTCTTGTTCAGAAAAATGATGTTCTAGACTGCAGAGCTGCTGGCGCTGTCTAGTATTGGATAAATCTGGTCCTGGCTGTGTGAGCTACAATCATTTTTTTAAAAAATTCCAGTACCGGTTTTCTCTTTGCTTGATTTGATAAACAATTCTGGCCCTGTGCATGTACGGTTATTTTTGCACTATTTATGGAGCATTTACTACCTTCTTGATCAGAAGCAGTCTGTGACAGAAGGTTACCATAATTTATGTGTATATAAATCCATATAGGAAGGGAAAAGGAGAAAGCAGGGCTCTAAAACATACTATTTATTGCAAGTAGCAATAGAAAAGTATCACTACAGAAAACTGTAGCCAAGTAAAAAAAGAAGAGTGCTATTCTAAAAAAAACACTTACTTGTATTTTCTAGAATTTACTATTAAGGCAAACCAATACTTGATAATGAACTTGATAAAATATATGCAGGATACATGTATAAAAAAAAGAAGGATGGAAATGTAATATAAAACCAATAAAGTATGCCTTCATTTTTTGAACTTGATATAAGTAAATGAGTGGTAGAATGTGAACATATCAATTCTGGTTTGCCAGAGATATTTAGTGAAGAAAAATTATACACAACCTATATTCTGGAAACAGATTTGTATCTCTTTACTTTTTTGTATTTTGTAATTTCTAACTCATCACCGCCCTACATTGTAATTGTCCAAAATCGGTTGCTCTCAATGTGTAAGCAGTTAAATGTAGTGTGTGGAGGGCTATTTAAGATAACACACAATTGTAACTAGTGATCTCACAGTAGGAAACCTTGATTGGAAGGTTTGAAAGAGGATTTTGATTTTACAGGGTGAAGCGTGCGGACATACGCTAATCTTATGTTCCCATCCAGTTGTACAATAGTCATAGCATATGTACTGTATTTACAGAAATTGGATTGTTAAAGTACTTTTTATTGTATTGGAATGTAACCATTTCTTGTAACCAGGAAGAAATCTGAAAGCAATTGAGGAAAAAAAAAAAAAATTGAGCACTGTGTATGGGCTAAACACGTGAAAAGACTGAAAACATCCGTTTTTTTTATATATCTGTGTTTGCTACCTGCTGTTAACATTAATGGCTCAGACACAGAGGATGCTGTATATAGAAGACAAATCAAGTAACCGTGTAAATATTAGCCCAAGCCACAGTCCCAGGTGGGGGGCAGCCCTGATAAGTAAGTGCTGTAGTCCAAGTATATTTTGAACTTCATAGTGTCTCTCTTGGAATCTTTTTATTTAATAAAGGTCCAGTATTAACAGCTATATAGATGGAGCATTTAGTAAAAGCTTGAATGTGCCTATGTCCTTATGTCCTTCAAGTTGAACACTTTTTTTTATCCAACAACAGCTCTTTATTCAAATAAAATAAAGATACATTACACTTCTAGACACGACTGCAAACCAGGAAGAAGAAAAAAATGAGGAGCAAGGTGATACTTTTCCATAGCCACAGGCCCAAGCGATACAAATGGAGTTATATGAAACAAATCCATAGATAACACTTTTCACCCAGCAGTATCTCTCAAAAGCCTATTCATGGTAAGGGTGCAATTCCGGGGACATCTAACCAATTTGTCCAGATGTTTTCAAATTTGCCAGGTACCCTCTATGCAGATAAATATAGCGCTTTAGGCTCAAGATGTTCCCAACACATTGTAACCTTTCCCTTAGGGAGGGCGGATCCCTTGTGTGCTTGAAAAAGGGTTTGCACAATCGCCTCATTAGTAAATGCCTGCATATCTAACTCATCCAGGATACTTAGAATGAAACTCTTAATGTCTAATGGAAAATTAACCTGAAATACAGAGTTGATCGTATCAACCACCCCCTTCCGAAATAGAGGATGGATGGCTTAAATCCCCATAGTCCCGGTTGCATCTGGTACATGTGGGTTTCTGTAAAATCCCCATTCTATGCAATCTGCCTGGAGTATAATAGACAAGTAACAGAATGTATGTGAGAGTTAATATCTGGGACATGTTCAAAGCCAGTTGAAGATTTTAAGTTTCTGGCTGATGTAGGATAGTTCCTCCAGCTATGTCAAAGAATACAGATCAAAAGAAAATGTGACAGCGTGGCTATGAAATAATAATACACAAATGTGAATTGTTCTTGATGAAGTTGTTCTTTGTAATGCTCCACACTTTACAAAGATACCCAAGTGTTTTGTTTAACAGAACCATTCAGATGCTGTCTTGCCCATTCACACTATCATGTTGCAGTAACACATTGTATGAGCATTACCACAACGTGTGGCTATGCATTACACATAGTGCTGTGTTTTGTGACACCATTCATAGCATGTAGGCAGCACAGCTCATAATATGTTGTACT
The DNA here is from genome assembly GCA_018402905.1 of Glandirana rugosa. NCBI lineage: Eukaryota > Metazoa > Chordata > Amphibia > Anura > Ranidae > Glandirana > Glandirana rugosa. The sequence continues at coordinate 965,092 of BLSH010341530.1, read as the reverse complement.
GCAGTGTACAGATGGTTCACATTTGTGAGCTGCAAAAATAAAAATAAAAAGCAGTCCTTGGTGCAAAACAAAATAAATAAAAATGTGTTTACAGCAGCATTCATACATATTTAGATATAAACTATTAATCAGCAAATTCAACTTAAAGAGGAACTGCAGTCTGCTCACATGATTTGTATAGTAAAAACATCTTTGATTCTGAAGCTTCCCTCCAACCACTTTGCATATTATTTTATATATACTGTGATTCTGTACTTGCCAAATATGTATCAGAAATCTCCCTCCACTGAGTCTGGCTGTAATCATTTTAATTGTGGGCAGCTAAAGCTGCTGCCTGTTCACTTCCTGGATTTACACAGACACACAGAAGCACACCTCCAGGCCTGCAGCTCTCATTGGCCCTCTTATGACTCATCCCCCTCCATTCCTGGCAAACTCTCATGAGAGAGAAAGAGAGAGAGAGAGAGCTGTAATACACTACAAAGAAATAGGACTATATAAGTATTATATGGGGACCCACCCACTCAGAAATATGCATCATGTGGCTCTATGGCAAAGGACCAAGCATATACAAAACCAGGGTAGTACAGCAGGCTACCTTAGAGAACCATAATCTGAGCCACTGAGGTATGGTACACCATCAATAACAATTGCAAAACTGGAAAAAAAGTGTAAATTTATTGTAAATACATAAAAAGCCAAGTGTCCTGACGAAGCTGGTGTGACCAGTGAAACACATATATGTTGTGCCCTGCACGCCATGATGCCTACCTATGCCTCTCCTAATGTCCTGAGGTGAATGAAGCTGGCGTAGAGCCGACACAGACATGCCGAGTGGCGCTCAGTGTATCCACATTGCACCACATCACACCAGCCCATCACACTGGAAACTGCCTTAGAGATCCTTTTTGCAGAAGGTTGGACACATTGCATAAGCCATCATCTGTCAGCACAGGAAGTTAGCACATGGACACGGGTGAGATCCCACCATATCTCTTGTATTCCCCCTCTCTGTGCTCTGTGTATTCTAGTAGAACTTCTTGGGCAGCCAACTCATTGAATGATTGCCTACGGACTGCCGGTAGTCATTTTGCGATCCATCGTGTGTCCCCCCCGGGATACCGTATCTGCTATTCCCATATATTCTACAGGTGTGAACTGTGTCATTTCCTCCATGTACTATTCAGTTTGCAAACCGTTCTATGTGGAGTGACTATTGCAATACACTGAATTAGCCCTGGTTGTACTATTACTCCTACCTGTTGTTTACCATTGTGGACATCCCATTCCTATGAAAAATTGACCAATTGGTTTCCACTCTCATATATGTGTGCATATATGGATGTATGGATGTATGAATTACTTCTGGATGTGCGTTTTAAATTTTATATATCTGACAACGTTTCAATTGGTGTGGTGGAGGGTTTTGATAATATTTTTGTCTGTCATCGATTTGGCTTTTTATGTATTTACAATAAATTTAGACATTTCTTCCAGTTTTGCAATTGTCTTTGATGGAGTACAATACCCCAGTGGCTCAGATTATGGTTCTCTAAGGTAGCCTGCTGTGCTACCCTGGTTTTGTATATAAAGAGAGAGCTGTGCATGATGTGAAGTGCTTAGGCTTTTTTCCAGACAAGAAAAAGGAAGTGGGCTGTATAAGGTATTTACTGGCAGAAAAAAAAAATATTTTACTATTCAAAGTTAAAACAACAAGGGCAGAGGATTTAATAGATAGAAAGATGAAAAAATTACTGAAGTTCCGCCTTAATAATGTTGCGTTGTACTTTAAACCATAATAATAGATTTCGATTTCATGCAGTATAGTGATTTGTGTGGTGTGTGGTGAGTTGTGCTAAAAGAAAACGTGCATATCTGTTTTTAAGGTGTGCTGTTAGACTAGTCAATGAAAAGTGTGATTTAAGCCCCAGTAAAATATAACTTAATAAGTCTAGAATACCTCGACATATGGTCTAATTCAATGTAAGCGTGCAGAGCTGTGGTGTGCAGTAACAAACAAGCAATCAGACATTAACACCCTTTAGTATGAATATTCTAAAGAAGAGAAATATGACAGCTAGATTATAAAATAATCCATTTACTTTAAATGTTACTCAATGTACTCACTTAGTTGGCAGGGTATCGAGAATGTTAAGTTACCCTAAGAGTGACATTTTGAAGGACAATCCTTTTCATATAAAGTAAAATAAAATACATAAAATTATGAAAAGTGCAGCTTTAACTCTGGATTTTATGATCCTGACATTGCTTGCCTCCTCACATAGGCTTGCCATGGCAATTTCAGGAGCATCTTGGATGCCCTATTGTCATAGGATCATCAATATCCATTTCTGCCTGTGTTTTCTTGTAATGGCATTCTCTGTTGGCAGATCCGTACTTGCCCAGTTGGATATCAAGGACACTATACTTACTGTAGATGGATCAAATTTAAAAGGCAAATGTAAACTAAATCCTTTAATGTGATATCTTATCACTGGTTTGGTCTCCCGTGTTTTCTATTTCTTTGATATAATAGCCATCATGCTGACAGGCTATTACAGGAAAGAACTCCAGTGGGCATGAAACGTATGCATAGAGCTCTCACCCAGTATTCAGCATGGGGTGTAGTAGTTTTCAGGTCAGAGCTGATGGTAGGAAATGGGAGGTGATCAGCAGAAAGCTTGTATCACAGCGGTTTCGCATGTCCAAGGATTATGTGCAGTAGGGTGAAGACATTCACACATTGCATATACACTTTTGAATTATTTACACCATAGCTTAGTGCTTGCAATGGAAGTTATTTAAAAGGAACCACACACAAACATGCTGTGTCTGATATTGTTATGCATCTGTCTTTCTAACTACTGTATCTAGCTGTTTCTAAAGGAAACCTGTACAGAGGGAAATATGTAGAATGCTATTGTCGACATCCTTATGCAAATGGTAGTTGTCAGTTACTTTAGTACTGCCTAAGGCACTTACCCAGAACAAGCATGCAGGAAGGAAAATCAATACTCCTGATTTGCATACTCCTGATCTGCGCACATAGACAGACGTTATTAAAGTCCAACTCCATGAAACATGAAAATGTCCCCATGCTGCGCTTGCACTGCAGGAGTTAACTGCTCTTTTAGGTCTAGGCCATGCAAAAGTAGATTCACTTACTGACCCTGTGCTCCTCCATGCTGCTACACTAGGGTTGCCACGTCATCCCTTTAATCCAGGACACATATTTATTACACAGGTTCTGTGGCTGATTAAGGTGGTAATTAAACTCACTTGGTGCCTTATCTGCATTCAATTAGCCTCAGAACCTGTGTAATTCATATGTGTCCTGGATTAAGGGGATGATGTGGAAACCATATGCTACACCAGTCCCAACAGGGTCTTCACCCCCATGCTTCAGTAGTCTAAGGTCATAGCCCTGCATTGGACATGAGCTAGCCAAAGGACAATTCATCGCTAGAGCATGGGGACCACCATCGGCCAGGGGAGCAGAGGATTTGGTAAACAAAAATGCTTTCGCTCTCCCCTTAACCTAAATGAGCAGTTAAACCTCACAGTACGGGCACAACCCTACTGCAAGGGAGAATTTTCAGATTTCCTGAAGTTGGTTGAGCTTTAAAAATGAAGTATGGAAAACAAATGTCAGATGCAAGAAGCATGCACATTCTTACTTTCATTATGTTGTCTTATGTGTATTTCTCCCAGATCAGTGCAATAACTCAGCATGATGAAATCTCCTGTACTTTGCCTCTGTGTAACATCTGCCTGTAATAAAGTCCACTCACTGCTGCTCTCTCCTCTAGGGTGACCAGTGCAGGGTGACCAGTCTTGTAACTGCTCGCTCCCATAGTTTTCTGCAGGTAGCATGTATTGAAAGTAATTGCTGAGTCTTAGGCAGCCCATAGATGAGTCAGTTTTTTTTTTTCTCTATCAACCAGTGGGTTGAATGAAAAAACCGTCTCAATTTCTCCCATCCACACACTCAATCTTACCTGCTGAGTTATTGCATTCTGATAGGGGGGAGACTTCCTTGTCCCCAGAATACACTGACCAGTATTGCATGCTAAATCGTTCAGCACTGATCGAGTGGGGAAAATCCGACAGGGCAGTTGTACAGAAGTCAATCTGTAGACTGACTTCTGTAAAAACACAGTGCCCATGCATAGATCGAAACGTGGCTAGTTCCTGATAAACCCAGCCAATTTTTATCTATATATGGTTGGCTTAACCCACAGTTCTGCTCTCTGCATGGGTAATGTTCAGCACGGTGATGATGAACCTCTACTTTTACAAGATAATATCCAGATTTACAAAGGCACTTGGTGCACACAAGGTGGATTTATATCCTTTGCAGTTATGGAGGGTATAATTCAATTAAATTCTGTGTCCGCAGTTCAGCTTTGGGGTGTTGCTTCAGTATGAAAGTCGGGCAGCTTCAATTTTTATAAGGAAAAGCAGGAAATTGCTGTAATTCTCTTAGTGCAAGTTTTTGGTAATATACAAGCACTCTACTGGCTATAGATGTGTTGAATGTCTATAATTCAGCCTGCCCTTAATACCTAAACAGTGTTTGTATCTTGTTGGATGAAAACACTGTTCAGCTAACAATTTTTTAGGCCTGCTCCTTTGTACCAAGCGGTAAATGAAACGGGGGATTGGGCCACGCACAGCACAATTTTTTAGCAATGCATGGCCAGCTTAAATATGGCTATAATACACTCAGATCTAGCTAAGAATGTACCTAAACCTAACATTCTACAAATCACAGGACAACAGAAAACCAAAATTTTCAGGCAATAAAGAAAACTAACCACCTCAATACAGGGCACTTTTACCCCCTTCCTGCCCATGCCATTTTTCAGCTGTCAGCGCTGTCACACTTTGAATGACAATTGCGCAGTCATGCTACACTGTAACCATGTGACATTTTTATCATATTCTTCACACAAATAGAGCTTTCTTTTGGTGGTATTTAATCATTGCTGGTTTTTTTATTTTTTATTAAAAAAAAAAAAAGACAGAAAATTTTGAAAAAAAAAAGTTTTTCTTAGTTCTGTCAGTGAATTTTGTAAATAAGTAATTCTTCTCCTTAGCTGATGTGCACTGATGAGGCGGCACTGATAGGCTGCACTGATAGGCACTGATTATTTGGGACTTATGAGCACTGATGAGGCGGCACTTATAGGCACTGATTAGGTGGCACTGATGAGGAGGCACTAATATGCCACACTTATGAGCACTGATAGGTGGCACTGATATGTGGCACTGATGAGCACTGATAGGTGGCACTGATGGGTGGCATTGGTGGGCACTGATAGGTGGCACTGTTAGGCACTGATAGGTGGCACTGATGGGCACTGAAAGGTGGCACTAGTGAGCACTGATAGGTGGCACAGATAGGCAGCACTCATGGGCATTTATGGGTGGCACTGATGGGCATTGATGGGCAGCAGTGATGGGCATTGATGGGCAGCACTGATAGGCGGCGCTGGTAGCCAGCACTGACTGGCATCACTAATGGGCACTGATTGGTGGCACTTTTGGGCACTGATTGCTGGCACTGGTGGGCACTGGTGAGCACTGATTGCTGGCAATGGTGGGCACTGATTGCTGGCAATGGTGGTGCTTTATTGTAATCAGGGCACTGATCATCAGTGCCCTGATTACATGCTTAGATGTCCCCTGAGAGGAGATGCCCCTGATCGGCTCTCCTTGACACACACTCTGTCAGCGTGAGGCGATGAGAGCCGATTACCGGCATTTCTGTGTTTACATGCGACTGACTGTATTTGGACACAGCCGATAACATGGTTAAAGAGCCATGGCCATGGATCCTTCAAGAGATTAGGGTCGCGCAGTATCCTAGCAACACAGCACAGCCGCGAACTCCCCGCTGCGTGCCCCAGCGGATGCGCGAGAGCGACCTTTCTGGAACAACGTCATATGACGTCTTCCCAGAACGAAAGGAGCACCGTCCCTCCGTCATTTGATGGTGGATGACAAGTGGTTTAAGGAGTTGTAAAGTCTCATGGTTTTTCATCTTAATGCATTCTATGCATTAAAGTTAAAAACCTTATGTGCTTCAGCTGCCCCCCAGAACCCCCCTTTTTCTTGCCTGAACCCGATTGTTCCTGCAGTGAGCATGAGCCCAGAAGCTCCAGCCGCTGTCTTGGGTCCTCATTGGATAGACTGATAGCAGCAGGAGCCATTGGCTGCTGTCAATCAGATCTAGTGACAAGGAGTCGGGGCGGGGCTGAGTCCCGTTGTCTGTGTCAATGGGTGCCCACATGGAAAGCAGCTCTCTGTGGGGGCACCTGATGAAGAGGAGTAGCCAGGAGCACCACCAGGGCACCCCAGAAGAGGAGGATCAGACTGTTCTGTGCAAAACCTTTACACAGAGCAGGTAAGTATGACAAAAAAAAATAACCTTTACAATCACTTTAACTTGATTTGCAGCTATCCTCCACCATGATAAAAATAATCACAACCTGTGATATCATGGACTGTCCATTCTTTAAATTGCCTGGCTGTCATTTTACCCTGTGGTTTTGATACTTTAAATACCTGACCTATAAAATGTACAGTATACAGATCAGAACATCCGACAAGTTGATCAGCATAATAGCCAGGGGACATGCATTTTCAGAGGGGGGACATTAAATGGCAGCCTCCATGTTACCCTTAGGAAAGGTATGGTTTAAGTATTGTTTCTTACAGCAAATAAGTGGATCCTTCTGTGCACATGCGAGAAAGTCTCTGAAGTTAGTAGAAGACTTTGTAGTAGATTGATATGCAGTATCAGACAGATTTAAAACTGCTTTCTGCTTTAGAAAATGTTGTTACCCTCTCTGTCAGGATCCAGTGAATGTTTCCCTCTGCACATATTTCAGGAAATGGCTAATGACCAATGGGTACTGTAGCAACTGTTGGCCAGGAATCAATATCAACAAAAGGTTAAATCATATATTGCCAGCACGCTGTGGATTTTTAAAATAGGTACAAAATGTATTAGGTAGTGCTGCACTATCAACAATAGTGTAAATAATCAATAATGAAAGAAATGTGATACTAAAACACTTAAACATCTATATATGCAGTAAAAAACTCCTGTGCAACAGTGCTATCAATAAACACATGTGTCTCAAGGCTGGATACAAATAACAGTGCATGTGTAACCAATAAATAAACAATGTGAAAAAAACTTGCATAAGAACCAAAAAAATATTATATATATTGAGATAAAGGAATAGTCTTTGTCAATAATAACCATCCTTATTCTGTTTAAGGGTGAATCATCATGATATATATCCCTTCACCAATGTTTGTGAATATCTTAAAGAATGGGTGACTTCTCTTTCTTCCCGTATCACCTCTGTGTGCTCTAGCCTCTGACTTGCGGTATGCTTGCCATATAGCATATAATGGTATCTTTATGAGGGTGATGTAATGTGATCCAGTCGCCTCTGGGGGGTCCCCTGCATGCTTTCCCACCACTCTGCTCCCCGCACTGGCAGTATGGCTCCCATGATGTTCCTACTGGGTGCTTTTCAATGTTCCCCCGGTTTGTGTGTATAGAAGAGAATGCTCTCGTAGTGTGCTATCGCTTCAAAAAAATAGTTTATTGATAAAAAAAATGCAAATCCACAAGTAGTGAACTCGTATCCTGATCAACGTCACTTCAGGCAACCTCCGCTCACGCCCTATGCGTTACGTCATGCCCACATGACTTCTTCATGGGGACTTTCAAAATAGCAACCAAAAATGATATCTCATGCCCAATGAAGGGGTCTGGCGTGACCCTGAAATTTTGCAATTCTTTGCTGTGATGTGATCACTCTAATAGACTTTTGGAAACTATTTTGAAGATCCACTGTGTATTGTGTATTGGCGATATGTGCTTTAACCTGTCTGTCAGTGTGACCCTCTGGCTTTAATACTGCCTGTGTCAATATGCATGCAGATATGCAAAGTTGAAGAAAAGCCAGAACCTCGGTTTGCTTACTTTCAGAGAGTAATCTTGACTAATTATAAAAAGTAGATGCAACCCCAAGCTAAATGACATTAAGTATGCTAAACCACTGTGTATAATACACAATTGCCATGTTCATATTTTTACGTTGTAATAAAATACTTGGTTTTACCTCAGTTGTATGTCACCCTCATTGCAACCATGTACTGTTTACATGATGTCCAGTGATGGCTATGTGGCATTTACCAGGGTGGATTTCCTGATGGTGACTACAGTGGACCATGCCTGTAAAATGTGTGGAAACAGCCAGCCTGAACAGCGACCTCCAGAGCATAATCACCACTGAAATTACATTAATGTTAAAGAGGGCTTCACCCAGCTATGGGAAAACTATAAGTCAGCAGCTACAGCTACTGTGGCCGCTGCCTTTTAAGAAACAAATATTTACCAGTCCATGAACTCTAGCTTTGTCTTCAAAGGGCTTCTGATCTTCTACATCACCATCTTACTTTCGGGATCCAGCTGTCACTTCCTAATCACAGCCAATCCCTTGTTGTGTATGAACAAGGTCACGGTCTGAAGAGCAACTGGTCTTGAAGTCTCCTGAGATTTGTGATGTGTATCTCAAGAGACTGCAGGGGGTCTGGAACAAGTTAGGGGTGGCACATTCTCATCTAGGTTGAGGAATGAGAAAATGGGAGTGATACCACCAAAAAATGTACTTGCTGCTAATGTAAGTTATTCAGTTAATATATATTCTTTAAGTGAGAATTAGGCTTAATGTGAACAATAATATAATATTATAGTGGTAGAAAAATGTTCCCCACCTGCAAAATATCAGCTAGACATGATAGGCATACACATTAGTATCCCTATAGCAAGGCTCCTGCTGGCTCCGTTTTAGAAGGTGGTGTAAGTACCAATGGGTGTATATGCAGCAATTATAACCTTTTACAATTTTTCTTTAGAGGGCAGCGGTAAATTGGTGCCCTTGTCTATGGTGAACTGTTATACCTGATCATCTTTTGGAAGTAAAAGTTAAAAGAAAGAAGCACCAGCTTTAAAAAAATAAAAAGAAAACAAAAACAACAACAAAAGAAAAAAACATTATGCTAAATAACAGTAAGACATTTCCTGTTTAGAATTGGGAATGGACTCTGATAGCTTAGAAATGGGAATGAGCAGATATTAAGAATCAAAGCAAACTGCAGTAGGTCTTATAAGAAACAGGCAATATCCTGAAACAGCTGAAATAATTTAATAAGCCCTATTGCCAAAAAAAAAAAAAATGTTTGTAAACTCTGTCAAGGCACAAATGCCTGCTTTTCCATCAGAGAGATGTAGTACATGAAAGACGTACGTTTTCTTTCATACCACCAGGGGGAAATAATTCCTTGTTATAGAATGTGCTGCTTGCTAGCGTATGCTGCATTTCACTTGGTCTAACCTTACTGATTGCTTTGCATTGATAGTCATTCTACATTATTAGCATGCAGGGGATTTGTCTGGCAAGAAATAACGGATGTGCTGGTGAAGTTTAAAGCAACTTAAAACATATAAGATTTGTGTTCTGCTGAATAACAAGCAATAGAAGATAGACAGAGACAAAACGATTTATGAGCAAGGGGGTTATTCTACACATATCCTTTTTGGTAAATTATTTAGTGTTTGCCATGAGTGACAGACACACACATACATACATACAAATACATGCACATATGCAATCAACATTTTCTGTAAAAAAAAAAAAAAATCCATAGGGTTTTATTTGCTCTAAAAGCATAGCCCTGCTTTCTCACCATGGTTAATGTTACATCCTTATTTAGAATGTAACATAGATAAGGTCATATTCCACAGCTGCCCACCATTAAACTGCCCCCTTAACTGAATCCTGGGGTTCTTCGCCCTGCACTCACCTATTTAGATTTGAGTTTGGTGTGGCTGCGTGCCTATTACCACACAACCACCTCATCTATTCACAGATCCATTCATAGATGGAAGACTACAAGTCCCATCTACCACCATTGCAAAGGGGCTCATTGCCCTCAGTGGAGCACAAGTGCAGTAATATTGCCACAGTGTTTACTTCCCCCAACCCCAAAACCAAAGCACTGTAACACCATATGGACCGGGGGCCGGGTTGAGAGCCAAGAGGAGCCTATGAAGTGCACCAAAGATGTACTTATCACATTTGCAATGCTCTGCAGCCTCCGATCCCAAGATTTTATAAATACACATTTTATTTTATTAATGTGGGTGCATTTATTACATTTTTGCAAGTGGTGAAATATGCCTTTAACATCATATTCTGAGGTTTTGTTGCATAAGAACTCAATTCTACACTACAAATAGCTAATTTGTCAGCTTGCATCTATTTTTGCCAAAAATCATAGGTAAGTTCTTCTGTAAACCTATAGTAAAGCAATGCACTTGTTGAGATTTATACCAGTATATGTTGTAGTTCCCTCTACTTAGGTAGGTGCTAGAGGTAGGATTTCTGTGAGAGCAGGTAAATTTAGGCAGGCCTAGCTGGAAGCTAGGCCTGTTTGTTTTGATCTGTGTGGGCTGGGAGTGGCTCAGAGTAGCAGCTGGTGACTCACAGGTAGCATCTTTCTCTGTCACCTCCCTCTTGCTTCTAGAGGATTCTGGAAGAGGAGGAGAGGAAGAGAGGTGGGGCTGTGTGGGGTGTCTCAGGGAGCCCTGACCAATCCCCAACTAGGATTGGAAGGGGGCAGGCCTCCTTGAAATACCCAGGGTCAGCCCAGCTGGAAAGGACAGTTCGGGTGGAAGAACTGGAGCACTAGGTTGTCGGGCCTTTGAGGGAGCTCCCCAGTCTGGGGAGGGGGGTGACCTTGAGCCTGAGGTGCGGGTGCAGGGCAGAGCCCTTCTGGAAAGCAAGGAGGATCTGGACAGGAGGCACAGAGAGGGACCAAAGAGGACAACAGGAGCTAGTGTTGCTGGGCAAGTCTCCAGGAGGGAACCACCTGTTGCAGCTAGGAGGGCTGGTGAGTGACAGGCACAGTTGGGAGGACTGGGGAGGCATGCCCGAGAGGACTGGGAGTGTGCATTCTGGGATGGGTCAAGCAAGAGATGCGCAGGAGGAGACTGGAGTGAACAAGTGTATATACTTGTCCCAACTGATATACAATCAACCAATTGCTTGTTCTACTGGGCATCCCATATATTCCTATCCCCATCCAAGTTCAAATCCCCTCAATAAAAAATACAAAAACAAGCACATGGACTGTTCATTGTCTCCAAGGTGATTGGGAAGTGAATGGGCAGGGTGACAGGTGGACCACAACTTTCAGCAGCCCCTACGGGGGTACTGTTACATGTAAAAGGAGCAAATCATCTGCCTCACAATCTTCCCCAATACAAGTGAAATTATGGGCCATGTCCAGGGTAAAGAAGATCACATTAAAGTGGATTTAAACCCGATTCATGAAATTTGAGCTGGGCACATGTATCTGCAGTGTTTTCCTATCACTCTTCAAAGCACTAAGTCCCGTGGCTTTCTCCTGCTCTGTTCTTCTGTTATCAGCATGATAACTTCTGACAAGTTCTCTGACACATGTGATAAAACCAGCCTGAATTTTTGGTCAGAGAGGGTGCTATAAATAGATTAGCAGAAAACTGCTCTACTCACAGTAATGTTTTGAAAGTCTCTGACTATGTGGAGGGGAGTGTGTGCCTTTCCTCCAATCAGTTGTCTCCCAGTGTAATCCAACACTACACTGCTACTGCTGAATGAGGAAGTGAAAATCTCTAACACGATGTGCACTTTCTAAACAGTATATAAAGCTGAAGACAGCAGATATACATGTAAAACTTATGTAGAAGGATTTGTTTCATCTCTTTGTATCATCTGAGGCTGTTCACTTCAATGGGTATATGTGAGGGTTTACATCCACTTTAAGGGAAGCAATATCAAGACTGGTGGCCAGGGGCAGCAAAAACAGGCTTTACCACCCCTGGCTACCCACCTGCATTGTAATAATACAGCCCGGAGAGGGCTGTACACATGCCTCTTCCAAGGTGCTTTGCTTGATGGCTGCAGCATTTTTAACTCAGGATGCAGAGTTCAACAAGTAGCACTGACTGTCAATCTTGCCTATAAAACAAAATGGAGCTGCATGGCAACTGTAGGGGAAACCCCAAAACTCATGGTTTTCCGTAACATTTTGACTGCTGAAGCCAAATTGAAAAATAGATGTATTTATTATTCAAGCATGTAGTTACCTACATGCCTACTAAAATAATTACTCTAACTGGCTGAGGGATCTAATGCAATGCATATGGCCTAAGCTAGGTGGGACCTAGCTATCTGACTTTTTTTGAAGTCCACCTATGTCTCTGGTGTAACTCATGGAGATGCAAAAAGTTGTTCACATAGGCTTGTTATTTCCAGTGGCTCTTTAGGTGAAAAGGCCAAGATAGCCATCTTTCACAGCTGGAGGTGTAAATAGCATTTTAAAGCGGTTGTAAAGCCTCTAAATAAATACATAAATAAATAAAACCCTGCAAGAGAAAGGCATAATGAGCTAGTATGCATCGCATACTAGCTCATTATGAAATACTTACCTTAGAACGAAGCTCTGTATCGAAGTCGGCATTCCGAGTACAGGGCCGACATCTTCCACCCCAAGTCACTTCCGGGTTCGCGGCTCCGGCCAACCACAGCGCCGAAGCCACAAACCCTTAAGTAATGTGCGCAGGAGCCGTTGGTAACGGCATGGCCCCATAGAAATGGCACCAAGCGGCCCGTTTCTAAAGTGCACATGTGCCGATGATGTCGGCACATGCAGATACAGCGAATATCTCCTAAACTATGCAAGTTTAGGAGATATTCCCGGGATCTACAGGTAAGCCTTATTATAGGCTTACCTGTATTTTAAAGTGGTTGTCAAGAGTTGACAACCACTTTAGCCTCCTTGACGGCATTCCCGAGTGTGGCTCGGGGTATGTTTTCACTGCAAATAGGGGTAACCCCAAACCACACTCAGGATTGCAAAACAGTTATTCAGGAGGCGGTGGTATCACCTTCTGAATTCATGTCATTTTCTGCTATACCGCCCTCTGAAAATTGGTCTACAGCAGAGCACATTTCAGTGGTAAGCAGTACAGCAACTTTGAAAGAGGCCTAACAGCAGTGGCGGCCTGTCCATAAGGGGCACTCGGGCGCCGCCCCCCCTCCCAAGCAATAATAATTTAAAAAAACTGTCACTTTAAGAGCATCCGGGCGCCGGACGCATAACGCTCTATGGGAAGCTTCCCAGCTTGAAATTAGGTGATTGCAGCCTGGGAAGCCGATTTGCGAGTGCTTGGGGCGGGCTCGAGGCGCAAACGATGTGCCCCAAGCACACCCACTCTACTGTCATTTGTCAGTTGCGACTGGACTTGCGGTATGTATTGGCCGGCATGACAGTAGTCGGTGGGCGGTGCTTTTTGCGGCTCCCGGCCAGGCATGTGTCACTTCCAGTTTTATGTTCACACACATCACTACTGAGTGATGACGCTGAGCCTAAGAGTGAGTCCCTGGGCGGGCAGCTAACAGTATGTAAAGCCCGCCACTAGGGAAGGCTGTGTCAGTCTGTGTCTCCATGCCATGGCCACACTGTTGTCTGCTCTCTGCACTGAGTCACTCTCTGTATGCGGCCTGCTAGCCACCACTCCGCACACACATCCCTCCCTCCCTGGAGGCCTGGCTGAACCCTTCTCTGTTCTCTGAGTTGGTTCCCTTCCCTGTGCTTCTCTACAGTGCTGCCTTGCCTCTCATTCTCTCCAGGTGTTGTCAATCCTGAGGATAGCGATGACGGGTGTATTAGACAAGGATGAGGGTGATCATCATCATCCTCATCCTTGTATAATATGCCCATCATCCTCATCCCTGTATAATATGCCCATCATCATCATCATCATGCCTGTATAATATGCACATCATCATCATCATCATCATCATCATCATCCGTGTGCTGTAATACATGTGTACTGGCTGGCTGCAATACCTATCTACTGGGCTGTAATACCTGTGTACTGGGCTGCAATACCTGTGTACTGGCTGGCTGCAATAACTGTGTACTTGCTGGCTGCAATACCAGTGTATTGGCTGGCTGTAATACCTGTGTACTGGGCTGCAATACCTGTGTACTGGCTGGCTGCAATATCTGTGTACTGGGCTGCAATACCTGTGTACTGGGCTGTAATACATGTGTACTGGCTGGCTGCAATACCTGTGGTGTACTGGCTGGCTGTAATACCTGTGTACTGGGCTGCAATACCTGTGTACTGGCTGGCTGCAATACCTGTGTACTGGGCTGCAATACCTGTGTACTGGCTAGCTGCAATATCTGTGTACTGGGCTGCAATACCTGTGTACTGGGCTGTAATACCTGTGTACTGGCTGGTTGCAATACCTGTGTACTGGATGGCTGCAATACCTGTGTACTGGCTGGCTGCAATACCTGTGTACTGGCTGGCTGTAATACCTGGGTACTGGACTGCAATACCTGTGTACTGGGCTGCAATACCTGTGTACTGGCTGGCTGCAATACCTGTGTACTGGGCTGCAATACCTGTGTACTGGCTAGCTGCAATATCTGTGTACTGGGCTGCAATACCTGTGTACTGGGCTGTAATACCTGTGTACTGGCTGGTTGCAATACCTGTGTACTGGATGGCTGCAATACCTGTGTACTGGCTGGCTGCAATACCTGTGTACTGGCTGGCTGTAATACATGTGTACTGGGCTGCAATACCAGTGTACTGGGCTGCAATACCTGTGTACTGGCTGGCTGCAATATCTGTGTACTGGGCTGCAATACCTGTGTACTGGGCTGTAATACATGTGTACTGGCTGACTGCAATACCTTTGTACTGGCTGGCTGTAATACCTGTGTACTGGGCTGCAATACCTGTGTACTGGCTGGCTGCAATACCTGTGTACTGGGCTGTAATATCTGTGTACTGGGCTGGCTGCAATACCTGTATACTGGCTGTGGCTGCAATACCTGTGTAGTGGCTGTAATACCTGTGTACTTGCTGTAATACCTGTGTACTGGGCTGGCTGCAATACCTGTGTACTGGACTGGCTGTAATACCTGTGTACTGGCTGTGCCTGCAATACTTGTGTACTGGCTGCATACTGTGTTACTGGCTGATATATACCCCACCTGTGATGCTGAGCTGTGTACTCTTGACACCATATGTGGAATACAGGGGACAGAGTGGGTGGATTATATAAGGGGTGGGGCTTTTGAGAAGTAGGAGGGGTCAAAAAGGAACCAGCCACCACTACCTAACAAGTTCACATTGATGCTGGCCCCAGCAGCTGCTTATACTGAACTTCTCTTTGCTTCTCTGCCTTCCCGTTCACCTGCAGGAACAAAGAAAATGAAGCCCATTGTAAGCTCTAAGTCAGTCTAGCTGGAGCTTTCACATAGCTAATGACTGTGTTTCCACCTTAATGTTACACCTCTGGGTGCCTGAGTGATATATTGGAAGGCAAGTGAATCCCACATCTGGAAATATTGGGTATGTGACTTCACTTTCAATGCCAAATGGAGCATCAAGGGAATGAATGGAGGTTAAGCAGTTGTAGGGGCAGGGATTAAAGTGCCCCTGTTATATACACTTTAAATGTCAGAGAACAGTTAGAAATAGGTGATGAGGCTGATTTACTAAAGGAATTGAAAATTGTTACGCAATAAATTCAGTTATCCAATCACTAGAAAAGTAAATTTCTCTTTACTTATTTGAGCTTCACATGATTGTAACATTGTAGTGTAAAGATTCTTATCTCCTCTAGTAAACCAGCCCAGCTGTACTGAAGCAAGAGGATCAGCATTATTGCCAGACAACTGGCATTTTCCCTGACGGGTCCCCTTTAAGCAAATTATGAATTTTAACAAATAGTCTTGTGTGCAGGAAATCTATTTCTGACCACTATACACAGGAAGAGTCACCTGATTATGCTTTAAGCACAGACACAATATGCATTGCTCCCTTGTTACTGTCTGTGGAGCTTTTACCCTTACAATATGTCTGCCTGCAGTCTTAGAGCGCAGATGATGTACGAATAGCTACATGTTTAATAGGCAGATTACAATGAAAAGCATGCCTTTCCTCACTTTTAAGAGATGCAAAGCAATTTATGAACTGGGAAGCTCCCTGGGGTTGTTTGCACAATAAATGAATCTGTTACATAGAGCAAAAAGTGCTTTAATAACTATATTAGAGGAAAAAATACAGCAAAAATAAGTTTTACAAACCAGTTTTGTCCCTGGTGAGTATTGCAAATATAAATATATGTGAAAGAACTTCTCAGATTACAGATGTTTATTGCATTAAGCCATGGATGAATCATTTATAGAAGAAAGGCTATATCACAGAGAGCAAAGAAAATATGTTTTCATAAGCAGTTTTCTTCTCTTTTGCTGCTTTGCATGATTGAAGGTAACTACAGCCTTGAAATGAGGGAAAATTGCTAATCATCAGTATACTTCAAAGTCCAAAGAGATGTACATATATGCATTTAATTTTAGACAGATATGCCTATTCTCATATATCTATATCTCATATATATATTGAACTTGATTTAATGAATAAAATATGTGCTATATTTATGAGCCAAATATTTTTAATTAGATTCAGAAAAAAGACCAATGCTTACTACCTGAAAAAAGCAAAATAGGTTACTATTTGCTGCTATTAACCCAGTAGAGAAATCTTTTTCCTCTTAGATATCAGACCAGATGTTCTAAGTGTATCTAATAAATGGTGACACGAGTCTAAGTTTATATTTCCTTTCCCTGGAGTCTTGGTCTAATTGGATCAAAGAGGAATTATTAATAGTGTACACCACGCCATAAAGATAGGCACAATATATTGTCAAAAGTATTGGAACACCTGCCTTTACACGCACATGAACTTTAATGGCATCTCAGTCTTAGTCCGTAGGGTTCAATATTCAGTTAGCCCGCCCTTTGCAGCTATAACAGCTTCAACTCTTCTGGGAAGGCTGTCCACAAGGTTTAGGAGTGTGTCAATGGAAATGTTTGACTATTCTTCCAGAAGCGCATTTGTGAGGTCAGGCACTGATCTTGCACAAGAAGGCCTGGCTAGCAGTCTCCTCTTTAAATCGCCCCAGAGGTGTTCTATCGGGTTGAGGTCAGAACTCTGTGCAGACCACACCCCAAACTTGCTCATCCATTTTTTATAGACCTTGCTTTGTGCACTGGTCCAAATCATTTTGGGGAGGGGGGATTATGGTGTGGGGATGTATTTCAGGAGTTGGGCTTGGCCCCTTAGTTCCAGTGAAGGGAACTCTTAAGGTGTCAGCATACCTAGACATTTTGGACAGTTCCATGCTCCCAACTTTGTGGGAACAGTTTGGGGATGGCCCCATCCTGTTCCAACAGGACTGCACACCAGTGCACAGAGCAAGGTCCATAAAGGCATGGATGAGCGAGTTTGGGGTGGAGGAACTCAACTGGCCTGCATAGAGTCCTGACCTCAACCCCACAAAATACCTTTGGAATGAATTAGAGTGGAGACTGGAAGCCAGGCCTTCTTGTCCAGCATCAGTGCCTGACCTCACAAATGCGCTTCTGGAAGAAACCAAACATTCCCATATGAGTGTAGTAGTAAATATTTCCACGCTATGGGCTGTAAATGAAAGGATTGACTAGCTGCTGCCTCCACACATACCAACCCACAATGTGGTTGGTCAAGGTAAGTATTGTAATAAAGGGTAGGTGGAAAATGGTACTGCTAAGGTGACAGGTATAAAAAATAGGGCTATAATCAAAAATAAAGTGCTAAGTGCAATGTGAATAAAACATATGTGCCTAATTCCATTGGATAAATATGCTAATTAATCAACAAACTGGCAGTTAAAAAATTATATCAAATAAATATACAGATTCATCCACTCAAAACCCCAAAATTGAACCGTATTGCTAAAGTGCTCGGTGCAAGTGCAAACTGTTATGTACCTAGTCACACACAAAGTGCTATAGTGCAAACATTGCAAACAAGAAACGTGAACTTTGGTAATTGTACAGCATAAATCCAAATGTGCAATTACAAAATTAATACATTTTAAAAATACATCAATAGAGTAAAATGTAAAAGTCCATAAAGTTCATATCGTGGATAAACCACCGTGTTGTTGTAAAGTGCATGCAGGCAGATTCTTCAAGTTACAAACAAACGTGCCCCCTATTTAGCTGCACTCACCAGATGCCAATACCCAACTAAGGGCAGAAAGCCTTCACAGTACAATTGACTGTGCACAGGACCAATATGGCTGCCACAAGACTCCTCCGTGTTCCAAATCACTGGCGTAAAAACAATGATAGTGGCCATGGCGTAATACTGTAAAAACAGTTCTTTATTGCGCAGCTAAAAGATACACTTACAGGATTCCAGATCTTAATCAGCGTTGTATGCACAAATATGTCACAGTGCGTTCCACGGACAGGAAACCGGATATGCTGTGATGATGCAAATGGTTCTGACTTACGCATTTCATCACTATGACATCATCGGAAGTGGCGCCATCTTGATACACCATCTGGTTTAAAAAGGGTGTCATAGCCTAGCAACGTGAGATTATGTGACTGGCGGTAATCTTTATCCATGTCCCGCAATAGAAAAAAGCTAATCTCCGCTGGAAAAAAACTCTATTTGCAGAAAACAAATGTGATCTCGAAACTCCATAGGCTAGTGCAACTAAAATTACAAGATCGGTCATAAATAAATTATACGATCATTATGTTTATACAATCTAAAAATCATATATTATAAATCAAAATATATAAGAATATTATGTATTACTCAATTTAAAAATATGCATTACTCTATTTAAAATATATGGAATGGACCCAATTGAGTGGGTGTATATGATAAACAGTACAGGCCCCCATCTACAAAAAAGTACCCTTACATACCCCCTTCTTTGTAGATGGGGGCCTGTATTGTTTATTATATACACCCACTCAATTGGGGTTCTCACATGTAATCACAGGCAGGGTGCATTCGCAAGTGTGAATGCAGACTTACTCTGCGGCACACATTAGAAATTTGGCAGATGAAATCCAGTTGCAGAAACTTTGGAGGAGATTTGCTACAGGTGATGTGTGCAAAATCTGGTGCAGTTTTGCATAGAATCAGCTTACAGGTTTTATTGTCAAAGCTTAACTGAACAAGCTGAAGTTAGCAGCTGATTGGCTGCCATGCACAGCTACACCAGATTCTGCGTGCACCAGTTTTAGTAAATCTCCCCCATTGTGTGGCATCTATACAGTGATGGAGCACCAAAATAAACCAAAATGTGGACACACAGAGCATGATTTACTCTGCAGAAAATATTAGAAATTTTGCAGCTAAGGTCCAACAGCAGAAACAATGCATGGCACCTTTACAGTGGAGAAGTACAAGAATAGGCTGCAAACTTTGAGATGCAGTGCAAGATTTTGCTGCACGGCAAGAAAAAAGCTCCAGCACATGCAGTGGACCCGGTAATCCGTGGGGTGCTAACGTCTAAGAATGTCCACAACAGCCCTGGAACCAAAATGGTCATGATCATATGGTTGAGGCACCACATGTGGGTCTGCCCACTGTAGTTGAAAAATAATCTTTTGATCTGAGGATCAGAGGACAATGGACATGGATCCTGCCACTGTCAGGAAATGCAGTCAAGAGGTTCTTTCACAGCATCTCAATGAGGTGCCACATTTTGTGCTTCCTCTGGGATATGGGTAGCAATCTGTCCAATTTCATAGGCTGAATCCTAGGGTCCTTATTCAGGCATTTAAACATAAAAGAGCCAATTCACCATAAAATGCATGCAGCAGAGGACCCCAAGTGGTTAGTGTTGCCGAAGACAATAGTATCCCCAACAATTTCACCCCATTTGCATACATCTACCTGGGTTAGCGGGGTGAAACATCCCCCAAGGTACCAGGGATCCAAAAGGATGCCCAGTAACAGATCCTCTATTTCCTACCCCCATACATGGTGGGGTCTAGTGGCTCTGAGGAGTCACAGAATGAGGTCACTGAGTGTGTGGGGGGGGGGGGGGTTAGAGGCGGTTATGATGTCAGTGACATCAAACTACAAGAAGTGGGGCATCAGTAACAAGTGCATGCTATGGATTCCAAAAAAAAAAGCTCCTAAAAAAATAAGCAATAAATAAACAGAATGTACCACCCCTCCAAAAATCCCGAAACTCAAAACCCTTACTTTTTTTTAGAAAAAGTATATAAACTTGAATACTATATAGGTAACTTGAAAAGTATATAAAATAAAATAAAAAATACCAATATAAAAAGACTGTGGGGTCGTTTTACTAAAACTGGAGCATGCAAAATCTGGTGCAGCTATACACAGAACCCAATCAGCTTCCAGGTTTTATTGTCAGTGCTCTAGTTTTAGTAAATCTCCCACTGTGTGTGGTTGTTTGTGTGTCACTCAGAAAATAAAAAGACGCATTATGAAAATAGTTTGGAGAAACAAATATTACATAACATGTGTAGAATAAGTGTGGACATGACTTTTTCTTCTGCTGCCAATAACTATGCAACATGCTGGGCGCTATTTAAAACAAAACCCCAGATGCAAAATAGCAGTAAGAAAAAAAGAAAATCTGAATCCACTGCCTTGAGCCAATGAATCTCAACTGAAAACAAGAGTACATTTAACCCGCATGCATGCCTTTTATTATGATTGTTTTTACCATATTTATCCTAAATTTATAGTAGCCTAGTAGTATCAAGGTTTTTTTTTAGTAAACTAAAGCAGTTACATCCATTCTTAAAGCATTTTCAAATGAATAGATAATGTAATATGCTTACCTAAATTTGAAAAAAAATACCCATTTCTGAAAGCCAGCCTTGAGAGGAAAGGGGTTATTTAGATGTATCTGTTCAGACCTGATTGCGGTTCTCTCATAATCAAAGGAATCTGTGTGGTTATTTTATTTCCCATTTTGACTTCTAATGGCATTACTTATTTTTTTTTTTCATGTCAGTCCTTAAAGCGGACCTTCAGTCATTTTTTCAACTTTCCATCTATTAAATCTTCTGACCTTGTTGTTTTAACTTTGGATAGTAAAACATTTTTTTTCTGCCAGTAAATACTTTATACAGCCCACTTCCTGTTTCTTGTCTGGTCATTAGCCTAGGGGTTTGACATCATGCACAGCTCTCTCTCTCACTCTTTTGAGAGTTTGCCAAGAAGGGAGGGGGGATGAGTCATAAGAGGGCCAATGAGAGCTGCAGGGCTGTAGAGCTGGAGGTGTGCCTCTGTGTGTCTGTGTAAATCCAGGAAGAAAACAGGCAGCAGCTTCAGCTGCCCACAGTTAAAATGGCTGCAGCCAGACTTAGTGGGCGGCACAGTGGTGTAGTGGTTAGCACTTTCGCCTGGCAGCAAAAGGGTCCCTGGTTCGAATGCCAACCACGACACTACCTGCCTGGAGTTTGCATGTTCTCCCTGTGCCTGCGTGGGTTTCCTCCGGGTACTCTGGTTTCCTCCCACACTCCAAAGACATGCTGGTAGGTTAATTGGATCCTGTCTAAAGTGGCCCGAGTATATATATGAATGTGAGTTAGGGACCTTAGATTGTAAGCTCCTTGAGGGTAGGGACTGATGTGAATGTACAATGTATGTATAAAGCGCTGCGTAAATAATGGACAGCGCTAAGTACCTGAAATAAATAAATAAAATAAATAATTTCCGCAGCATATTTGGCAAGTACAGAATCACAGTATATATAAAATAATATGTTAAGTGGTTGGAGGGAAGCTTCAGAATGGCAAATATGTTTTTATTACAAATTATGTGAGCAGACTGCAGTTCCTCTTTAATAAATAGTTAATTAATTTTCAATTGAATAATATAATTCAGTATTGCTAATTACACCCAGCCTGTCTGTAGTGTCTTGATGGCCAGATCCTGTATCCTATGGCTCCTGCAACTGACATTCACATCCACTGATGTTGTGCAGCTGAAATCTGGAGTCAGCTCTGTACTGGGCTCCTTTGCTATATAAAATGACTATACAACCCTGTATCTCCGCTGCAAACTAGGGGTGGGAGCCAAAAGATGTAAATAAACACATCAGGATACTACAGGTAAAACAACGGAAAAACATTAATGAGCTACTGAACATTCAGCAAATGTACAGTTACCCCATAGAAATATAATTTTCAAAGGCAAACGCAATTTAAAATGTGTTCTGTATCCAATTGCCATGCATATATATATATATATATATATATATATATATATAAATATGTATGGCAAAAGAGTTGTCAAACAAAGGATATTTGTAAATGAGCTAAGATAGTCTAATCCTGATCTCTCCTGCTTTTACTCTGTTTCCATAGTTATGAATGACTTTTAGCTGAATACTATGCATTCTACAAAAAGAGTCTTGGTGGAAAAAAAGGTCTGAGATAATGTCTCAGAGCTCTGAAATAATATCTTGGAATTTTGACATAATATCTCAAAATTATGGCTTAGAATGTCAGTGCAGTCTTTGAGAAAGCAATTAGCTCTATTCTTTTTTATTCTTTTTTATTCTTTTTTTTTTGCACAACATTCCTCTCACTGTTCTATTCATGCTGAACCTTAGCACCTGACAGTCAGTATGTGTTTGAAATCTGAACTTCACAGCTAGGAGCTGCACACACTGCAGTTGATTTAGCTAAAGAGTAGAAAGTTCACTTAGCTCAGTGAACATGTGCTCACTTCAAATATCTTGACATGCAAAGAATCGTCCCTTGCACAAGACTGGTTGATTGAAGTGATCACAGCTTCATTGAAATAGGTGAACATTCTATTTCCTTTGTAAATCAAACCATGAGTGTCTTAATGTCTAAAGGCACTCTGTTACATAACCATTCATTTCAACAAAAAGCTTATTTAACATTTTTATGTCCCAAGACTTCTGCTGGGCAACGTCGTCTTGGATGTTAGGTCAGCAGACTGAAGGCTAACTCACACCAGCTGCTGCATTGTGGGATTGCTGCAGTGCCGATGAGAGGATCTCAGCGCTTTGCACTGTTCACTTGAAATTTCCCACAGACACTTCAGTAAGCACTTAAGCCCCAGCTGCGACAGTGTGACTCGTTCCTGTGAACCGCCGTCATTGTATGTCGGTCACGGGAACGGGGCTTGTGGGTACGTGTACCCACCTGCGGCACGTGGCCAAAGCCAAGACCCACGATAGCTCCACAGAGAGGCAGAATGGGGATCTGTCAGTGTAAACAAACAGATCCCCATTCTGACAGGGAAGTGGAGAGAGATCTGCTGTTTCCAGTAATCGGGAACAGCGTTCTCTCTCTACCCCCAGTCACTACAGTCCTACAACAGTTAGAAACACATCCCTAGGGAACACTCAACCCCTTGATCACCCCCAGTGTTAACCCCTTCCCTGACAGTGACATTTATACAGTAATCAGTGGCTATTTTTAGCTCTGATCGCTGTATAAATGTCATTGGTCCCAAAAAAGTGTCAAAAGTGTCCGATCTGTCCACCGCAATGTCTCAGTTATTCTAAAAAATGCTGATCACCGCCATTACTAGTAAAAAAAATAATATTAATAAAAATGCCATAAATCTATTACCTATTTTGTAGATGCTATAACTTTTGCGCAAACCAATCAATATACACTTATTGCAATTTTTTTTACCAAAAATATGTACAGTAAAACCTTGGTTTCAGATTAACTTGGTTTGAGAGCATTTTTCAAGACAAGCAACATTTTTAAATGTATTTTTACTTGATATACAAGCGATGTCTTGATATACAAGTAGCGTCACGTCACAACTGGGTATAAAAGAGAAGAGAGGTGCCTCTAAGTGTAGTAATATGGTTACATTTAATGAAGGTACAACATTTAATAAGTCACATGGTTGATGATTAAAACAGACACATTTAAGTATGCAGGCATTGGGGGTAAAGCTGTCCACATAGACTGTCCTTAGAGGCTCTTCTCTTTTATACTCTGTAGCTCCTGCTGGATTTTGCTTCTAATCCCCTTGTGGAGGCAACCTTTTGTGGGTGGATGTTTTATGGTTACACAACCTATTACATTGCTATAATGTGAATGGACTATAAACTGAAAGACTTATGAATAACTTATGGAACTAATCATCTGAGTTTCCATTATTTCTTATGGGGAAATTCGCTTTGTATTACAAGCATGTTTCCGAAACAAATTATGCTTGCAATCCAAGGTTTTACTGTAGTAAAATACATATCAGCCTAAACTGAGAAATACATTTTTTGTACATTTCTTTGGATATGTATTATAGCAAAAAGTAAAAAATATTGTGTTTTTTTTTTTTTTTTTACAAAATTGTTGCTCTTTTTTTGTTTATAGCGCAAAAAATAAAAACCACAGAGGTGATTAAATACCACCAAAAGAAATCTCTATTAGTGGGAATAAAAGGATGTCAATTTTGTTTGGATACAACGTTGCACGACCGCACAATTGTCAGTTAACGTGACGCAGTGCTGTATCGCAAAAAATGGCCTGGTCATTAAGGGGGAAATCCTTGCGGCCCTTAAGTGGATAAGTTCAATTGGCAATCGCATGGTGCAAGGTGTTAGATTGCAACACAGTGGGGTGAACTGGGCACACAGGAGACTTGTTGCATGGTGGGACTGCACTGGAATAATCACCCAATGCAGTCCCACTGAACCTGATGTGCATGGGCCCTAAGTTCTCATGCCATCAAGTGACATTCTTAGTCTCTACACAAAAGGTTATGAAGGGAGATGAGGGGAGGGATGCATTAGTAAATCCACCTGTCTAACTTTCTAGCAAGTTTAAAGGCACATTGCAAGTGAATAAAAATAATTTATGGAAAAAACAGCAAGGGGGTATAATTTTTGATTTTTGTGTGCTTTTACTTCAGATTTTTTTAAGCTTGTGAAAAGGTTTATTTAATTTCTATCTCCAGGTAACCTATACTTAACGTTGTTGTGATAGGCTTACTGGGAATCACTTTGTAACACCCTGGTGACTCTCCAGCTATTGCAAAACTACATGTTCCAGCATGCTCTGCCACCATACTAAACATACAGCATCTAGTTGGCAAGGCATTCTAAAACATGTAGTTTTACAACAGCCTGACAACCATAGCCTGGGGGAGGAAGAATACTGTAAAAGCAGTGTTGTCCTTAATTCTGCACCTTCCATCGGCAAGGTAGTGTGAAATGCACCTGCATTCGCAAATAGATCTATTTTTTTCTAGTGATGACAAGCAAAAAGGCCAATTACTAGGTTACATGTACCCTTAGGTCCCACACCTACAGAGAGTTGCATGTGTATTCACAAAGGGGGGCTGCACTTGGATCACATCAATCACATCACATTTCTAATGCTTGGTGGCACTTCACGGATGTCCTAATTACTGCTAGCTTTATACACTGGTTGAAAGACATTTGGGGAACATATCCCAGATGCTGTATGAAATAATTGAGATTTATTTGATGAAAGCTCTACAACTAATGTCTACATCCAGCTGCATCAAGGGTGGAAATCAATAATGTATCCTATGCATTGCAGCTAGACTACTGATAATAAGCAATGAGCACTACCCCCACCCTGAATAGAAGGAACAACACTCATCACATTCTAAGCAGACAGTTAGTAGCTGCATGAGATTTCGCAAAACCAAATAGATCAGAGCTACAAGAGTTTGCAGCTTCTAAAACATCCCACATATATGTCTATGAGATCATTTTTTTCAGAATTCTGAGACATTGGACAAGACTTTTAACTCGGAAGGATTTCCCACTTTAGAACCAGAGCATTTTTTGTGATTCAGTACCGCGTTGCTTTAACAATTGTGCGGTCGTGCGACGTTGTATACCCAAACAAAATTGACGTCCTTTTTTTCCCACAAATAGAGCTTTCTTTTGGTGGTATTTGATGACTTTTGATCACTGCTATAAACAAAGTGTGACAAATTTGAAAAAAAAAAAAAACAATATTTTTAACTTTTTGCTATAATACATGTCCAAATAAAATATAAGAAAAAATGTATTCATCGGTTTAGGCCGATATATATTCTTCTACATATTTGTGGTAAAAAAAAATCGCAATCGGCACATATTGATTGGTTTTCGCAAAAACTTGCCGCATTTACAAACCATGAGAATTTATGGCGTTTTTTTACTATTTTTTTTTACTAGTAATGGCAGCAATCTGCAATTTTTATCAGGAATGTGGCTTTGTGGCAGCCATGTCAGACATTTTTGACACTTTTTTGGGACCATTGACATTTATACAGCGATCAGATTTTTAAATATCCACTGATTACCGTATACATGTCACTGGCAGGGAAGGAGTTAATCTGCAAGGGGCAATCTAAGGGTTAACTGTGTTCCCTAGGCGCGTTCTAACTGTGTGGGGGCTGGGCTGCCAGGGGCCTGAGAGATCTAACCGATCCAGAGTACAGGGATCCGTAGATCTCTGTCATGCCGCCTGACATAGTGGGGAACCGTTGTGTTTACATAAGCGGTTCTTCGCTCTTCTGCTGTATCAGACGATCGCAGGTTGCCAGCAGGCATCGAGTCCGCCCGACCCACGGCCCTGCTCAGGGAGCGTGTGGCGGGCACAAGTGCACGGTGCGCTCCCGTCCACTAGCCACACATGCGCAAATCGCCATTTATAGATTGAGATTCGCGTTACGCTGCCACTCTGCAGCAGTACATGTACGTGAGACTGTCTTTAATCAGTTAAATCAGGGTTTCTGTCACAACTAGTACCTATTTCAATTCTTCTTTTTATCATCATTCATTAAATCTTTGGACATTGTCTCTGTTATGAGATTACAAAACAATAACAAGTTATTGCTTTTTAAAGTTACCTTTAATTTTCAAGCAATTACATAATGACATTAAAGTATAACTAAAGGCAAATCATTTTTTTTTTTTAGATTTGAACAAAGTGAATGTGGATTAGATCACCTGTTTTTATTGCTGCCTCTTCCCCTGTTAGGGAGATTCACCCTCTCTATTTGCCCTGTTTACCTTTATTATCAATAGTGAAAGTATTGGGAAAGAAAATCCCAAATGTTAGGTTGTTCCCAGAACAGTAATAGTGAAATTTTCCAAATTGGGGAAACTAGTTCTGATTACTTTGGTGAGGGGCAATGAATGCTCTTAATTTGCATGAATTTCCTCTCACTTCATTTTTCAGCTATGGGACAGCAAGTGAATGTAAATCTCCCTAATTGGACATGGATGGCAAAAGAGCAAACAAAAAAACAGGGGTAAGCAACCTTTCAGGTTGAAGTTTAGATCTACTTGGACAACATGGAGGAAAGCAAAGAGGCCTCCAAAAAGAAAGCCTCCAATAAAGACACATATTGTGTCACAATAGTATCTTATGCCCCGTTTCAAAACACTCCCCCCTCCCCACAGTAGTATCCTCTGCCACCCCTCCTTTACACATCCCCCATTGTAATATACTATACCCCCCCACTGTAGTGTCCTCTGCCCCCCCCTACCCACACACACATGATAGTGTCCTCTGACCCCCCCCCCCCCACACCCAGTAATGTCCTGTGCCACCCAAAGCAGTGTTCTCTCCCCCCCATAGTAGTGTCCTCTGCCATTCCCCTGTAGCGCTCTCTGCCCGCCCATAGCACTGTCCTCTGCACCCCCCTCCACACAGTAGTGTCCTCTGCCATCCCTCTCCACTTTAGTGCCCTCCATAGTATATATAGGTGTTGCTTCTATCATCATCAAAGAAGTGTTCAGAACACAAAGCTGTAGGTAGCTCTCTCCTACCTTACAGTGGCTTTACATCACAGAGGAAAGTGAAGCAGCACTGTGCTGGATGGAGGGCAGGACTGGGAGCAGCTTTAGCCAACTTTTCATGTTAACAAGCTGATAATTGGTTGCTAGGACCGCCAAAGTAAACTAAAGCAGCTGCCATGCTCTCGTCTTCCATCCAGCATGGTGCTGCTTCTCACTCCTCTCTGCTAGTAAAAGGAGAGCGGCGCCAGTAGAGACTGGGGGAACGGCGTGATACAGACCTGAATGTGATCTACCTGTCAGCTTCCACGACATGTAGATCGCGGTTGATGGGTTGCTGACCCCGGCTCTATACAAAATGAAAAAAAAAAGTTTTGTCTATAGTTCTACCTGGGTAGAAAACACCAGTTATTGCAGGAGCTGTCCAAGGTGCTGATTCTGTGTTGGGATTGGTACTGGGATTGATTTATTTTGAATCCCATTTTAATTCTGGCTGTGATACCCCTCTCCTAGACATGTGAAGCAAGGAATAGTTTCAAACTATAATTACATTGCTGGGCACTTAACAACCTACTTGCCCTATTGGTAAGAAGCAAAATGTTGTTTTTGTGGGGCAGCACCAAAGGGCCTCTATAATCACATCACATGACAGTGGGTAGCACATACATAAAGTGTATTGGTACCAAGAGGAGCCACGTGCCTGGCATCATTTGGCAATGGTTCTTGGAGGTGTCAGATACCATTCCTAAAGAGCCTCTAATGCTGAAGAGTGTATGGGTTGTAGTCTGGATAGGAGCTTATGCTCACTACCTTTTGAATCATATTGATTCCATCTTGTATGCCTCGTGTCTTGGACTGGTATGCTTGGGGATGGTGAGGGTAAGTACCTTCCTTTAACAATATTTTTTTTCAGTGAGACCAGAAATGTTCCTGTGACATGAAAGCAACTCTACCAGACCATATGAGACTGACTGATACACTATTTCATACAAGTAACAAAATACAGCAATTTTAACACTTACATTTTTTTTTTTTTTCTAAATGAAAAAAAAAATGTGAGTCAGATGTTTGTATCTCAAGGGAACATTGTAGTGATCATTAGCATTTGAAATCTTTCCTTGTTTGTTGAATCCTGTGTATTTTGTAGAAAGTGGTATTTTGAATATGCACAAAACAATATGAAGGTGGCAGCATGGGACTGAAAATTAAAAGCGTTTTAGCTCATTTAACTTATCAAACCATAACCGTGTACATGACCCCCTTTTTTAACCCAGAGGAGCAATTATATTATTAATGCAGTGTCATCACTGATAGGTAAGAACACTAATTAAAGTATAGGTTTTCCTTATCGTGTAAATAAAACTCAATGAGTGAAGATTTGTTATGCTAATGGGAGCTATAATTGTGCTTAAGCAGCATTATGAAAAAAGTGCAATTTGTCTTAAATTCCTCTTGAAATGTAGCATTGCACTTCCTATGTGTGCCCATGCCCTCTGTTGCCCACAGCCTAAAAGACTTATCTGAGCAGTGTGAGATCTAAGGAACTGTGCCTCTGTCTCTGACTGCTAGTCTCAGAAGATTTAGAGTTTGACGTGGTGGTTTCACTGCTATGTGCTCACTGTTCTTTTTGCCGAAGGCCCTGACATGAGAAAAAACTCTGTCTATTTCAAAGCACTGTATGCCAGTAATGGTGAAAGATCAGCTAGGGGGACCACGTGTATTACTGGTGACTAGGTTGCAGTTTCCTTATAATTTTGCTGTTTTAGATAGTAGAACTATAGGCATACCTTTTTTTTTTCATTTTGGATAGAGTAAGGGAGGGTTAGGACCTCTCTCATTTTTTATTTTTTTTGTTAGCTCTGTCCCATTTGTGAGATTTCCCTTCACTTTCTGTCCCATAGCCAAAACAGGAAGTGAGAGGAAATCCCTGCAACATAAGAGAATCCTTTGGGGCCCCCAGGTCACCAGAGCTAGTGTCCCAATTGGAAGACCCCCAAATTTAGCATTTTCTTTTACTTTCACCTTCAATACTAATGGTAAACAGGACAAATAGTGAAGGTGAATCTCTCTAATGAGGGCAGAGACTGCAATAAAAACCCAACAGGTGTTTTAATCTCTTTTCACTCTGTCCCAAGCTAAAAAAAAGTTTTGCCTTTAGTTATACTATAATTCAAGCAAGTACTGAAACTGAGAAGCTCAAAGCAATCCTACTAACTCCCACATAAACTTAGATATGCAGGCAGTCCCCTAGTTACAAAACATCTGACTTACAAACGAGAAGTACAGATACAGCATTTTAACCACATCAGTACCGGGCACGAAAACCCCCTTCCTGTCCAGGCCATTTTTCAGCTTTCAGCGCTATCACACTTTGAATGACAATTACTCAGTCATGCAACATTGTACCCATATGAAATTTGCGTCCTTTTTTCACACAAATAGAGCTTTCTTTTGGTGGTATTTAATCACTAGGGTTTTTTTTTGTGCTATAAATAAAAAAAGATTGAATTTTTTTTTAAAAAATGCCTTTTTCTTTGTTTCTGTCATAAAATTTTGCAAATTAGTAATTTTTCTTTGTAAATTTTGGCCAAACTTTATACTGCTACCTATCTTTGGTAAAATAACCCAAATAAGTGTATATTATTTGGTCCTTGTGAAAGTTATAGAGTCCACAAGCTATGGTGCCAATCATTGAAAATTGATCACACCTGATCACACCTGATATACTGACGGCCTATCTCATTTCTTGAGACCCTAACAAGCCAGGAAAGTACAAATACCCCCCAAATGACCCCTTTTTGGAAAGTAGACATTCCAAGGTATTTAGTAAGAGGCATGGTGAATTTTTTGAAGTTGTAATTTTTTCCCACAATTCTTTGCAAAATGAAGATTTTTTTTTCTTTTCTTTTTTTTCCCCACAAAATTGTCATTGTAACAGGTTATTTCTCACACCCAGCATATGCATACCACAAATTACACCCCAAAACACATTCTGCTACTCCTCCTGAGTATGGAGATACCACATGTCTGAGACTTTTTCACAGCCTGGCCACATGCAGAGGCTCAACATGCAGGGAGTGCCGCCAGGTATTCTAGGGACATAAATTACACATCTAATGTCATGACGTCCTATCACATTTTTTGCCCTGGAGCACCAGGACAATGGAATTGCCCACAAAATTACCCCATTCTGGGAAGCAAACACCCCAACTAATAATCTATGAGCCATAATGAGTCTTTTGAACGGTTCATTTTTTCCAGTAGTTTTTGGAAAATGTGGGAAAAAAATGAAAACGTATTTTTTTTTACACAAAGTTGACCATTTATAAGATATTTCCAACACATAGCATGTACATAGCAAAAATGACACCCCAAAATACATTCTGCTATTCCTCCTGAGTATGGCGATACCATATGTGTGAGACTTTTACATAGCCTGACCACATACAGAGGCCCAACATTGAACTAGTACCTTCAGGCGTTCTCCAAGCATAAATTACACATCTCATTTCTCAACTACCTATTACACTTTTGAAGGTCCTGGAGCACCAGGACAATGGAATTGCCCACAAAATGACCCCATTTTGGAAATAAAACACCCCAATGTATAATCTGAGGCATGATGAGTCTTTTGAACATGTCATGTTTTTCCAGTAGTTTTTGGAAAATGTGGGAAAAAAATGAAATGCTTTTTTTTTACACAAAGTTATCCATTTATATGATATTTCCAACACATAGCATGTACACAGCAAAAATTACGCCCCAAAATACATTCTATTACTCCCCACGAGTAAGGCGATACCACATGTGTAAAACTTTTACACAGTCTGGCCACATACAGAGGCCTAACATTGAACTAGCACCTTCAGGCGTTCTACGAGTACAAATACAAATTACACATCTCATTTCTCAACCACCTACCTATTACACTTTTGAAGGTCCTGGAGCACCAGGACAATGGAATTGCCCACAAAATGCCCCCATTTTGGAAAGCAAACGCCCGATAGGTATAATCTATGGGGCATAATGAGTCATTTGAACATGTCATTTTTTTCCAGTAGTTTTTGGAAAATGTGGGAAAAAAATGAAAAACGCTTTTATTTTTACGCAAAGTTGTCCATTTATAAGATATTTCCAACACATAGCATGTACATAGAAAAAATTACCCCCCAAAATACATTCTACTACTCCTCCCATGTATGGCGATGCCAAATGTGTGAGACTTTTACAGGTGATGTTTACTCATGGGTGTGACGGTCAGTGACAGATGACTGGTGATTGTCACCGATGGGTGACTGGCGGTGGTCACTGATGGGTGACGGGTGTCTGGCGGTGGTCACTGATGGGTGACAGGTGTCTGGCGGTAGTCACTGATGGGTGACGGGTGTCTGGCGGTAGTCACTGATGGGTTATGGGTGCCTTGCGGTGTTCACTGATGGGTGACAGGTGTCTGGTGGTGGTCACTGATGGGTGATGGGTGTCTGGCGGTAGTCACTGATGGGTGACTGGTGTCTGGCAGTAGTCACTAATGGATGACGGGTGACTGGCGGTGGTCACTAATAGGTGATGGGTGACTGGTGGTGGTCCGTGATGGGTGACGGCTGTCTGGCGGTGGTCACTGTGGGTGACTGGTGGTGGTCACTGATGGGTAACTGGTGGTGGTCACTGATGGGTGACGGCTGTCTGGCGGTGGTCACTGTGGGTGACTGGTGGTGGTCACTGATGGGTAACTGGTGGTGGTCACTGATGGGTGCCGGGTGTCTGGTGGTGGTCACTGATGGGTGATGAGTGTCTGGTGGTCACTGATGGGTGACGGGTGAAGGTCACTGATGGGTGACGGGTGAGTGGCGGTGGTCCCTGATGGGTGACGGCTGTCTGGTGGTGGTCACTGATGGGTGATTGGTGGTGGTCACTGATGGGTGATTGGTGACTGCTGGTGGTCACTTATGGGTGACTGGTGGTGGTCACTGATGGGTGCCGGGTGTCTGGTGGTGGACACTGATGGGTGATGGGTGTCTGGTGGTCACTGATGGGTGACGGGTGAAGGTCACTGATGGGTGACGGTGATGGGTGACTGGCGGTGGTCACTGATAAGTGATGGGTGACTGGC
Source organism: Glandirana rugosa (assembly GCA_018402905.1). NCBI lineage: Eukaryota > Metazoa > Chordata > Amphibia > Anura > Ranidae > Glandirana > Glandirana rugosa. The sequence continues at coordinate 932,227 of BLSH010341530.1, read as the reverse complement.
GGTGGTCACTGAGGGTGCCGGGTGTCTGTTGGTGGTCACTGATAGGTGATGGGTGTCTGGTGGAGATCACTGATGGGTGACAGGTGACTGGTGGTGGTCACTGATGGGTGCCACTTGTCTGGCGGTGGTCACTGATGAGTGACGGGTGCCTGGCGGTGGTTGCTGATGGGTGACTGGTGTCTTGCGGTGATCACTAATGTGTGACGGGTGACTGGCGGTGGTCACAGATGCGTGATGGGTGACAGGTGACTGGCAGTGGTCAATGATGAGTGACGGGTGACTGGTGGTGGTCACTTATGGGTGATGGGTGACTGACGGTG
>BLSH010341530.1:906312-923311 GCA_018402905.1 Glandirana rugosa | reverse complement strand
CATATTCTCTGTCGTAGTCTTCTCGGTAAAATGAACGGGATCGACGGTCCCCCTCCTTCTATGGGCGGACGAAGGAGAGGGACGTGTAGTTTTTTCGAAAACTGAGCCAGAGGACCGGTATGGATAGTATGTATAACTTCGCGACCCCCAAACCGCTCGTGAAGACGTGGACCTGGGTGAGAGGAATGGTTTTAGGGTTCCGCATACAGTTTATACGTCCCATGTTTAGCAGGTGGAAGCGGTAAGTTTCTCCTTGCTCTGTCCCGACGGGGGAGAGGGGAAACGATAAACGGGATACATAACTTGGAAATCGTGATGATTAATTTAGGTTGCGTTCGTAGTTCCCTTATCTCGAACCCCCTTATGTAGTATTTCATACGGAAAAACGCCTGCTACACGAGGACAAATACTGTTTGGGTGTATGGAGGAGCACATCGTCCGCAAAAAGGCATACTTTATGATGTATTCCCCCAAGCTCTATTCCCTTGATGCTTGCGTTGGATTTAATTAGTAGTGCTAAAGGTTCAATACATAGGGCAAATAGCAAAGGGGAGAGGGGGCAGCCCTGTCTCGTTCCTCTTTGAATGGCGAAGGTGGACGATTTGTACCCTGCATATTTGACATACGCCTTGGGATTTTGGTAAGGAGAGTGGGTCCAGGTGCAGAAGTGCTCGCCAAACCCCCAGCGCTTCAATATGTATGATAGGTATGGCCAGGAGACCGAGTCAAAAGCTTTTTTGATGTGCAGGGAGAGGAAGCAGGCGGGTATCTTCCTCCCCCTGGCAGCTAGGGCAAGTAAAATGGCTCTTCTGATGTTATCTCCAGCTTGGCGGGCAGGAATAAAACCTGTTTGGTCTCTGTGAATAAGGGAGCCTATAATTGAATTGAGGCGTGTGGCTAGGATCTTTGCTAGCAGTTTGATGTCTACATTAAGTAGTGATATAGGGCGGTAATTGTTCCATGATGTGAGGTCAGTATCTGGTTTGGGGATCATAGTGACTATGGCGGTAAGGGTTTCAGAACGGAAGGAGTATCCCTTCAATAGGGAGTTGAATGCTTTTGTCAGCAAAGGACTTAGAATATGCCCAAAGTGCTTATAGTAGCTAGCCGAAAACCCATCCGGGCCAGGCCTTTTGTGTTTTTTCGAAGATTTAATAGCTTGAGCCACCTTCTCCTCTAGGATGGGACTCTCCAACCGTTCTTTCTGTTGTCGTGTGAGTGTGGGCAGGGAGATACTGGAGAGCAGCTCATCTGCCGCAGTTTCGGTGAAGGATTGGGCGGAAGAATAGAGATTGGCTAGTTTTGAACTAAATATTTCCAAAATTTTTGGCGGATTGCTCGTATAGCTGTCTCTCGAAACTCTAAGTCTAATAGCAGTGTGTGGACTATTGATGGAACGCAAGGCACGGGCCATGAGAGTGTCTTGCTTATTCGCTTTTGTAAAGGTCTTATGTTGTCTAGCCTGTAGTAATTTGTCTGCTGAGTCAGAGATAAAGAGGTCAAGATCAAGCCTGGCTTGTTCTAGTTGTTGGTATGCTTCTGGGGTTGAGTTAGCTTGGAAACTATCATGGCATTTACGGAAATTGTCTTCCAGCTTTTTAAAGACAAGTTTACGTTCCCTCTTTAGATTGGACATTTGTTGGATCAACTTCCCCCTAATGACAGGTTTGTGAGCTTCCCACAATGTAAGAGGAGAGACATCTTCGGTAGCATTAAGTAAGAGATAGTCTTTCAGTGCATTCTCAATATCCTGTCTATAGGAGGGGTTGGTCAACGTTTTCTCTTGTAGACACCAAGCGGTATCATGAGATTTAGGAATAGGGGACGATATCGTGGTTAAGACAGCCGCATGGTCGGACCACATGAAAGGGACAATAGTTGAAGAGATTATTTCAGGGGCCATTGTGATTGCTAGGAAGATATGATCGATCCTAGAGAAACTCTTGTGAGGATTGGAGTAGAACGTGTAACGTCTAGCCGTCGGATTTGTTTCTCTCCATGTGTCGATCAGTGAGTGTTTAAGAAGAAGCTGCTGGAAATCAGGTTTTGACGTGTGCCGGGTAGGGGATGGAGGAGATTTGTCCTGAAATGGATATATAACCTGGTTGGAGTCGCCACATATGATTACTGTACCTTGTTTGTGTGTTTGTACCAGTTGTAAGAGATGTGATAAGAACGCATTCGGGCGTTTATTGGGTGCATAATAGGAAACGATTGTCATGTCTGAGTCAGCAATCTGGCCTTTAACGATCAGGAAACGACCCTCTGGGTCTTTAACCTGGGCAGAAAGGGTGAAGGGGGTCGAGCGGTGAAATGCTATTAGGACTCCCCGTTTCTTGACTGTGGCCGAGGCAGCATAAAATTGAGGATATGAGGAGCTTAAAAATTTGGGTGCGGATTTGTCTGATAAATGGGTTTCTTGCAGGCATGCAATGTGTATGTTAGCGGCTGCTAGGGACTTCAAGGCCTTTGTTCGCTTGTGCGGGGAATTAAACCCCTGTACATTTAAAGTACAAACAGTTATGGGGCCATGTGTGATGGTGAAGTGAGAAAAATTGAGTACTCACCGCCAATGTCGTCGCCGGCGTCACCGTCTCCGAAGGGGGGGTAGGGTCATAAGAGGTGGGGGAGGAGCAGAAACAGAAGGGAGGGAAAAGAGAGATGTTAGTAACAAGAAATGCAAAGATCAACCATATTGCAAAAACCAAACTTTGTTTGTGGGCGCGGCCCAAATCAAGTGACAGGGAGCGCCCACAAAAAGTGATTGACGTCATTGCCAACCTCAAGTGTCTGTCTCTTCACTGAAACAGTTCGAGGATGGCAAGGACGTGTTAGTGGGGTGCAACAAAAACCAATCCGAAGACACAAAATGTCCCGCTAAGTGGACACTCAGCAAGCAAGCAGTGAGTAGGATGCGCTGTGGTAGTGCGTGAGGCTTCCTTAGTAGGCCGAATGGTAAATATCTAACCATAAAAAGGTATCTGACTGGCAAGACTGAGGTATAACGTAGGGAATTAGTCTCAAAACAGTCAGTTCTTTGGAGAGACTAAAATAAAACATAAAACATCAGAACGTACTAAAAACACAAAAGGGATAAACAGAAACAAAAAACGCAGCAGTAACTGTAGTGGGTGGGCTGTATAAAACAGTTATGGGGAAGTGTCCCCCTCCTTTCCACGGTGACCACTGGTGGCCATTCAAATGAAGGGCGGATCTCTTCCAACCAAGGGAACTTGTGTTCCAATCAAAATGGAAGTTCCAGAGTGGATACAAAAAAAATACCAAATGGGGACAGTTCAGTCCATGGAGTCCTCCTGGTTGGCGGTCATGGCTGGGGGATTGTCAAATCTGCCTCTTTTATGCTGATTTTGAGTTTGAAGGGCAGAGTTGCGGGCAGGCGGATCCTTCTGAGGGGAACCAGAAGCAGTGCGGCGTCTCTGTTTATCTTTTGTGGCACTATCAGTCAGTAGATTTAGATCTTGCAGGGCGTCTCGCAGCTCAGAGGCGTTTCGACAGGTATATTTTGTCTCTAGATGTGTGAAACGCACTGAGAAAGGAAACCCCCAGTGGTATGGGATCTGATGTTGCTGGAGAACTGCAAGTAATGGTTTAAGAGCTTTCCTTTTAGCAACTGTAGATGGTGATAAATCAGAGTAGAGTTGGTAAGAATGTCCCTGGAAGGAAAGGGGGGGCTTCCCCCGGGCTGCTGCCAGCAATTGTTCCTTGGTTCTAAAAAAGTGGAATTTGACTATTATGTCCCGTGGGGGAGCATTCTCTTTGCGGGGGGCCAGGGCTCGGTGGGCCCTGTCCATTTCTAATCTTTCAACTGGGATCCCTGGGGCCAGTTCTTGAAAGAGGGCTAACATGGTGGCGTGGACATCCACGGTCGTTTCAGGGATGCCCCTTATCCTGAGATTTGACCTTCTGGCCCAGTTCTCATAGTCCTCAAGACGGTCTAACAGCACCTGGTTTTCCTCTCTGATGTTCTCTAGTGCTGCTGCTGCGTTCTGGGCCTGGCATTCCATGTCATCAACACGGTCTTCCAGTTCAGCCGTCCTCCCTAGCTCCCTGATCTCTTTAGTCAGCTTATCAGTAATGAGGTCAAAGGTACGCTTCAGGGCTTTCTGGAGCATGGTCTCAAATTTAGAGAATATGTCTGAGTGAGCAGCCTGCTGGTTGCTAGCTATGTCCCCATCTGAGTCAGACTCACCCACGGTGTCCAGCTGTGGCGGCTGCGAGCGTTGTGTCTGCTTAGGCGAGCGGTGTGGCTGGGAGGAGGAGGCCGCCTGCGCCATCTTGATGGTCGGCCTAGTGAGCGCGTCCCGGATGTTTTTTGTCTTCATCTTCGCCTTAGAGCCTGTTAAGACCATCCTCGGGTGCCAGAAGTATCGGCGCCGTCTAGACATGGTCCCTGGCGGGTATGTGGTAGCCTTTAGTTAGAGGTGTCCGGCGGTTGTGTCCTCGGCGGTACGGAGCTTCACTCAGGCATGTCTGTCCGGGAGAACCTCGCGCATGCGCCCCCCCTACTTCTCCTTTTAATTATATAACAAATAGAAATACAATTGCTTAAACTAATAATTAAGGTCTGCTATTTATGTATTCATTTATTTTTTACTTGTAAGTGTAGCGCCACTACTGTTTCTTTGTGTCATATGCAGGTCGAGGATCACACACTTGGACTATATATGAATCAAATAGTAAATACAATATAGCAATATATTGTTACACTGTATTACTTAAAGTGGTTGTAAACATCATACATGAAAAATGAACAAAGGACATCCCACTTTAGTGTGTACTATACTTAATCCAAAGCACCAAATGCGGCTCCTTTTGGAAGCTCCTCTCTCTGCTATCCACATGAGTAACTTCTGAAAGTTTTCCCAACACAACACCTTCCCATAAGACTACTCACCCCTTCAGCACACAGCAAGTGGCTCATACCCTTAGCTCTGTGTGTTTGTGTATGAGCCTGTAAGCCTTGTAGAGGAGGGTGTGTACCTTCCCACCAATCAGCTATCAGATATCAGGGAACACTGTGCTGTGTAATGTGTGTAACATCAGATCCTTGCACCCTGCTGCTAGAGCTGAGAAAAAAATCTTTTGATCTGTGTGTTCTAGAACTATCTACAGAAGAAATCTCTGTAGATAAACAAGTACAACTTATGTAGGAAGATTTGTTTCATATCTGTTTAGCACCTGAGGCTCGTCACTCCACTAAGTATATGTAAGTGTTTACACCCATTTGACACTTGCAGACTATCTCCAAGTCTCCTTTTACAAAGGAACTGCTGCATTTGATAGCTGCTTCTGCTGTTTGTTTGAAAGCTAGTAATTTCCAGTAAAAGCTGCAGGGGGATATAAGCAGTACTGTATGTATCTCCTATGTTTGAGGCCCTGAAGTGGTTAATACTGCAGCTAAAGGCAGAGTAATCTGTCAGCACTTCTGTATACAAAAACTTAAACTTTATTCACTGAAGTATTTAACGCTGTTATTGAATGCTATTTGTTGCAAATCCTGGTTTACTAACTAAGGCTAAGAAAGTCCTATTAGGGCCAGCTCACACGAAAACATGTTTAGCGCACCCCTTAAGGAGCCACAAGTAGAAAGGGATCACACACCCTGCACAACCAGGCATCTTCACAGCACACTTGAGTCAGAAGAACAGTCCTTTGCTTTGTTTTTTTGTTTTATTGAGGGAAATAAAGTTGGATAGGGAGAGGGATATTATGGGATGCCCACTTGATCAAAGCAGTAGAACTCTTCAAGGACACGACTATATACACAACTGTATACAGTCTGTATACACACTTCTCCTCTACCTCCAGCACAAATCTTGCTTGTAGATCTACAACTCTCTGAACCAGCTGGCACTGTTTGGGTGATCTAACAAAGGCTCAATTAGGCCGGTAACAAATGCACTTTACAGACAGGGTCCACGGGCCCCTTTGTTTGTGTAGCACAGTCCTAGTGCCCAGCTGTCCTTCTGTAGCTTCTAATCCCAGCACCACCTCTTCTGGCACTGCTAGCCCACCTGGCTGCAACTGCCCCTTTCTCTAGCCCTCCTGGCTAAGACTCTACAGTCCTCCCAGACTGACTCTGCATCCATCCCAGATGGCTCTCTCCCAGTCCTCTCAGGCATGCCTCTCAGTCCTCTCCAACTGTATCACAGCCCATCTGACTGCCTTCCTCCCTGGAGATTTGCTTGGCAGTGTTCTCCTGCTGTCCTCCACTTGCTCCTGTGCCTCTGGTCAGGACACCCTTCCACACCCGAGTCCAGGCCGAGGTCATTCCCCCCCTCCCAGACTGGGGGGCTACCCTCAAAGGCCACCAAAAGCCTAACACTACATCTCCAGCTTCCACCCAAACTCCACTGTCTGCAGCTGGGCTGACTCTGAGTATTTGAGGGGGCCTGCTCCCTGCCAGCCCATCTGTTGGGTCAGGGCCCTCAGAATACTCCAGGCAGCTCCTCCTCACCTCCACTCCCATTCTTTTAGAATCTTCTGCAAGTTTCTAGAAGTAGGGGGAGGTCTCAGATGCTGCCTGTGAGTCATCCAGCCCTCCCTGAGTCACTCAAACCCTGACCCAGAAAAAACACACAGGATTGGCTGCCAGCCAAGCCTAAGTTTACCTACACAAACAACAAACAAATTCTAGCACTCTAGTAACACAACTAGGGGATGCTACACATGGTTGGGAAAATGTGCATTCTTTGCATATTTTCTGGATCACAGGTAAACATGCTGCCCGTAAGCTCCGTGTTCGTGAGTGCCAAAGTAATGTTACCCAGAATGCAGATCACAAATGCAGTGCATTTGCGGACACTAAATTGCATGGTACCGCAGTATCAATCAGTTTATTGCAGTGCATTTTGAAAAAATAGTGCTTGCATTCAAATAAATAGGCTATCAAAATGCACCTGATGGGAATGTGCAGCAATCACACAAGAATATGTGTGATTGAAAACGCACGTTCCATTGTGAACCAGCCCTAAAGTCAGTAGAGATGAATAGGAATCAAAGCCTAACACTATCTATCCTTAAAAATGTTCATTCCCCCCTACCCTGTGTTACTGCAGATGACATTACAATACAAAACCATAATAGTCAGAGGAAAATTGCTGTTATTTTTAGATTTCATGCCTGGCTGCCAATGCTGCTTCTAATGTTTTTGTTCATTCATTTTCTTTTTCAGATATAATACGCTCACTTTCAGACAAACACAAATAAGTATTAGTATTCCCTACTTTGTATTTTGCAATTGTTGTTTTTCAACCGAGTAACTTCTCTATCAAAACAGCTACTAGTTAATTCATTTGGTTATATTAACCACTTGACCTCCGGAAGAATTACCCCACTTCATGACCATTGAACAGGCCTTTTTTTGTGATACAGCACTGCGTTATTTTAACTGATAATTGCGCAGTCATGCACCACTGTACCCAAATAAAATGAATGCCATCTTTTTCCCACAAATAGAGCTTTCATTTGGTGGTATTTGATCACGACTGTGTTTTTTTATTTTTTACGCTAGACTGACAAATTTGAAAAAAAAAAACAATATTTTTTACTTTTTGCTATTAAACATATCCAATAAAAAATTAAAAAAATAAAATGTATACATATATTTAGGCCAATATGTATGCTGCTACATATATTTGGTAAAAAAAAATCCCAATAAGCGTATATTGATTTAGTGTCCACAAACAATGATATATATATATTGGAATTTTTATTTTTTTGTTATACTAGTAATGGCAGCGATCAGCGACTTTCGGACACTAACTGACACTTTTGACACTTTGTGGGAACCAGTGACCAGTAATACAGTCATAAGTGCAAAAAAGATGCACATTCAATGTACTAATAACACTGTCTGGGAAGGGGTTAAACATCTAGGGCAGGGATATGCAATTAGCGGACCTCCAGATGTTGCAGAACTACAAGTCCCATGAGGCATAGCAAGACTCTGACAGCCACAAGCATGACACCCAGAGGCAGAGGCATGATGGGACTTTTGCAGCAGCTGGAGGTCCGCTAATTGCTTATCCCTGATCTAGGGCAATCAGGGTTAAATGTGTGCCTAGCCAATGTTATGTGTGGTGCTTTTACTAAGGGAATTAATACATTTTCTTTCCCTGTCAGGATGTAGCTCTGCCTTATTTAAATCATGTTCCCGATGATAGGCTTCTGCTGTAACAAAACAAATATATATTCTGCACAGAACGGCCGCCCTGTAGCAGTAAATCTACTATGGGGTAGTCGTTACATGGTTAATTTACAGTATTAATAGTGTGAAAAACATGTTCTGAAATATACATGAATTGGTCAATTCAACTGCATCAAAATGAAACTGTAAGAAAATAACATTTTATAAACAGTTAAAACTAGAAATATAAAATATGGTTTTGACCTAAACATTTTCCAAGGACAGAGGATAATAAGCATACTGCATTAAAGGAAACCTGTCATGAGAGAAAGATGGAGGCATTATTGATCTCCTGTTCTGAAAATGTTAGTAGTGCAGTTTTCAAGCTGACCCTCTTCAATACTAAAGCCTAACTGCAGCCAAGACCTTTTCGTTTGGGATATAACTTCTGTCAGATATTAAATGCTCTTTCTGCTCTTTCACCAACACAGGAAATAAGGGGAAACCCCCCTCTTATGAGTACAAATAATAAAAATCCTGAAAATGAGTTTTCATCAGGGCTTCTATCCCCTGTGGGGATATTTCCCTTAGTTCCTGTTCTAACACCTGTGAAATAAAGAAAAAGAAAGGAGAAATTTCCCAAAAGAGTACACAGGCAGCAATAAAATGTTGACAGAAGTCCTAACCATTCCACATTGGAGTTGACCTATAAAGGACAACAAGCATAAACAGTATGCAACTACAATTACAATTATAGGTACAGTTGTCCTCTAATGGATTCCTCCAACTCCCTGAGTGCAACCCATCAGCTCTAATACATACCTTGCTCCTTGATCCCACTTGACTGTTGGAGGCCACCATAAATATGGCTTACCCGTAGGAATGAACTGGGCCACAGATAGCATGCATTTTAGGAAGAGGACATTTTTACTTTGTCAAGTCTATGTTCCACAGATACCGTACTGACCAGTAATTTTTGATACCTAAGGGCTTATGACTAGAGTTGAGCGAACCCGGACTGTAAAGTTCGGGTCCGTACCGAACTTTGGGGTGTCCGGGACCTGGACCCGGACCCGGACTTTTCAAAAAAAGTCCGGGTTCGGGTCCGGGATTCTGGTAATTTTAATGAAAATTCTTAAAAATGCTGTAAAAAAGTCCAGGAAGGTCCTAGAGGTCTGCAAAAGGAAGGAAAATGGGGGTAAGGGTGAGACAAGTGCCCTACAAAGAAATGGGGACAGGGAAATAACTTTAAATATTTTTAAAAACATAAAAAATGCAAAAATGGAGATCATCTTCAAAATGGGTCTGAAAAGTATTAATTAACATTAGAGGCCATAGAACTGTTCTAAAATCATCTTCAAACTGTGTCAAAAAAGTATAAATAAGCCGGGAGTACCCATATCACTGTTCTGCAAAATGTGTGTGTCACTTTAAATGAAACCGGGAATCAGTGCACATCTGTTCTGCACAATTATTTAAAGTATGTGTGTCACTTTAAATGAAACCGTGAATCAGTGCACATCTGTTCTGCAAAATTCTTTAAAGTCTGTGTGTCACTTTAAATGAAACCGTCAATCAGTGCACATCTGTTCTGCAAAATTCTTTAAAGTCTGTGTGTCACTTTAAATGAAACCATCAATCAGTGCACATCTGTTCTGAACAATTCTTTGAAGTCTGTGTGTCACTTTAAATGAAACCGTCAATCAGTGCACATCTGTTCTGCACAATTTTTTAAAGTCTGTGTGTCACTTTAAATGAAACTGTGAATCAGTGCACATCTGTTCTGCAAAATTCTTTAAAGTCTGTGTGTCACTTTAAATGAAACCGTCAATCAGTGCACATCTGTTCTGCACAATTCTTTAAAGTCCGTGTGTCACTTTAAATGAAACCGTGAATCAGTGCACATCTGTTCTGCAAAATTCTTTAAAGTCTGTGTGTCACTTTAAATGAAACCGTCAATCAGTGCACATCTGTTCTTCACACATCTGTTTAGTCTGTGTCACTTTTATTATAGCCGCTAATCAGTGCACATCTGTTCTTCACACTTCTGTTTAGTCTGTGTCACTTTTATTATAGCCGCTAATCAGTGCACATCTGTTCTTCACACACAACATCTGTTCTGCACCAGAACAGATGTTCTTCACACAGAACATCTGTTCTTCACACATCTGAAAATAGTTTAGAACACTTTACCTAAAACCGGGGAGGAACCATACACCTGTTCTTCAAACAACTGGAATCTGTGTGTGAAACTACAGCATAGAGAAGAACAGGCATATGCTTCCGCTCTTTACACACTGTTTGCAGATGTTTGAAGAACAGTGATATCATATCAGTGATATAATATCACTGTTCTGAAAACATCTGCAAACAGATGTTCACTTATTAGCGGCTATAGTAAAAGTGACACACAGACTATACAGATGTGTGCAGAACAGATGTTCACTTATTAGCGGCTATATTAAAAGTGACACACAGACTATACAGATGTGTGCAGAACAGATGTTCACTTATTAGTGGCTATATTTAAAGTGACACACAGACTATACAGATGTGTGCAGAACAGATGTTCACTTATTAGCGGCTATATTAAACGTGACACACAGACTTTACAGATGTGTGCAGAACAGATGTTTACTTATTCCCGGTTTAATTTAAAGTGACATACAGACTTTACAGATGTGTGCAGAACAGATGTTCACTTATTCCCGGTTATATTTAAAGTGACACACAGACTTTAAAGATGTTTTCAGAACAGATGTTCACTTATTCCCGGTTTCATTTAAAGTGACACACACAGTTTCCAGATGTTTGCAGAACAGTGATATGGGTTCTCCCGGCTTATTTATACTTTTTTGACACAGTTTGAAGATGATTTTTAGAACAGTTATATGGCCTCTACTGTTAATTAATATTTTTCAGACCCATTTTGAAGATGATCTCCATTTTTGCATTTTTTATGTTTTTATTTTTTAAAAAATATTTAAAGTTATTTCCCTGTCCCCATTTCTTTGTAGGTCACTTGTCCCACCTTTACCCACATTTCCTTCCTTTTGCAGACCTCTAGGACCTTCCAGGACTATTTTACAGCCTTTTTTGTGCCTAAAAGTCTGTGTCCCCATTGATTTCAATGGGGTTCGGGGTCCGGGACAAAGTTCGGGTTCTGTCCGGACCCGAACCCGGACTTTGTCCCGAAGTTCAGCCGAACCAGCAGAACCCAGACTTCTAGAAGTTCGCTCATCTCTACTTATGACTTCACTCTGTTTTTCCTAATGTCCATATGTGTTCCAGGAAAGTGACTCAGAAAGCATTGAAAGCCCCCTATATTTCTCCTATGACATTTAAACTTTTAACCCCTGAATGCCAACAGTACACATATATGCGGCCTGACTGGACTGAGCTTTTTCCTCTAGGCCCGCATATATGCATATCTGTCTTTGTGCTGGAAGCACACCATGCAGCATGCTCCCTGGTCCTGTACTGAAAATTTGGACCCAGAACTCCCATTTCCAAGTCACCAAAATACTTTCCCCACCTTCATAATTCAAGAAGTGTTTGAAGATCAGACTGAAAGACTGGAACAATTGGTTTTGTGTGTGTTTATGTGTGTATACTAGTAGTGGACATTTCGGGCTGCAGTTGAACACTACTTACAATATATAAAAGACAAAATGACTGACAACAATTATCCTAAAAGTGTATGCTCATCAAAACCTTCCTAACAATACATGTCTTTATGGAAACATCTTCTTCTGCATTGGGAGATGCTCTCTGCAAGTGACAGGTTTTTATATACCAGGAAGGACCCTGCAACAACATATGGCGAGGGACTTCAAATCCCTCATAAATATACTGTGATGCTGCAGGTGCATTACATTTGTGAGAAAAAAACAGTGAACCCATATGCATTTTCTGGATTCATTCTAGTTGCCCAATTTTCAAAACTGCTGGTATGCAATATGGCTCAATCTATACCAATTTCAGGGGACCTTAAAGGGTTCATAAATGTCTTTTTAAGGCTGTATCTTCACTAAAAATCTGATCATATCTGCATTTTGTAAAAAAGCAGATTAAACAGATTATAATGATTTGAATGAACTGATTTTGTATAAAAATCTCTATTTTTTTTATAATTCAACCATTTACATTAGACAGATGTATACATTGAATTGGAAATCAGTCTGTTTGCTACTAATGATAAGTGAAGGAGACTAAAGAAAGGGGGGAAAAACAACTGATTGCTGTCTGCAAGTTAAGTTAATTTGCTGGCGTATGCTCGCATCAGTGCAATTTACGTGTAACATCATAGTTTGATTAATGTTATCCCTATAATTATGTTTTACAATAACATGCACTACATCTGAATAATAATGTGCTAATTTTGTACATGATTTATATGAATGTTGTGTGTGTGTTCCCCACAAGGCTCTTGAATTTACAGCACCTGTGTTTTATAAATATCATTGGGAAGAAAGCGCAGGAGAAAGCCAGACAAATAGATAAGCACTATCATCAAGAACAGAGAGACCATAAAACCTGACTAGATGTAGGAGAGAACAGAAAATTACATTTTTTGGAGTTTCTCTAAGTTTCATTTGGTAATTATGCTAGGCAATATTTAAGGGTATTCTAAACTTACCCATCAGCTTTTTCACATTTGATTTCAGTATGGATTTATAGGTACATATACTCCTGCATTAACCACAGAATTCCCATTCCCATAGGTCTGGAGGTGCAGTGTCAGCAGTAGGTGAAACAAGTCATTATCAGGATCACTGCAATCCTTATGCTTAAGCAAACATGCAAATGCAGCAGCTGTTGACTTCTAAACAGTGCTTAGTGCATTGATAATAACACGTCTGCTTTTGTTTCTGCTTTTCTTTATAAATGTGACTTTGAGTTAATGTAGACCTAAACTATAACTACCATTTAACGATACATTTAAGAAGCAGCTTTATGGCTGTACCATTGCCATATTGTTGCTTTAAAAAAAAGTATAAGGAGAGCTCAGGCATGAGATCACTGATGGCAGATGTATTAGCTCAAAAATGCCTGCTATCTTTGACTTGGTGAGATCTGCAGAATCACAGATACTCCATGCACTGAACACAATGATCAGTGCAGGCTTAAAAATCAAGTAGAATCTAAAAACAATATAGAAGCCCTGGCACCAGTAAAGCACTGGCTCCATCACCTCCTCACCTGCCCTGCATTCCTTTCCTAATCAGAATATACCATCTGAAAGTGAAGACACCATAGCCAAGATCCTGCCTAGATTCTCAACAGATGACTCTCACCAGAAAATTAATGTGATGTTCCAAAAGGCTCACCAACTCAACATCCAGACCAATTGCAAAATATCTCTCCAAAGAGACCTAAGAGATTGGCCTGTGGACCTCTGACCAACAGGATAGAGTGGAGTCCCCTTCACTTCACAGTGGAGGACCATGTCCATGATATTTCAGCCCTGTGGTAAGAGGAGGGTTCTCTCTGTGGGTATTACCTCCACATAGAATGATGTCCATTTTACTCCATTCCAATTTTTTTAAGAAATTGTAAGAGGGTTAAAACTGGCAAGCTGGCCATTTATTATTAATTTAATGTTGACCTCCTACAGTATATTCTCTGCACTAAATTTGAAAGGTGCTATTTCGTAGTTGATTTTAACATTAACTTAGTATCACTGTACTATGTCTGTACCTAGGAGGCAATCACTATGATCCTCCCACAACCAAATAAAGGTGCTTGTGCACAATCAGTAAAATGAACGGCACCTTAAGATATATTGTTCTTTAATTTGTCTTCCAATAACAGCACTCTGTCTACCCACTTACAGCCCCTTAGATTCTTATTCTCCTATTTCACTGAAACCCACAGTACTTTTTCCCTTTATAAGACTAAATTCTTTTAACACCCCCCACCCTCAAACAAAACACAGGAAAGTACTAATAGTATTTTGTCCCTCTGCCTATTTCACTGCTCAACATGTCATAGCAGACCCAGCAGTACTGTACCTTATTCTACAGGGCATACTACAAGACCATAAAGTTATGATTGTCAGCTACTATGCTCCCTATATGATCAGAGTCCCTTTCTCTTTAACTTACTACAAGTCCCACACTCCTCAAGCACCGAAATACTTTCTGTTGGAACAAGGATCGAAGAACACCACACCATAAGTACAGGGCAAAAATTGCAAAATGAAAATGTTAAAATGCATGAAATACACTCAATAGTGGCCATTTGAAGTGGTGCTGCATGAAAAATAGTCCAGGGTGATGCTGCCCTTCCCTTCCCTTCCTGTGGCCATCATTAATAGGAAAGTTCTAGATCCATGCTCAGAGCTGGTGATTGGCAGCATTCTTTTTGCTGAGTAGTGATTTCTCACTGAAGGCGGCAGCATCTACTTCTGCGTGGTATTTTGCTGCTAAGCAATGTATGTCATGGAAAACATTCTCTTTATCAAGCCTTGTGTGAGAGAGAAGCCCTTCCCTCCCTGTGGGTTTCACATTTTTTAGCCTGTGTGTTTGGTGTCCTTTGTTACTCTCAGTGTCCCTATGAATTATGGCCTCTAAAATAGTAAGACTATTAGCATTTTTAAAATGGAATCAGCAATGTAGCCCTATACATTCCTAAATTCAGTATTATCAGCTGAGTAAGTTTTCCATAACAGTTCTTAACAAAGAACACGGTGTAATATAAATACTGTAAACCTATACAATTTGCCCTTTACATTCATATTATTATAATATGTATATAATATTATATACATTGCTACTGTGAAACTTCTTAGTCTAACCTCCTAATTTGACCTGAAGCAATAGGTACAGGCTTCTACTCACTCTGATGGAAACACTCTTGACCTTGTATTCTCCTACCTATGTGCTCCATAAAACTTCTCCAACAATCTTTTTCCTCTCTCTGACCACCACCTTATTAGTTCCCCTTCTCCCTGTCCTCCACCACCTTTCCCTCCAATCACCTAACAGTCACCCTTAGAAACCTTTGATACCTCACCCCTTCTCTCCTCTATTCTGCTACCAACCACCTCTATGAAAAAAATCTCTCCCCTGTCCTGCCCCAACCAAGCCACGCCCATCTATAATAAATCCCTGTCCTCCACCCTGGACAAGCTTGCTCCCTTCACAACACACAGAATCAGGCCTTGATGCCTACAACCCTGACAAAGAGTTGACACCAGAAATCTCAAAAAACATAGGCGTGCTCTTGAGCATCTGTGGCACAAGACTAATTCCCTCAAAGACTTCAACCAATACAAATCTTGCCTCCACACTGCCAAGCAGACTTATTTTACCACTCTTATTAACACCTTCTAATCCAGTCCCTGTCAACTCTTCTCTACCTTCAACTCTCTACTTTGTCCCCCACTGCCTCCACCCACTCACTCATTGCACAGGAAATTGCTAATCACTTCAAAAATAAGATTTATGCAATTTGTGATGAAACCTCCACTCTACAGGTATCTCCCCCAGCTGAGACCCCACATCAACAATTACAACTGACACTCTCTTTATTCAAACCTGCTACTATAGATGAAGTTGCTAAACTTTCTAATGCCCACCTAACCACCTGTCCCCTAGACCCTATTCCCTCTCAAATACTAAAGTCACCCTCCAACTCTATCCTACACTCTCTAACTCACATCTTCAATCTCTCCCTCTCTTCAGGCATCTTCCCCAATGCTCTAAAACATGCATTGGCCACCCCCATACTTAAAAAGCCAACCTTGGACCCTACCAATCTAAACAATCTACACCCTATCTCCTTGCTCCCCTTTTCCTCTAAACTCCTTGAATGCCTTGTCTACAACCAACTGAGCAAACACTTCATTAAGAATAACCTTCTTGATCCCCTTCAATGTGGATTTCGCCCTCAACGCTCTACAGAAATTGCTCTTCTTAAACTCACAAATGGCCTACTAGCCGCAAAACCCTCCTTCTTCTGGACCTTTCGGGAGCCTTTGATACAGTTGACCACTCCCTCCTCCTCAAGAAACTTTGATCCCTCAGTCTCCATGACTGTGCTCCTCGGTGGCTCTCATCCTACCTATCCTAATGCACCTTCAGTGTCACTTACAATTCTACTTCCTCCTCTCCACTTCCCTTCTCTGTCAGGGTCCCCCAAGGTTCTGTCCTTAGACCTCTCTTATTTTCAATATAAACCTCTTCCCTGGGACAGCCTCTCCCATGGGTTTCAATATAATTTCTACGCTGATGATACTCAAATCTACCTCTCCACCCCTCAGCTCACTCCATCAGTCTCCTCATGCATCACTAACTTACTAACAGACATATCTGTCTGGATGTCACACCACGTCCTCAAGCTCAACTTGTCCAAAACTGAACTCATAATATTTCCTCCCCCACATATCTCTTCCTCAGACTTCTTGGTCAATAGCAATAGCACAACCATTCACCCGTCCCCACATGTCCGGGTTCTAGGTGTTATCCTGAACTCTCCTTTTGGCCCCACATCCAATCACTTTCCAAAGCTACAGCCTCAACCTCTGTAACATCTCTAAACATCGTCCTTTCCTAACCAATTAAACCACAAAGCTCCTGATTCACTCCCTGGTTATCTCTCGCCTTGACTATTGCAACTCTCTCCTCACCCCGGTTTTTGTCTCAAGTCCAATTGTGGATCTTGGGCCTGTACACCCCTGCCCACTTACCAACACGATAACGATAACTGGTTCTTCAGACTCCTTCTCTATACACCCCCTCCTTTATAATACTCAAGTCAAAACCTGTTCAACTCGAACTCCTGCACCACACTGTAGGTCTGTCTATACAGACAATCATTCAATCACTACGTACTCCTCTGACTACC